>VYXC01012392.1:28905-63724 GCA_013397175.1 Platysteira castanea
CCGGTGCTGTCCCACACCACGGGCCCCTTTCGGCCGCCGCCAGGGCCGCGTCCCCCCGGCCGCCGCCGCCGCCCGCCCGCCCTCACGGCCGGAGCGGGCGGTAACGGGACACTAAACCCCGCCCGGCGGCCGTGCCCGTCCCTCCCGCCCGCGCAGCCCTGGAGCTCGCGAGCTCGGTTGATCCTGTGTTTCACGAATACAAGCGCTTGGGAGAGTTCGGCGGCCCGGGGAGCGGCGCGGTTGGCGCTGCGGCTGTGTCCTGGCACCGTGTCCCGGCTCCGTAAGCCGGCTCCTTGTCCGTGCGGCATAACGGACCGAGCTGTGTGTGTGGTTTGGGTGGTTCCTAGGTGTGCTGTAGCTGTCCTGGAGATAAAGGGGATGGTTATGTTAATATAACTGCCAGCCTGCTGCCTTTCAGTNTATGGACTAGTGGGAAGTGTCTCTGCCCACGGCAGGGGGGTTGGAACTGGATGGTCTTTGAAAGTCCTTTCTCAAACTCTTCTGTGATTCTATGATCTTTTCCTCCATGAAAAAAATTACTGGAGAAGGTGTTTGCAGGACTAGACAAAATCGGGTTAGAAATCTTCTGGAGAAAGAGCAACAAGACTTGAAGTTTGTCAAGAGTCTGCTGATACTAGGAATTATCTGGTTTATATATCTTGGTGAGAATCAAGTCCCATATCTGAATTTTCCATGCTCCAAGTCATGTTCCATTCCAGATCAGTATCCAAACCTTGAATGGTTTGAGCTGTCTCTTGTTCTCGTTTTTCATTCACACAAACACAAAGTTAGTCCTGTTTTTAAATTATTTGGTATATTACTATTCTCATTATACAGCAAACTTGCTCATCACTTACCACCACTACTCATTTCACTGCCAACTGAGTAGCTGGTTTGAATGAGATGAGAATCCATCTTCAAAATAAACAAAAGTATGTATTCAGCCAAGTTGCATGAATGCTGTATGATTTATCACAGAGCATTGTGTTGCTAAAGTTTTGCAGGAGTTCAAAAGCAGTTGAGTAAAATCCCTGAAGAGAGGAAGTGCTAGGAAATTACAGGACCTTCAGCTGGCTGATGAAGATTGATGCCTAATCATTAGGTCGTTTCAGTTTTCTACTTTGTTTCTTTTCATATAGTGCTACCTTTGGAAATTTTAAATAACAAATGCTGCAGGAATGAACTGAAATCACAATAGAATTGCCATTTTAAAAAAACATAGGCTTTTAATTTTTCTTGATTAAGAAAACCTGCTCCTTTGAGAGGCAAAGGTCATGAGGCAGAACAGAGACTTGGGATAATGATGGGAGGTTTTTTTCACTTTCAGATTATTCCTTTGCTGTGCCATGTTGTGCTTATCTGCAGAAACTACATCAAGGATGTTTGTCCCAGAAAAGTGCTGCCCTTCCTCCCCATGGCCCCTTCCCCAGCCACATCCTGTTCTTTCTCACAGCATGTTATTACCATCAATTCTTGCTTTTTACCCACAGTCCTTGGTTGGCTCTGCAGCCATCTGGCTGTTGCTGTTTGAGACTTACACATTAGCCCCTTTATCTTCTGGGGTTTTGCACCTCTGTGGGCTTAAATTGACCAAAAGATTACTCACAATCTATCAGCTATAAGCCACAGTTTTAAGTCTTATATTAGAATGTGAAAATAAGTCGAGAACTTTACTGCTTAGTCCCAGAACCGCATCTTGAGGCTATGGTGCAGCAGCTGTGTGTGGTTTGGGTGGTTTCTAGGTGTGCTGTAGCTGTCAGGGAGATAAAGGGGATGGTTATATTAATAAGACTGCCAGTCTGCTGCCTTTCAGTGTGCTTAATCATAAAGAAAAAGGAAAGAAGGATAGAAGGCTGTTAAACAGGCAATGTTTTCTTTGTGGATGCACATACAATACAAGACGCAGCAGGAAAAGTCTGTTTTTCACAGGACAATAAATGACTTCTGCCACTTTACTAACAGGGGGAAAGGCTTGTTGAGGAAGATTATATAGGCTGAAGCCTGAACTCTGAACCATTAAAATATCTTATCCAACCAGTCAGACTGGGAGCACAATGGAGAGACTGGGGGGGAAATAAAAAGCAGCAGCCATTGCTGCTTTTGCATATGCTTACCCTGAATATTTAACCCTTTGCCTTTCACACTCTCTTCCACAGAAGGGAGGTGTAGAAACTGAAAGAAGGGGAAGATTTTCAATTGTCATACTTTTAAATAGGAATCTGAATAGGTTTTCCCAGGTGCCCTTGAGGAAGGTGCCTGTGGAATGTAACTCATTTAAATAAGGAACTGTTATTTGCATTTTACTCCTCTTTACTGGAGAATGAGGTGTAAGACAGATCCCCTGCTCCTTCTTGGAGAAAATACTGCAGAGTCAATGCAAGGTAGTACCAGAATGAGAGGAAAGCTGACACCAGAATCTAAGCCTACATTCTGCAGCTGAAGTGATCTTTCTAATTCGAGAAAAGTTTTAGTCTAGAAGATGTCTCTCCTGGTTTCTCAGGGGATAAAAATCCACATCACAGGACTATTTCACTGATACTATTTTGCCGACTCCTGCCAGTCTTTATAGAGATCAAGCAATGAAGAAATCACTGCTGGTTTTCACCATTTTGCACACACGGGTAGTAAATGCCAGCTAGAAGAATAATGCTAAGGAGAAATCTCTCTTAAATTAATTATTGTCTTTTGATACTCAAGTGATTGATTGTTCCGCAACTAAAATTTTCCCCACAACAACATAATTACACGCAGCACCAAAATGTTAACAGGAGTAGGTGAGTTTGGCTAAAACAGTTGGCAGAGATCACATCATCTGCTGCATCTTCCCAAAGCCACCTGCATCGAGTTGCTGACTGTGAAATGAAGTTTGTCTCTCAACAAGAAGTAGATTTCATGTTGTTTACTCTTGAAATACAACTGCCTCTCACTCCTATGAAGTAGGTAAGCAAATAATCTTGTGTAGACTCATATAACCAGGACTCAGGAATCTGAAACTCTTAACACAAGATTTATCAGTGGTAGGGGAGGGCAGGCCAACAGCTGGGACTTGCATACATGGGTTGGTTGGGAAGAAAGTTCCCAGAACTAAAATGCTGAGGTGCAATGAAGATTACACCCCATGGCTGGTGAGGACACCAGCAGAGCACAGTGGAGACCCCCAGGGCATCACAGCAGCAAAAGGTCCCAGGGAAGGTCAGGAATATTGTCCAGTCTGGTTGGGTAGCTCAGGATGGTGTGAGAAAAGGGCAGGGGGAAGCTGATGGCAGGGCTCCAGCCATTTTCCAAAGTGCTGGCAGAATGCATGGACAGCCTGAGCAGGAGGGACACCAAGGGGCAAGGCAGAATGTGAAAAAACCCTGTGTTCCTGCTCTCTGCTGTAGTATGTTTTGATATTATTAATCTTTTACCTCTTCATTTGCACACTGTGTTCCCAATGGAACACTTTTTCAGCCTCTGGAGTCCTGGGGGTTTTGTACAGATTTTCTGTTCCAAGAGCCCATTTTGTTCAAACGTGAACCTGTAACCAGAAGTGTATGAATTCTGTTTATTACATAACCTATCCCTCTTGGTCTGTTTTGCTCTGCCTTTCAAATTCCACTGCAGGTGCCTGCCCGAGGGCTCTCTGCTGTGCGTGTCTCTGTAGTCAGCCCATGAGCAGCTGGTGTGTGGAAGCCAGGCAGACCCGTTCTGCAAGTGTGAGCCTTCCTGTCAGCTGTGTGTTGGACATCCCCGGGGAGACAGCTGAGAAGACCTAGAGAAGCAAAGAACTGAAGCTGGGCGGGACTGGAGTAGAAAAATCAGTGAGGAGGAACTTAGTCATAAGAATTACAACCGTACCAAGGTAATCATCAGCGTTATTGGGAGTGGCCTCGCAAACTGGGAGCCGGCAGCAGGAGAGCTTCAGGAAAAGACAACCGCAGGGCAAGGGAAGTGGTGTCATTCAGGTAAGTGAGAGAAAGCACTTCTGGAAGATCAAACCATGAATATTTATTTTTTGAAAGACTTTTAGTAACAAGAATATGACCTGAATTAGAAGGTAGCTGTACTGTTAAGTCTATATGGCTGTGTATGTGTGCAGGTACATATGTGCATGTGCTTACTGCTTGTAGTGAAGCTACTTAGAGTCATTTCTGGGATCATAATGGTATCGGGGTTTGAGAAAAAAATAAGAGAGGCATGGCCTGTACACGCTGGCTGATTTGATTGAAAGAGCTCATAGGCATTTTTTAAAGAGGAAGAAATTAACAAGGTAATTAAGTTTTGTATAAAATTAGTCTCAGTTCACTGAAACAGGGTGTTGCTATGCATGTGTGTATAAATATGTCCAGTCTTTAGTTATGTAATACATGCCTAGGGCTGGATTCGGGACTGATTACCATTTTACTCCCATCACTGTTGCTTGATCGTAAGGCAGTGAACTCTAACCCGAAGCGGTGCAGATATCTAGATTTTCCTGTATTTACCTGTGTGTGTGTGAGCTACTGATTAAATTATAAACAAAATCTGTGTTGAATCCACCAAGAAACATCCAGAACTTGGGAGACTGAAGCTAGAGTTGTCTACACAGCTTCAGGTGGCTGTGAATTTATGAAAGCATATTTATGCTGGATTTCTTAAACCATTAAGCAGCAATGTGATATCATGCAATATTTTTATTACACAGTAGGTTTTTCACAACAAGAGCTATATGCATCTGTGGTCGTTTGAAACAAAAATCCTTCATTCTTCTCATGTTCTGTCACAGCTTTCGCTGTCACAGTTTTTCGGAATTTCTGTATTTGTGCTGGGGTATGATACAGGCTTAGTACAGGCAGCTACCAGAAAAATCAGACATCAGTCAGCAGGGAGACATCTTCAACAGCAAGGTATGATTTTGACTTCTTAAAAGGAAGCCATAGGTGAGAGTGCGCTGTTGAAAGTTTGGCCTCTAGACTTTTAGTAGCCCACTCATTAGGGGCTTCATCTTAATGTATTCCTCAGGGGTTTTTTTTTATAATTTTGATTTATTCTGCAGATTCCCTGTGAGGAATTACTTTTGGTGGCCTTAACTCAGTGGGAGTGATCAAGATGTATGTTAATTTTCCAGAAAAGATAGTAGGCCATGTCAGCATTGGAAAAAATATTTTTGTCCTAATCTCCATTCAGCTTCTGTACTATTTCACACTTCTGTTCTTAGATTTCTTTATGCCGCACAAATAAATTGATTTTTGTAGATGATCTGAGTTAAAGCAAAGCCTAGTACCGTATGAACTGTCATATCTCCATTGAAATGGTGCCAGTTAGGACTAATATTTTTAGCATAAAAGCACAGCAGCACTGAGTCCTGCTGACTCGTTTCTCAGTGCAGTAGGTAACTTTGCCTGTTTTTTCTGCTATATTGAAAAGGAGCCAAGTTTGCCCTAAGTAACCACCTGCTCAAATAGCAGCATGGGCCTCATTATTTGCTGTTTTCTCCATGGTCTAGCTTTTCAGAAGTGGTCAGCCTAATTTTCTTTCACTCCCTTAATATGCTTCTGTAGCAACTAGCCTAGGTTTGATATTCAAATTTTGGACCAAGAGAAAATCTTATGTGTCCGTATGTGATTTTTGAAACACTTTGTTTTCTTATAGGATGTTACAGCTACCAGCTGTTTCAAAAGTGAGTTATACTACTAAATCTTTATAGCTGAGACCTTCTTTACAAGGATAGAAGTGACTCTGGTGTGGCTGGTCAGAATTTCCCTTTCTGCATAGTAGAAGATGCTGCTTGGTAACCCACGTGTTCCTTGCAGTGAGAGATGAGATGACTACAGGGGCCAGGAAAACCTTGCAAAGATGTCATGGTCTGCCAGGCTGCTGGAAATAGTCACTAAGATCTTCTGCAGGCAGAAAAGAGAGAATATGTAGACTAACAAATGCATGGCTGAAACCTGTCAGGCTTGTTTTTTATTTGTTTTGGATGCTGCTTTTAGTAAACGGTGGACATAGCAGGGGAAAAGAAATCTCTTTTTCACTGTTTGCTTTACAATGGTGCTTTGCTTCTCCCTCTTCTCTCACATTCAGTGTCCACAACTGCCCATACCTGGTGGTTTCCTGCTGTTTTGGCTCCTGCAGTTCCCTGGTAGCTCCTCTCCCTCCCTGCTGCACAGCCAGCACAGTGCGCTTGTGTAGAGCAGTTGCCAAAGCCTTGACTGTTGACCATGTTCAAAGGTCAGATAAAAGAGGAGGGAAATAATAAAAGCAGCAGTGAAATAGTGACTGGAAAAGCTGGAGAGCAAGATTCTGCCACTGCAAGAAATTAAGTAGAAGACATCATGTTTAAGGATTTGTTTTTTCTTTTATCAGTCAGGCAGTGTGCTGGACTGAAGTTACTGAATTACTCAGCTGTTCTTTATGTGCCTGTAGTCATATTACAGCTGGTCCTCACAATTAGTGCATGAAAAACAAGTGTAAGAGTATTTTTATAATAAAATTGTGTGCAGTTAATGTGGGATAGGATGTCTGGAGAAGTAACTGCATTAAGTCTGTATCAGCTCATAGCACTTTTTAAAGGGTCTAATGAAGATCCAAATGAATCTTAGCCTTTAGTTTCGTTGCATTAAAATAATCAGCAATCTTTAGACCTTTAGCTAATCATTACACAAGGATTTACACATTTGCACTGATGATGGGAACTGCTGGTAGCTCACAAGTCAGACATGCTCAGTGGCAAAACTGTGTATTTGCTGTGACTATGGACAACCTACTCTCCTGAACATGGCAGGAGCAAGCAGCAGGCAGCTTCTGTGTGGGCAGTATTCAAGCTGTCTGTTCCCATGTATTCCATGGGCATATAAGTCTTGCTATTTCTCTTTCTTTTCAGTCTTCATCACAGTGTTTGTCACTCAGGCTTCTTAAGTCTTAGTCCTGGCACTTTATAAATAGCATAATTTGAGCCTGATGAGAACTTTAAGGCCATAAAATATAAGAGAGGGTTGATTATTTTAGGGCAGCTCACCTTCCTGCTTCAGTTTACCACATTGCCACGTGAATGCTGCTGCTATTGCTAAGGGGACAGTATCCATGTGAGAATGAATGACAGAGGACTGGAAAAAGCACGGTAAGGCTTCTGCTGGCACACAGTGCCTGTGGATCTGTGCTGACACAGGGAGTGGTTTCACAGTGCAGCTTCAGCTGAATTAGCCATTCACCCCTGACTAATACCGATCACTAACATGGCAGGAAATCACCATGGCAAAGGAGCAGTGAATTTTTCCTGCTAGGTTAGTGGTTTGGATCAGTTTACCATGTGATCAGTTGCACAACTGAGAGCAAAACAAGCAATGAGAAGACAGCAGAGAGAAGAGATAATCCCTTCTTCTGGTATTGGTGAGCACTTAATTCAGCTCAGCTACATTCACATTCAGTATTTGGGCTTCCTGAACCGGTTTAAGCAGCCCTCCCAGCTGCCATCTTCTAGCTGCTTATTCCTGTCCCTCTGTTGCCCTCTATGCTTTGTCTAAATTGCCAGGGCAGCAAAACAGCTTGGCAAGCAAACATGGCTGGAAACAAAATGAAACAAAATGCCACCTTTCCCCAAGTGTTCATCCTGCTGGCAAATGTGCACAGAGGAGCAGTGTCGGTGTAGGGCAGGTATGGGGGCTAATTAACCTGTCACTGCTGCCGGGCTGTGGAACTGCTGTGCCACTTGCAGTGCACCAAGTAGTCTGCTAGGAGCAGTTTGCAAATGCTGGTGACTGCAGTTTAACTTCTGCCAAGGTTTTGCCTTGTAGTTTCCATTGTCTAAGAGCAGCTGCTTCTGCTATTTTTAGGTACCATGCGCTTCGTTGTATATTAAGATTCGACATCAGGCTTTGGGTTCAGGTTGAGGGTCAGAAGGCTCTGCAGAGGGGTCTGGACAGGCTGGATCCATGGGCCCAGGCCAGTTGTATGGGGTTCAACAAGGCCAGGTCCCGGGTCCTGCCTTGGGTCACACCAACCCCCTGCAGCTCCAGGCTGGGGCAGAGGGGCTAGGAAGCTGGGAAAGGCCCTGGGGGTGCTGGGGACAGCGGCTGGACATGAGCCCAGGTGTGCCCAGGGGGGCAAGAGGCCAAGGGCAGCTGGGCTGTGCCAGCCATGGTGTGGCAGCAGGGCCAGGGCAGTGACTGTCCCCTGTGCTGGGCACTGCTGGGGCCTCACCTCAGGTCCTGGGGGCAGTTCTGGGAACCTCAGGACAAGATGGACATTGAGGGGCTGGAGCGTGTCCAGGGAAGGGAACAGAGCTGGGGAAGGGCCAGGAGGGGCTGAGGGAGCTGGGAAAGGGGCTCAGCCTGGAGAAAAGGAGGCTCAGGGGGGACCTTCCAGCTCTCCACAACTCCCTGACAGGAGGGGGCAGCCAGATGGGGGTGGGGCTCTGCTCCCAGGGAACAAGGGACAGGATGAGAGGAAGGAGCCACAAGTTGTGTCAGGGGATGTTTATAATAGAGTAGGAAAAATTTCTTTGCTGAGAGTCATTAAGCATTGGGATAGGCTGCCCAGTGAAGTTGGTGGAGTCACCATCCCTGGAAATGTACAAAAAACCTGTGGATGGGGCACATGAGGACATGGATTAGTGGTGAACATGGTGGTGCTGCTGGGCTGACTGTTGGACTTGATGATTTTAATGGTCTTTTCCAACCTTAATGATTCTATGATTCTATGAATTCCAGTGAGTGGAATTCAGTCTGTGTAAAAGAATATTGAAAAACCCAGTGGAATAAATAAACTGACATCTCATTGAAATTGCACAAATTCTCTAATGCAAATTCTAAATGGAAACAACACAGTGTATGTGTGCCCATGATCTAGGCAGCACTGATCTTGGTACAGTGTAATACACAGGCAAGGAAAATCAGAATGCCAGTGAGGTATGGGTTTTGAACCTTTTAAAGTATTTTTGTCCCCTTTATCCTGGCTTGGTACTGGAAAACTGTCTTCATCTAATAAAGTAAGTAGTTGAGCACTGTCAGTAGTCCTGCTGTGTTGAGTATGCACATGAACATGTTAGTTCCACATAACTTTCATGTGTCTCCCATTGCAAAAAATATTAAATGTATAACATGAGTACTGTAGATGTCTGTTACCATTCTTGTTGTGAGGATAGAAGTGTAAGAACTGCAATAATGTGACTTTTTAAAAAGTGAGTTGCAGAAACAGCCTAGTACGGGAGTTTATTTGGTCTTGACCTGAAAAGTAGCTCTGAAGGGCACTTCAGAATTATCTTCCTGAGTACAACTTCTTTTTCTGCTTGCTGAATTTTGCAAGAGGATGGACACACAGAGTGTAAATGGGCTTCTCTAATCAAGCTTTTCCAGGTGATAACACCTCCACAAGCAAAAGCAGCACATAGGAGTGCCAGGGTAAATAAAGTGCCAGTGGCTGCCATTGTTTTCATTCCTGTGTCCCATAGTTCTGCCCTGAGTGTGGTTGGAAAACAGGGGTGCCAACCATTGGCATCGCTGCTGGGAGGTGCATAAAGGAGTAGGGAGGAATCCTTTTTACAGATAGGGACCGATGTAGACATGGCTGCTGTGTCAGAGCTTTTTCCATGCATCTTTGCTGCTCTCTCTGCAAACACAAATTGGGGTGTGTGCTTCTGTGTGCCTGTCATGCGTGGTGTCTGACTGTCAGTGTGCATTTCTAGTAAGCACCAACGTACAAAGTCATTAATTAGTAAGCTAATGTACAAAGCCATTAGCAAGTTTTAAGATGGAGCTTGGACTGTTCATGACTTAGATTATACAATATAATTGCTGGCTAATGATCCTAAAGTCTGTGTGTACCTGAGAATGACAGCAGCCAGGACCATGTATTTGTGTGTAAGTGTGTGTGTGTGTGTTAGAGGTGAGGTGGGTTGTTTTGTTGTGCTTGCTTTCAGAGTGTACCTGAAAAGCTTGGTATCATTGCTGGGTTATTACTCCTTTGACTGGATTCATGGTGTGGCCATACCTTGGAACCAGGTAAATTTGCTAGCATATTAAAAATGAAATTATATTTAAAAAAGGAAACAGACTTTTTGTGATACCTTAAAGCCCAGATATATTCCACTTTTCTCTCTCTACTGCCTCTGTTGTGCAGCTGGTAAAGAATAATTTCACTTATTAATTTTAAGCATGAGAACAAACTCTGTTAAGTGTTTCATCACCAAATTCCATAAAATCAATGCCCTATATTTGCCACTGAGGTTAATTGCCTTAAACTCATAGCTGAAAACAAAGTAGGTACTTATAGAGTTAAAGTCACAGTTCCTGTAAAATGTTCTGGATGATTCTGTTTGCCAAGCTGTTAAGTCTTAAATTTTAGCAATGTGTATAAGAAGCAGTGACTAAACAAGGTGCATGCTTGTACAGGCTCTGGATTTTCAGCTACAAATGTAAAAGAGTTGCAGATGTTGTGCTTCAGAATACCTACAGACCTGGCAGTGCTCAGAAGTTGGTACCAGAGAACCATAATGACAACTCTTTTTTCCCCTTGTCTTTGTGCAGCAACAGTAGGAGTTGTGGCGAGGACTGTAGTCAAGAATGACGTTTTCCATGCATGCTGCTGATCTGTTCACTTGTAATGGACCAGAAGATAAAATGCTGAGCCATTCTGGCATCTAAAAAATGTGTTAGCTAGGAGTGTATTAGCTGTTCTTTACATATAATTAAGTTCCTAACTAAGGATTTTTGTACATATGCCAGCCTTTAGGCCCAGGGGTCCAGTGCTTGTGAAGCACTGTAGAACAAGCTTAACCCTAAATTCTCCCTGGTCATGCAGTGCATCATCCATAGGATGTGATAGTGGATGTCCTGTGTCATTCTCTACGCCTCCAAATCCCCGTGCTGCTTCATGCAGCCACTGATTGTAAGGGGTAGAAAACTCCATATTCACTTCACTTGTTGTTTCATCATCATCCTTTCGCCTAATAAATTTTGTTGCTATTCTTCATGTCTGTGCAGGAGCTGGGGGTTGGAGACCTGCTTGCTAGTAATTGACCATGGCAGGGGATGTGAAAAGATTCTCACGGATGCTGCTGGAGTGCAGTAGCAATGACAAGCTATGTGGTAAGATTCACACCTTCCTTTAATAAGCTGTCACATGCTGGGCAGGAAGGCCAGCCTCACTGAAAAGTGTACCAAGCCCTTTCTCCTCCTTCACCTGCATCCTAGCCCACACAGAAAGATCTGACGGAGCATTCCCTGCATTGTGTTTCAGGGGAGGAATGTTTATGGGGATTCAGCCTCTGTGGCAGGATTCATCTCACATAATTTCAGCCATTTTAGAGAATGTCTACTTTGAATGAGGTGTAGAGCAGTCATTAAAGATTCCCTGCAGTTTCCCAAAGGACCAGTTTTGTGAGATTTTGGTTTCATGACTTTCTACCATCTTTGGGAACTTGAGAAATGGTCTTGACCGCCTCCAAATCTGAAGGACATGAGAAAGATAGTTACCTTCACAAGCCTTGCTAATTGCAATGTCTTTCAGTCCAATTCCAAAGGTGACCACACCCTGTTTCCTTTAAAATGCTCTGAATAATTTTACTGGAAGGAGGTGGAGCTGTAATTGTACGTGTATTTGTGATGACATAGCAATATCCAGCCCTTCCCATCTCCCTGCTGTCCTGCTGCCAGTGCCATTTCTGTTTTACTGGTGGATGGTACTTCCAAATGGCTACAATTCCTGGCCTCCGTATTAAGGCATCTAAATAAGTGACCTTAGGTGGGGGAATCTCAGCGATTTCATGCAGTTTAGGTACTCAGCACCTTTGGAAAATAGGGTGGCAGCACTAACAATGTCCAGTTGCTATCCCAAGGAGCAGAGGAGGGAACACACACTTTTGGGGTTGAAAGTTACTGAAATGGATTGTTGCTGCATGGTTACACAGAACCAATGTGCTGCTTATTCCTTGGTTTTCCATTTTCTTTCTCTGGCGATAGTTGTGCGTGAATATCAAACGGAAGTCATCGTTGTCCCAGTTCTCCTGGTGGGACTTTTTGTCATTGTGCTCACTGTAATCCTTTGGCTCCACTGCCGTGGCCTACGAGCAAAGCAGGAGCAATCAGCACCAGCTGGAACCCAAGGTAAAAAAAGTGGTTTTCAACCAGAGGAAAAAGTATTGGTTTCAGTGGCCACAAGTCAATTCCATTTCCTCATTGCTTGAGCTGTTAGACAAAACCATTTCTGAGGATCCTGAGTGGTATTTAGCAATCCAGTAAACATTAGAAAAATTGGGAACCCTGATTTACTCCACTTTGCAGCAGCAGTAGTGAAATCTGTAGTATAGATGGATCTCAGGAAATCTAAAGCAACATGCCATGCAGGCTGTTTAACGTGCTGTGGTAGCATCACAAGAGCTGCAAAGTGTATTTATGTACCAGCCTCCTAGAGGCTGCTGCAAGGAGAATTTTACTGGGGTAGTTATGAATGATAGTAATTTCGATGCAGATCACACCTAGTTAATCCATTTTCTATACTGCCATTTAAGAAATATGATCTCAAGCTGCTGTCTCCCTCCTTCTATGGAGACAACATGAAGTAGAACAGGGACTGGTGAGGAGGTAGGGAAATGTTTGTACATACATATGTGGCTGTGTGGAAATGAAAATACAGTTCTGAACTAATTTTGGGTATGTAGAGGGGAAAAGCCTCTTGAGCCAAATTAAGAGAAATAATTGAGAACTAGTAATAAAAGAAAATGTTCATTGCTTGAGCATGTGGGAATGAAATCCAAATGTGTTTTATCTATAAAGGTTATGTAGTTAAATATGGGAGAAATTTCTAGACTGGTTCTGTCTTTTCATCAAATAGAGTGGGAGATAAACACTTTCTCCTCTTCAAGGGCCAGGATGAGTAAGATACAATAACAGTTCCTTAGTTTGCCCTGATTTCCAAAACACTGTGGAGCAAAAAGTAAGGAGGATAGAAGGATGAGCATTGCCACCTATTACAAGAATTCATCTGTCTGTTTTTATGCATCATGTGTATTTGCTTTTGTCAGTGAAGAAAAAGAACCATCAGGAACCCTGCTCAGCAGAGAACCGCTACATCCAGCTGAGTGAGACATCTGTGGAGAGCCTGCTGAATTCTGCATCCTTGACTCTGAAAGAATTAGAGATACCACGAGAGAAACTCTTACCAGACACCTTGCAGCTGATAAAACTTGGTGCCTATGGGAGCATCTACAGAGCCCAGTTGGAAACTGGGAGCTCTGGGAAGACTAAGACTGTGATATTGAAAGCCTTGCAGGGTAAGGCCCATGGTCAGGATCCACTTTGGTACAGTCTCTGTATCCCAGACATGATGCTGGGCAGAGCTTTGCCACCAGTACTGGGCAAGAACAAGCTGTGTTCAGTATAGTAGGTCAGAGGTGTTCTTGTAGGAATGTCTTTGTAGGATTAAAAATTGCTGACCATGTTGATTTTAGCTGTTACCCTGTTATTTGCTGCTTCCATTTGTTGTTGTTTTGTTTTAAATTTGTTTTCTTTTGTTCTTTCAGACCTGGATAGTCCCCAGAAAGTAAAGGATTTCTTGGGAAGAATTAAATTCCATCAAAATCTTGGCCGCCATGAGAACCTGGTTGAATTGGTTGGATGTTGTGTAGACCAGCTCCCACTTTACATGGTCATGGAAGATGTGTCTCTTGGTGACCTATTGAACTTTCTGTGGACATGCCGGAAGGTGAGTCAAAAGAAGTGGTGACAGAATAGCTTCTTAAATTCCTTGGCTGCATACCTATCCATAAATCATAGATGATTCTTTTCATGTCTCCGTGCATCCCTCAGTCAAAGCGATTTCCATACCCCAAAGAAGTTCTACACAAAGGTCCTACTTTGCAGACCATTGAAGGGCATAGCAGGCACTGGACTTAGGGTGAATTCATACAGCCACCTGAATTTCTAAGGTTTTTAATCCTGTCTTGCTCCAAATGCTTTTAAGAAAGCAGAGCAATTACAACACAGAAGGAAGGTCATGGGATGATAGGAAGGTCATGGGATGATAACTAATTGGTAAAAGACAGGAAATAGAATATGAGATGAAAGGTTGGTACTTGTACTGGAGGAAGGTCAGCTATCTAGGACATGGTGCTGTTCATTGCATGTATTAATAACCTAAAAATGGGATGACAGTGACGTGATATTTGCTGATGATTCCAGCCAGTAGAGGCAAGGGCTGACCCAAAGGAATTGCAGAAGGATCTTCCAAGATTGAAAGACTTGCCAATAAAAAGAACAGATGAAATTCAGCATATTTAAAAATGAAATAATGCATAGGTAGAAATTTGACATATGTGAATGATGGCTTCATGTCTGCCTGTTGCTGATGAGGTCTGGATAGCTGAAAATATGCAGTCCTTTGAAAATGTTAACTCAAGCTAAAAAAGACCCCAAATATCAGGGGAGGTTTAGGTTGGATAGCAGGAAGATATTCTTCCCCCAGAGGGTGGTGGGGCACTGAACAGGCTCTCCAGGGAATGGTCATGGCCCCAAGGCTGCCTGAGCTCCAGGAGCGTTTGGACAGCGCTGACAGGGACAGGGTGGGAGTTTTGAAATGTCCTGTGCAGGGCCAGGAGTTGGACTCGATGATCTTTGTGGGTCCCTTCCAACTCAGCTTATTCTGTGATTCTATGACTCACTGTTACAAAAGGCACGGAAACAAAACTCTGCCATGTAACTGTGTAAATCCATCACTCTCCTACATCTGAAACTCTAAGTACAGAAAGATTGCTTCCTGTCCTATTCAGCAGACGGTCCAGGTGGTAGCAAATAAAGCTAGTACATGTCATGTTCAACACAAACAAATGGAGCTGGTTCTTCATGAAGTGAGGAGCTGACTGATGGAATGTCTTGCCACTGACTGCTGTGGATACTGAAACTTCATGTGAGGTCAAGGCATGATGGACTACAATCATGGAAGGTAACCTTTCAGAGGTTGCTGAACATGCTGAAACCATAACCTTCTCAGGAAGTTTTTAAATAGAAGGTGTATGTGGTCTGTAAAATGCCACAGGAAGAACATTGTGTGCTTACCTTACTTTCTTTCTCATCTGGGCATCCCGCTAGGGTTACTGTTACAGGCAGGGTGTTAGGAGAGATGGACTGTTAGTCTCAAACCAGGTAGCCATTCATATGTTAGAAATCTGCTTTTCTACTCAGCATAATTTACAGTATATCTCTCATTCACCTGTGTGGATTGTCATTCTTCACTGTCATTCCGACAATTTCTGTCTGTGAATTTTCCCCCACCCTTCAATTTACCCACCAGTTGTCTCTAGTGTACTTATCTTACTCAACACACCATCAACATCACCCATCCATGTCCTCTTACATTTCAGTCAATTTATGATCAATTAGTGAGAAGGAGGAGCATTAGATTTGATAGACTAGAAGGAAACATTCCCCACTATCCTACTGCTGTGGCATTTGTTTGAGCCAAGGTCTCCTGTCTTGCCTCTAGGATGTAATGGCAATGGATGGTGTCCCCTATGACCTCACTGAGAGGCAGGTGTATGAGGTTGGACAGCAGGTTGCAGCAGCTCTGGTAAGTCTGCTCACACTGGCTGCATTTTTTCCTTCTTGCTTGATTGCAAAACAAGTTTGCATGGTGGCCTAAGCACTGAGAATGAAGACTTTGCTAAAATATGCATCCATTATGTTAGTGAGCACATGCCTCTACTCCACAGTGTGGAAGACAAGCATACTGAGTGAAAATTTATATAAATTAAATTTCCTTTTAAAATCATCCTGTTTTCTTTCTTTCTTTTCCAATTTCCCAGGCTTATCTTGAAGAAAAGAAGTTGTTCCATGGTGACATTGCTGCCAGGAATGTCCTTCTTCATCACAACTTCACTGCTAAGCTCTGTGGTTTGGGCCTGGCCTATGAATGTCACACACGTGGTGCCAGCTCCGTCACACGGAAAGTGCCAGTCAAGTGGCAGGCACCAGAGAGGCTCCTGAGCAAACCCCCTACCATCAAGGCAGACATGTATGGCTTCATTTTGGGACTAGAAGTCCACCTGTCTGTCAGCCCTGTCTCTTTCACTCCTTTATGTATCATTTCATGTCCTGAAGTTCACAGGAAGGCAGATCTAGTTTCTGCATAACGCTCCCCTTTTACAGCTCATGCTCTGCCGGCCATGCCTAGTTGTTTTTATGTATTTAAGCCAGCAAACAACTTTGCTTTGTTTTCTTTTCTTGCAGATGGTCTTTTGGAATTCTACTGTATGAAATGATTACATTAGGTAAGAAGACTTAGTGATAGTAATAAAAAAAAATACATAAGGAAGCAGCAAATTAACAAGACCCAAAATCTCGAATTTTAGAATGTAAAGTTGGGCCATTTAAATAAGCACCTTGATTTTTTTCCAGCTTGCAAAGTCTTGTCAATTCCTTTTAGACTTTCTGTTATTGTGAACTGTGCTAGGAAAAAAACAGATTTTGGTAGGGCAGGAAGCCAGTCTTGCACAGAAGCTGCAATCTGCAACCATTGCCATAACATTTTCTACCATTGCTCCTTTTGTCCTTCCAGGTGCTCCACCATATCCTGAGGTGCCACCTTCTGACATCTTATCCTACCTGCAGAAACAGAACATTATGAAGCAGCCCTCGAGCTGCCAGCAAGCCATGTAAGCCACTTGCTTTATGTGCAACTGAACACGAGATTGGCAGAGATAAATGGAAGTGAGACAGGGAAAATGAGATCTTACACAAAATTTCGAAGTCTAGACTATACTAAGAGTAACTTGCTAGCTGAGGAGATTTGTGTCTGCCATATCTCCTTACTGGGTTCTGCTGCATAAATCCTCTGTGGCCAAAACCTTTCTGTCCTTCCTTTGAAAATGACACTTGTTTCTGTTTCCATCTCTTGAAAATGACACTTGTTTCTGTTTCCTTCTCTTGAAAATGACACTTGCTTCTGTTTCCTCAAGCGCCCTTGCATTTTGCTGCTCCACTGCTTCCTTGCGAGGTGCAGCACTGCTGTGGAATGATTTTTCTTCTCTAAGTTGTAGGATATTCTCTGAAATGAACAAAGCATCCAGAGGGAAGATCTAAGGTTCATTTCTTTGTGTGAAGACATAATTTCTTCTAATATTCAGAGATTTTTTTCCTTCTATAATGCTGTTTCAAAACTGGATTTCCCATATTCACTATTGACATCCTGGAAAACAGCCGCATGGCCGTACATCATTATGTGGCTGCAAATTTCAAAGGGTTATTGAAAGAACTTCATATGAAGGAGAAAAAGAGGATTTCGCCAGACATTTTAAATATGACTTGATTTGACTGTAGCGAAGCTTTGTGTTGGTGCTTCTCATTCTTCTCCGCCTTACAGGTACTGCATCATGAAGTCCTGCTGGCAGTGGAGTGCAGCTCACCGGCCTTCTCCAGCACACCTCTTGTGCTCCCTGAAAACAGCTATGAAGACCAGCAGTGGGCACACGGTGCTGCAAGTGCCGGAGCCAGTGGTGCCTGAACTCTATGCTGATGTTGCTGGTGTTGATGTGCACAGCCTAGTGAGGGAATACACAGTCCTCTGAAGGGCCCTTTTGTGTTTTGATAAAGGAGAAGAAGTCTCAGAGTTTTCCATTTTTAAATATTTTGCAAGCTCAGAATGAGGTGTGCATGTTGGAAGGGATCCCTTTGTTCTTCAAACATCTATAAAATCTCTCCTCCATGCACGACACGAGAAACTGTTACCATTGTTAAATCAACCTTTTGGTATCATTCTGCCAGTGGTCATTTTGGAGTAAAGTGTGTTTAGGAAGCTGTAGAAAATGTGATTAGAAACTTGAGTTGAAGGAGTGTATTAGGTTTGTGTGGCAAGGTTTTGGTCATGGGGTGGACTACAGGGGTGGCTTCTGTGAGAAGATACCAGAAGCTTCCCCCAGCTCCATGATGGACCTGCTGCTGGCCAAGGCTGAGCCCTTCAGCAACATTGGTAGCACCTCTGTGATTATGTGTTTAAGAAAGGGTTAAAAATACTGCACAACAGCACGTGGAAGAGAGGAGTGTGAATGTGAGAGGAACAGCTCTGCAGACACCCAGGGCAGGGCAGAAGGAGAGGCAGGAGCTGCTCCAGGCTCCAGAGCTGAGATTCCCCTGAGATTCCATGGTGCAGCCCATGGAGAGGCAGCTGAGCCCCTGCAGCCCCTGGAGGAGCCCACACTGGAGCAGGAGGATGCCTGAAGGAGGCTGTGACTCCAAGGGAAGCCTGTGCTGGAGCAGAGTCCTGGCAGAATCTGTGGAGAGAGGAGCCCTCATTGGAGAGGGACTGCATGCCGTGGAAAGGGACTCATGCTGGAGCACTTTATACAAACAACCCTTTGGAAGAACCCATGTTGGAGAAATTCCTGAAGGGCCTACTCTCCTGTGGAGGGATCCCACACTGGAACAGGGGAAGAGTGTGAGGAGTCCTCTGCCTGAGGAGGAAGGAGCAGCAGAGACAATGTGAGATGAACTGACCACAACCCCCATTCTCCCTGCTGGATGAAGAGGTAGAGAAATTGGGAGTGGAGCTGAGCCTGGGAAGAAGGGAGGAGTGGAAGAAGGTGTTTTAAGATTTGGTTTTATTTCTCATTATATATCCTAATTTGGTTAGCAATAAATTAATTTTCTCCAAGTCAAGTCTGTTTTGACCTTAAGGGTAATTGGTGAATGATCTCTTGCTGTCCTTATCTTGATCTGGGGGCCTTTTGTTACATTTTCTCTCCCCTGTCCAGTTAAGAAGAGGAAATTACAGAGTGGCTGGATGGGCACCTGCCATTCAGCCAGAGTCGAGCCACCATTAGGTTTCTGGAAATCCTTCCTCATCCTTTCTGTGCCCAGGAAAATGGGTCAATTGGGTATTTGAAAGAGGAGATGTCCTGGTGAATATGCTGAGGTGGTGGTCAATAAATGTCTGGGATTTCTCCAGTGCTTTATACTCTACCTTCCCATCCCACTGTATTCCAACAAACAATCCCCCAGACAAACAACCCCCATGCCTCCTTGCCCCACAACAACAACAAAGCCAATGAAGAAACCTGTCATGTCTGTGGATGCAGAGGCTGTTGCATAAATGTCATACATCTTCATGCAGAGTGTGCTTTCTGTGCAGGTCAGGTGAATACTCCAAAGATTATCTGAAATTATTTGATTATTGATTTTAATGGACATGCAGACTTTGTAAAAACTTAGAGTCATTGGAAGTTGTGGCTATTTTGCCTTCATTTAAAAAGAAGCAGAATCAGTCTGTGAAACAAATTTTCTCACTTCTGTTTCTGCTTTCTAAAGTTGACAGTGCCTTAAGGTTTTTTTCTCTTAATGTTTTGGCACTTCGAGCATTAAAGGTCCTTGTGAAAAAAGACTAAATGCACATTAAAGGAATAGTTTTACCATTCTGTGTGACGAGTGGATTCAGTGTTCACTCAGCATCCCCCCAGTTAGCATGGCTCTTTCCGTTCTGGTTTCCATCAAAACTTGTTGGTCTTTTTCAAAGACAATGGTAAGAAGTTTTCTATTTTTAATGCAAAATGACATGAATGAAATAGTTGTTTTGTCTATGTCACTTAGGCTTTGTAGGAAATGATGTTTCCTTCCATAAATAAATGTCCCGTGAGTTCATACAGCACGCGTGTCACCACCATACACTCGGACATTGCAAAGTCCATTCCAGAGGGAGCAGCCAGCTTTCTGACTTTTCCCATGGTGTTGGCTAATTGCCACCTGGATCTTTATAAACCAGTTGGTGTAACTCTGACCTTGAGGACTGAGATATCTTCTTTTCCAAATGGTAAAATAATAACATCCTCTTCTCTTTCCCTCACTTGAAAACAGGTTCAAAGCTACCTGGTAAATTAGGTCAAATTCAGTTATCTTTGCTGAATAAACTATTCATTAAAAAAGCATTTGATTGGTTCAAATGTTCCGCTCAAGAATGGGATATTCAGAAAAGTCTTGCTTGTGAAAGGTGGGTGTGTTTCAGGCAGGTAATACAATCCCAGAGCTGTGAAAGCATCCCCAGTGCTGCTGCAGACCTGACAAATAATGCACAGGGAGCCTTGTTAAACAGAGAGCTAAAGGTAACAAATGCATCACTGTTCTCGGAGCACAGAAAGCAATGCTCTGGTTTACACAAATGCTCATATTTTATTTCTGTTATGAAAGCTCTGATAGAGGAAATCCATGGGAATTCAGGATGCTGAGCACCTCACAATCTCTAACAAAAGATCTGCTTTGGTTTCCCCTGAAAGCAAATCTGTGTCAAGACCCTGCTTATGAATTTGCCCACAGAAAGACATTTTCCTGCTATATGATAAGATCTATTTTAATTTCCCATCAATAAAGTGGCCTTATTAATTCTAAGAATGTAAGCATTCTTATTCTGATTTGTCTTTCCCAGTTAACTTCTGTTGGTTTGGAAGTGACTGAATCTAAATTAGAATAAGTTTTACAGTGGCATAAATGTAATTGTACGTGTGGAGTTGACCTAGTTTAACCACTCTTCCTGCTTTTTAAAGTAGTCTATACAGGATCTAGTCTATACAGATTTTAAAGTAATCTATACAGGATTTTTTTCCACATAGCAGTCTCCATTTTAGGATTAGGGTAGACTCATGCATGAATTTCTCCTTAGTGAACCCACTTAAGGCTTGGTGGAAATTTTTCACAGTTGGTATAATTGGAGTATTTTGTTCCCATGAAAAATGTTGACTTTTAATACATTTACTTTTCTCAAAGACGACAGGGCCGTCTGCATAATTTAGTTAGTTTCTGGTGGATAGTTTCGCTGTTCTTCTCAAATGTAGCTTGTCTTTCATTGCACATAAAGGGTTATCTCTGCTACCTCTCCAGCCACCTGATCACCTTTCCAGAGAGAGACTGAATTAGATGCAATAGATCTCCTAAGGATGAGAAAATCGTGTCCAGAGCAGGCAGAGAAAAAAGTCTTCCAAAAAGTGACAACAGACAGGAGACACAGATACTAAATATTCTTGGTGCGATTTGACTTCACCACACTTGGAATTTTCTGAAACCACGTATGAGCAATATGTCATTTTTAAGAGTCTTTGAACTCCAAAATCTTTTTAGTGCCGCAATGGGCATGTTGCACAGGACTCCCATTCAGCCACACAGAAGACAAGTACTGCAGTACTCTTGCTTTTCTGCGTTCACAGAATTGCATTTTTGGTGAGGGCTGTGTTTTGATCATGAGGATGTGAGAGTTTATTGGTTTATATGCTACCTCCTACAGCTTGTGGTTTTATTTATAGCAGGTGCTGCACCATCAAGAAATAGCAATAATTCACAAACACCACCCACCCCAGCTCTCCAAGACACATAAAAAGGCTAACTTTTTAATGTTAGTTTCATGTTAGTCTCATATTTTTGAGTGGTTTAACAGGTCTTTCTACCTATGGCAAAAGGAGGAGGTGGCCTGGGGTTTTCCTCTTGCCTTGTTTTTAAACAGCCCCCACTTCTCCCAGGGGCCTTTTGCTTCATAGAATCACAAAGTCATAGAATGCCCTGAGCTGGAAGGGATCCATGAGCTCAGATCACTGAGTGGAACTGCTCTTCATGCTGATCTTAAACCAAAGATAAATAATGAAGGGATTAAAGACAAATTGCCTGTCTTGATTTTTCATTTCATTTTGCTCACCTTTTCATGGTCAACAGCTTCAGAAATAACACAGAATGTCACATCCATCCTTTGATATTATGTGGAAAATGCTCTCTCTGTCATTTTATGTGCACCAGGTTTGTGTCTCTGTGGCTCATTATTCTCTTGTGCATTTAAATGGACCTTGATTGGGTGACTGTAATGAAGTGGACATGCTCAACTCCCACATGGCCTTGCAGAAGAATTTTATTTTTTATTTGATCAGCTTCCTATGATTAGTACTTCAAGATTCAGTACATGGAGGTGAAGGATGAGGCTCGGGTGGGTAAGAAGAGAATATTTTGATGTGGAAAGGCTATAGCAGAGCTGTTGCCACTGGAGATGTCTTTCTTTACTTTTCACCTGAATCATTGCAACAAGAATGAGAGCAATTAAATATTTGTGCCCGAGTCTGGTCGTGGTCAGTTGTTGCTTTCTTCACTGTACCAGTAGCACATCCACAGCTGAGCTGGAGCTCTCAGCTCTTGACCTCAGTCTGTCTTCAAGACAAGCTGATGTTTCCTGCCTGGTTTAAACCAACATCTTCAGAAAAACCATTTCCTGTGAACTGGCGTTACCTTTTCAAAGTGTGGATTTACTGTGGTTTACTGTTTGTAAGAAAAAAATGAGGATCCAGATACAAGTTGAATTGTCTGTGATCAAAGGTTTTCTTTTTGAATGTGTATTTTCAGAACAAATATGCTCCAGCTCCAAGCTGGAGGAGAGCATTTAGTTTGATGAGTTAGGTTTTAGTAAGTGTAATTACTTAATCTCTTATACTAAATTACTGACTTTATTGATCTTATTGAATTCAGTCCTGCATTCTGTATTTAATTTTTCCCTATAGAATATACAGTCAACTACAGCAGCACAGTGAAGAAATCAGGGATATGGGGGCAGTATTTAGATCCAGCTTGCTGGCAAGTGGGAGAAGTCTGATGTTTATGTCAAAAATATGCCCACAAGGAGCCACAAACTTGTAAAACAGGGCTAAAGTTCTTCAGTTCTTCAGTCAGTTTTCATCCTTTGTGTGATTTCTGCTGTGTGCACAGTTGATTCTCATTGCAGGTTATACTGCATGGCAGAATTACTAGGGGGAACTCTGCTAGCTTGCTTTGCCCCCTGAATCACTACCCTGTCTGGAAGAGTTTGAAATATCAAAAGCCACAGAATTATTCTATGAAAATGGGTCAGCAGCATCCTGGAGCTCACTCCTACAGAACTGTCCCTGAAGATGGCATGGACCTGCCAGCCCCTTGAACCACACAGGGGAGTGAAGTGGAGTGAGGGAGGAGGAGGAGATTTTTGGATGTGGAAAATCTCCTTTAGATCTTATTAGGCCACACAGCACAAGACAGAGCAACCTGTCCAAGCCCAAGGAATCCTCTTCAGTAGCGAAAGGTTTATTGTAAAGATTTATTTTAAAATGTCAGTTCCTGATGTCAGGCTGACTGTCCTGTAGCTCCCTGTCTTCTTGAAAACATTTGCTGTCTTCTAGTCTTCAGGGACCTCTCCCAGTCAGCTTTCAAAGGTCGTTGAGAGTGCCCTTGCAATGACAGGAGCTTCACTTGTGGGCTGTGGGAACGGGTGGCCCATGGACTTATATAGGCACATTTCACTTACATGCTCCTCCACCAAGGGTAAGGCTACCTTGCACTTGACTTTCTTACAGTTCTGTGTACCTGAGATGAAGAAGGCACTGAGTGTCTATGTCACTGTGACCATTGCACATTCAGCAGCAGGCCCACATTTTCTCCCCAGTTTTTGTCTTGCTTATAGATCTGTACAGACCTTTCTTGTTGCCCTTCACATTCCCTCCCAGATTCAAATCCAGGTGGTCTTTGGCTTTCCTAATCCCATTTATGCAAGTTATGGAAATCCTCTGGGTTTGGTGACACCTTGTACACTTGTTTTTTATGTTGGAGTTTAGTCAGGAGCTCCTTCCTCATCTATGCAAGCCCACTGCCACCTTTGTTTTGTATCCTGCTTTTTGGGATGGACTGTGGGGCAGTTCAGAATGATCCTTGGAAACCAGTCAGCCAATTTCTCTTTTCTGTATGAAGAAAGTCCCAACTTATCCTTTAGCATATGTGAGCAACTTTTTTCTACACAAATCAAAGAGTTGAGTGGGAAGGCTGATACTGTTAGACAGGTCAGAGAAATTGTTGTTGTGGAAAAGGACTGGCAGTACAAGCATATGATCTTAGTAATGGATTCTACAGACAGAACCTGTTCAATATATTCTCTTGCTCTGTAAATGTGGTATTAAAACCAGCTCACACAGTGTTTGGTGTAACTGAGGCAGGAATAGGTTGCCATGGTTGTCACTACAAGTCTGAAATGGTTGAGTTTATTTCTGTAGTGGAAGAATACAAGTTTCCTGTGTGGGTCACCACAATACTTATTTCTTGTCTCTCAGTTTCCCTGTTTCAGTCAGGTGGTAATGGCTGCTTTGCCATCCTACAGAGTCACATATGGAGAATAGGACAGAGGCACCACCTGTTCTTCTGTTACATTTCAGCTTCCTCCTGTGGAGTTAAGGTAATCCTCACTCAATTTTCTTGTCCCAGTTCTCAAACTCTTGTGTTTTGCTGTGTTGTTGATATAAATAAATTGGTATAACTAAGGATGTTGGGACGGATCAAATGCATCCGCATTGCTTTCATTAACGGTGCTTGCAGTGAAAGAGAGAAATGCAATCTGTAAATTATCCCACTAGAATTACCTGTTTGCTACATGAGGAAATTTAATTCCTCACCTTTTTCATCTCGGTCAAGCCTAAATTGGTTCTTTATATGAAGTGAAGAATGCTAGATGACTTCACTCCCCTGTCAAAGCAAGTTTCTGTGTCTAACAATGATTTATGGAGCATCCATCAGAGCAACAGTTTAATCACGGAAGAGTGACTTCTTGGTGAGCTATTGTCATTGCCTAATCCATTTTGTATTCCGAAAAGCTGATGTATTACTTCATTCCTTATGTATATTACTTTTCTGCTAAAAATATACTTTGTCATTAGAAATGATTCCAAAGTGCTGTGAGGAAAGCTCTCCTGACCCTCAGGGAAATCCAGATCCAGGCCCAGGCTTTGTGGCGGATGGGACTTCTAAATTCCAAGTAAAGCAAAGTGAAAAAAAGCAACACTTAAAAGCATGTGACAGGGACAAAAAGGAGCACATCTACCTGAATGTGAAACACAGAACTGCCAAGAAACAGAGAAGACAAGGAACAGAGGGGGACAAGGACACCAAGAACAAAGGTAAAGTCTGTTAATAATGGAATTGATACATGCATTAGTAAATAAGCAGTCTAGCAGATTTCATGTCTGAATTAGAGATTTGCATTTGTATGCTAAGAAGTTTTCCTTTCTGTCCTGCTGTTTGAGATTGGGAAAGATGGGCAGTTCAAGGTAGGTTAAAGCTGGAGACTTGCAGCTCCAACAGAGTGATCTAAGAACTTCTGTTGATGTTATTTTGATGAGTATTGAAATACTCATTATATTTGGACTTTCCTTCAGATGTAAACCTGAGATGTGACTGATCAATAAGCCCCTACAGGGGGTAAGTTTCAAGGGAGGGAGTCTCAGAGGAAAGTGCAATGTACTCATGAAGTGTACAGTGACTGAATACGGCTGGCAGAAAAAGATAAGGGGACCAGAGAGATACCATTTTTTCGATCAACATTTGTATCGGTTGGGTGGATCAGCTGATCATATCAGCTGTTTGGGGAAATTTTTGTCCATGAATTAATCGAAAGAGTGTGAATTTCTTTCTAACTTAGCCAGCATGGGGGCAGTGTATATGTTGCTCAACCTAATATATATTTCTTCCTGGTGCCAGCCAGCATTGCAATGGTGAGCAAATCATAAACTCTGCTGCTGAGAATCACATTTGTATTGTGATTCATCTGTGTATTGAAATTGCTATATTCTGCTAATTTGCACTTGTGTTGTGCTTCCAGCACATAGCTGTGGTGGATTCTTCTAAATCAGAATCTCATGAAACATCACATGTCTTCAAATAAGCGAATTTGTTACTAAATGCTAAATTACCAATGTGTGGACTATCGAAAAGAACCCTGTCAGACACTGTCGGACTCTGACATGAGTGTAGGCTGAGGTAAACTAACACTGCAGTTTGACATGAATTATATTTTTAGAGCTGATCCCATTGAGAAAACCTCACCTTTCTCACATTTATATTCTTTTTCTTCTGGTTAGGTTCTCCTATTTCATCTACTACCTGCTGGATTATTGCAGTGATTCTAGGGATCCTCTTCTTGGCGTTGCTGGGAACAATAGTGGGTTTCATTACCAAGGGTAAATAAATCTCCTTCACTGAAAATACTTCATTTGAATTTAGAACTTTGTCAGGGAGCACAGCAGAGCTCTTGAAATCTGCTCATTGGTCCAAGAAGAACGTGGACCTCTTCTCTTTAAAAAAAGACTTGCTCTCTCACCTGTTTCCATCGGGAAAATGTATGCCCTTCTATGGGGAGAGAGAAGCACAAAGAAGCACATGGCAGCACAAAGGAGCACATGTTGGCCCAGACCCTGGGGGGAGGAGGTGTCACGGAGCCTGCCGGAAGCTGCCAGGCGGGTGAACAGAGCATGGGCACCCCACGGAAGGTGCATTGCTGACGTGGCAACACGGGCTAAGTTGTGTGGTGAGAGCTACCATGAAGGGAGGTGCTGTGTCTTGGGAAAGTGTACAAAACCAGCTTGTTCCTTTGAATAAAGGATTCAGATCCAGGAACCAGAACCAGACTCAGATTCAGTCTGAATTTCAATCACCGACATTCTTCACAAATTCCTTCAGACTCTGATTCTTTGCCAGTTTTAGAAGAGCTTCAGGAATGAAATTACTGTAACTGGGGAGAATAATTTTCTGAAAAAACATATTTGTGAAATGTGTTTGTAAGGAACTAGGCTATGACTATGAATGGGAAGAGACATGTATGATTCTTTTTCAGGCTGTCCATGTCCATGCTGCCCTGAGCAGTGGGTGACCTACAGAGGCAGGTGTTACTCCTTCTCCAAGGAGAAGAAGGACTGGAATTCCAGCCAGGAATACTGCAGGGCACAGGGAGCTCACCTCCTGGTCATCAGCAGTACCAGTGAAATGGTGGGTGCCTTTGCAGGGGCAAGGGCAGGGTGGAGTGGGAGCAAGTCCCAGGCACTGTTATGGCCAGTTCCTCCCCTCTGGGAGGAAGGGAGAGTGTAAAAGGCTCCTGGGACTCACCCACCACCTTCCTGCACTGGCAAAGACAAGGCTTTCCCTTAGACACTTTGCGAGAGGGACTCTCTTCTCTCTGCTGCAGCTGAGCTTCGTTTGTCATGGGTTCAGAACCCACAGCTGGGGAAGCTGTCTGGCACTCTGAAATGCTGCATCTCACAAAGCAGGTCCCTGGAGGAATGAAGGGAATAGGTGTTCACATTGAGAAATGGCCCCAGATTTTCCTCTCTCACACAGCGCTCCTTTCTTTGCCCTTCAGAACCCAGGATGTGGCTGGGTTTCTCTGAGTCTACTGATCTCTCTGCCTTTGCTTCCCTCCTAGGACTTCTTCCAGATACAACACACCAAACCCCACTGGATTGGTTTGCAGAGGAGCAAATCTGATAGTGACTGGGCCTGGGAAGATGGCTCAAAACTGAGAGACAAAAAGTGAGTATGGTGTTTCCTTTGTGTTTTTAGATAAAAGGCTTGAGATCCTTCCTCCTTTTACATGAAAAATCCCGTTGGTATTCGACAGAAGTCAGCCAGCAATGAACAGAGCTGCTAAGGCATGTTCACAGTGGCCATAGGCTCTATCAAGAAACGGTTTCCTCCTGCCCAGCTGCCAGATCCCAGCTAGGTGCATGTAGACCTGGGAGTCTCTATCCCAGGCTAATAGACACAGCTGGTACATTCCTGTCTGTAGGTCCCACCAGTTTTGTGTCCCAGAGACACAAGCACAGATACAGGCACACATGCAAGCGAAGGACTGACACTGCTGCTTGCAATCATTGGCTGCTCCCACAGGCTCAGACCCATCCCTTGCTTTACCTGATCCTCTCTCTTTGCTCCCCATCCCCTAAAAGTTCCTCAACAAGTTTTGCACAGGCACACAGGCCACCTTGAGTGTAGTCAAATTCTCCTGTTCCTCTTTCACCCCACCTTTCTTATCAGTTACAAAGCCCAGGGTGCCCCTGTCCAAAGCTGTGCCTGGAGGTTGTTGCCTGCCCATCAACTAGTAAATGAAGACTTTTGGTCTTTGCAGTTTTGTCTGTTACTTCTTGAATGTTTGTGTCTGTGGATTTCTGCTTCATCACTTTGTCCTCATTATGCTCTTTTGCACTAAAGGAGTCTTTGACTGGAGAACCTTAAGCGAAGGCTTTCACCTTTCACATACCCATACAGAGTATTTTAACTGGATACTTTAACTGGGATATTTTATACTTTCTGTCCCAAATGCCTTTAGTAAAACAGCAAAAAATCCCTTGTGGAACAGAACATTTTGCTCTTTAGTGATGGGAAATGGAGAGCCCAGTATGAGACTGGAAAACTGCAAATCTCACATTGAGCTCCCAGCATCACAAGTCCCACTGCCAGACCTCCCATGTCCTGGGATGGATCCTCCCTGACGTCAGCTCATGAAGTCTAACTGCAGCAGGTCTCTTCCCTCCAAAGCTGTGAGATGTTCTTCCCCCTGCCAACGTGGAGATCTCTCTCTAATGTCCCATGGCTTGTGTGCTCTCCCACAGGGTCGAGTACAACAGCCGTGCACAGAACTGCGCTGTTCTGCTGAATGGTGCCATCCATGCTTCCAGCTGTGAAGTCCCTGTCCTATGGATCTGTGAGAAATCTGTTCAGTCACCTCTGTGGACCTTGCCTTAGGAAGCATTCTTTGGAGAGAGGTGCTAAGGCCTGATTCCTGTGAAGTTTCTCTGAGAGGAGCTGTGCTGCTTGCTCCTGTGCCACCTGCCACAGTGCAAGGAATGAATGCAGCTGCCATAGGAGGTCTGAGTGCTGCTCCTGGCTCCATTCAGGATCATTCTGGTGATGTTCACATTCATAGCCCTCACCTAGTGACAGACAGTCTTCAAAGTAGTAGAGAAGGGGGAGGAGAGATTTCTGAGTCTCTCAGTCATTTTCAGAGGTACTTGAGCACTGTCACTGCTGTTTTGAAATCCTAGAGAGAGGTGAGCTTGTCATCTGTGAGCTCACGCAAGCTCTGGGTTTATTTGTTTCTCTTGTGAACCCTGGTGACATGCACCAAAACTGAAAGCTAGCCTGAAGTTTTAAGTTGGCCTGTTTTTGCAAGTGATCAGATGATATCCACAGGACCTTTCTAACCTAAATTCTTCTGCGGTTTATGTTTGTACCTGGAGAAAACTGGAGCATGGCTTTTAGTGTTACATTGCTGTGTAGGAGTGAACCTGCTACCCTGCTGAGATGAAAATAAACATGAATTGCTTCTAACAATTTCTTCAGTAGTCACTTTTTCTGTTTTCCTCTCCAATATTATTGCTTAATGCATTAGGTGATTAATAAACGGGCAAAAGGAAGCGGGTGGCAGGAACAGAGTCAGGAGAGCAGGGGGTGAAATACTTTGCAATAACACTGCAGCAGAAGTACAGCTACAGCCACTGAAGTTTCCTACCACAGCTCTGCCCAAGGGATTCAGGACTGACAAATTTACTTTTCTCTGTAGCCAAATGAGTGCAGCCCTTTGTCTTCCAGTCCCGTTGTCCTAAGGCCCACCTTGGCCATGGTTCAAGTGCCCTGCATCATCCCTGAGTGGTCTGTTTGGCCCCTGCTCAGTTTCCTCCAGAACAGCTCTCTCCCTAAAGAAGTCCTGCCAGACCCCTCATCCAGCACTTCTTCCCATGGGATTCAGTGGACAGATAAATATAGCTCCAATTTTTGTGACAAGTAGGCCACAGTCACGCAAAGTCCTGTGCTGTGCAACAACACCCTGACTACCTGACAGGATGACTGTGATGAATTTTTAGGGATAATCTGGTGGTATTTTATGATCGTATTTCTTAAAATACTGATGATTATGTTGTTAGATTCATTGCCCTAAGCAGTGACAAAATAAGTTATTAGAATTAGCTGGGAGAAGTATGTTTGTTATAGCAATAAAGCTGTTTTTTACCAATAAAATTCATATGCTAGTGTGACACTCAGGAGATTTGAGATGACAAAACAGTTGTTGCCTAAAGAATATTTCAAAAAATCTCATATTTAGAACCCCTTTAGTGTTCAAAAATATGTAAGGTTAATTAAAGTTATGCAAGAATAGTAGATTATTGTTTTCCTGCATTCTTCATAGGTGTCTTAAAGAATGTTTAATTCTCATAATACCTCAGTTTATTATAAAATTGTAACCCATTCAGAAGCAATTAATTAACACTTTGCAAGATTACTTGTTTGTATTCATTAGTTTTCTTTAAGAGCCATTTACTTCAAATTACAAAACCCAACACAGCATGTGAGAAAAACAGCAGAGGCGCTCCAAATACTTCAGTAAATTCTGTTGTTTTCTGTATTCCTTCCTAGCAGAATGTAAAGCAAACCAAGCAGGATCCTTGGCTTTTAAATTTCTCTCACCTGGGGTGTTGTTTCAGCCTCTGAGGAGCACTGTCCTGTTTAATATGTATGATAGCTCCTCAGGAATATACAAGTCTTTTCTCTGCACATGAAATTTTTGTCCTGTTCTCCCTATAAAGTCTATGATATGAAAGAAATAGGATTGTGTTACTTCTGCAAGTTTGTGACGTTTCCATAATCAATGATTAGATTTATAAACTATACGGACAACACTGGAGATGTGGAGGATTATTTGGGCTATGGAGTGAAACCAGTGTTCACATATTTAAAAAAAATAGATATATATAGCACAGCTTTCTTTTAAAGTCACTGTACATTGCCAAGGTGCTCATCAGAAAAACAGAAGGAGAATATTAAATATATCTGCATTGCTTTTTGTCTTGGTGAAAACCGTGTTAGCTTTCTGTTCCATGCTGCCTTCAGGGATAGTGACTAAGCTTTTTCTTATGGTATTTAATACAATTTGAAAGCAGTTCTGCTGCATACACAGTATCAGGAAAAAAAAAACTGGGGAAAAAACAAGTTTCGATAATCAGCACTTTTTAAAGATTTTGTATCTCTAGTCTATTTTGTTTAATAATATTAATCACAGCGGCAGAAGAGAATTTTTCACTATGATCTGACTTCTTTTGTATTGCCAGCATTTTGGGTATTAGAAGGGTGAAATATCCAGTAATTCCACTATTCTGGTTTGGGGTGGAATTTTCAGCTGATTTTCAGCTGAGAACTTCTGAAAATAAGCGTTATTTTAACCAGCTAGTTTGGAAAGCAGAAGAAAATACCATGTGTGTAAAAAAAGCCAGGCTTATCAACTTCCTACAGGAGCAGATGCTGCAAGATCTGGCAGTTCTTAGCACTTTGAACCTTTAAAATATGCTTTGCAACAGTAATTAGCTAGCAGCAAGTAATAGGTTTGAAATAAACTTCCAATTAAATATTTCAGCAGACTTGCATTTTGCTATTTTAAATTAATTTAAATTCCTTTTTAATTTTTTTTCATTACTTCTTGACCGTAGTCTTGTCAGTTGTCATCAAATAAAGCACGTAGGTGAGTCAGACCTGCTAATTAATTTTGTTGTTCTGTTTGTTGTTTGGGTTTTTTTTTCCTAATTCCCGAGTATTTTGATGAAATGCATTTGACTAGTGTTACATCCTCCAGGAAAAGAAAAATTGCTCAAAGAAAAGCTGATTTTTTAAAACTCCTTGTTTTGGTGCCAGAGAAGGAGAGAGATTTTAAGCTGGTGCTTACAGACAAGGCAAGATGTTACTGTGCAACTCTGCCAATCTCAGGGCCATGAATGTAGCCTAGAGCAGAATCTTGCTTCAGATTTTAGATACAGTGTGCTCTGATAAAAACCAAACTGAAGCTTTTCCATAGTGCCAGCGAAAGCAGAAACAAGCAGCCAAGATTTTTCATCCAGTGTAAATTCTTAAGGCTCCTTTGATGCTCTTTCCTAACCTTTAAAGATTCCTTGGTATTTTTTGCTCCAGAGTGGTGTATTAGTTACTTTGTCATTGTTATCCAGCTGGAAGGATATGGTTCTTCTCCTTTACACTGTAAATATTTTCACAGGATTAACAGGATTGACAAGTTTTTGGTCTAAATTTCATAGCAGTGAATCCTACTTAGTGTTGTGCTCTTGGGTCCTCCACTAACATTATTGAATCTGTCCTGTCTGATGATTTTATAAGCTCTGTTCCACACTTTGGAGATTCACAGCTCCCACACCCCATCAGGCAGACAAATAAATTTCTTACGTAAGCAGTGGTTATTTGAGTCCTTTGACTAAGACATGCGTTTTTAATATGCTTACGATAGTTATTGGAAGCAGAAAACCAGAATAACTGAGGGTTTTCTGTCTCACACTAGGTTAGACTAGTTCAACCCATCTCTGTTTCTGTACTTTTTAGGAGGCAGTAGAAAACTGCACAGAAAACACATTTTCCCCAAACTGTAGACACCCTATAAAATTTTTCTCTGCTGTTTCCTTATGTAAATTTGTCTTTCATTTTTACTGCTTTCAAAAGTCCCACATTAGGCATGCTTACATCTTTCCTTTTTCCAATCAAAACCATGCCATTTGGAAACAGAATATAATTTCCAAACCATGCTTATGAGTGAATTATCTTCAGTATTTCTGTAAGTATTGACCCAGTTCCAGCAGACAGTATTCCCCCTCTCCTGCTTCAGAGCCCTGATGTTGCAATGCTTTTTCTACCCTGTAGGTAGCTGATCTGTGATTGTTTTCTGCAGCTCAAAGAACAGCTGCCTTTCTATAAGCAGGATGATCATTTTAGTATCAATCTCTGTAGATTGCTTTGAGATCCTTTGAAAATGGAAGTTAGGATTGTCATGTGATGCAACTTGCCCAGAACTACCACTCAGACAAAATGAGACCTGAATCTGGTAAGTCCCAGGGAAAGCAAGGAAAGCACAAACAGCTTTTAGGGGGAAAGCTCAGCCAAGGCTCTGAACTATATCCTTGCTGCTCCAAGTAATTCAGGTACAGATCAGAAAGAAACACAGAGGAACTCATAACAAACTTAAATCCTTGTAACATATTAGTACCACCAGAAATGACCATTAATTAACATGTGGAGAAAGCTAAAGCAGCCTTGCTTGACCTGAAAATGAAGTAATTGATGACTTTCTGGCCATCTCTGTCAGGCAGCAAAGCAATTGTTGCTGTGGGCAGGAAGCCCATCACACAGAAGGCTAAACTTGATTTGGAACTGATACATGAACAAGCTGTGCCACCAGGCTGCTCTTGGACACTTTCACCAGGTGGAGTAAGGGCACTTGTCATGGCCAAAGCAGTCTTAATTTGGGGAATTTTATTTAATTTAACTTATCAAAAGCTAGAGCAAATTTTTGATTACTGACTCGGCCCCTGAGAAAAAAAGAAAAACTAAACAACTAAACAAATATTTAGGTAAACACCTTTTTTTCCCCCCTTTTCTTCCCAACTCAGTGTCAGTCCAACACCACTCCCACCCTTCTGGGTCCCAGCTTACCTTGTTTTTGCCATGCATTACACTCAGTCTCTCCCAGTCCCTTCAAGGATGTGATGGGCAGTGCAGGAGGCTGAGATTGGAATGCAGTGGTTTCTTTCTGCCAATCCATGCATGTGGCTCATTTTCCTCTGCTCTGATATGAGTTTTCCACAAGCCATAGTCCCTCAGGTGTGTCCCTGCTCTGGCATGGAGCTTCTCCTTCCAAGAGTGCACCTCCAACCATGTCCCCGGCAATGAATTCTTCCATGTGTCTCCTCATGTATCTCCCCCCTTTTGTGGGTGTTGCTCTTTCTTAAAACTGTTTGAGCAGGGGTGTCACGTTCTCTCTCGTGGATCTTCTGACTGGCTTTGACTGGCTGAGGTTTCTGAAGCATCCTGGGCTGTTCACATCCATATCAAAGTTAGCTGGAAGTAGCTGTGAGGCAGCTCCCTGGCTGCTCCTGCACATGGCAGCCTGGCAACCTTGCTACAGAAATCCTGCTCAATATGGACTTGTTGCCCCTGGTACCACTCACAGACACAAATGGAGTTTTCAGTTGGATTATTTGTGTGTGTGTGCGTGTGTTTCACAGCTAGAAATTGCCAGCCACCCACTAATACCACCTACCTTAGCAAGCAAAGCTTAGATTTTAAGTCACTGAGTGGTGTTCTTTTCTTGTCACTACCTCACTTTCAATTGCCCAGCACAGGCAATTCCTTTTAGAATTGTTTCTTTATTATCTTGTTCAAGAATATGCTGCTAGACCAGGTGGCATGTTCAGATCCTCCCTGGGGAGAAAGATCTGACCAAAAATCCTTTGCAAATGAAATTTTTGTAATTTGGTAGTTTGGACAGCCCAACACCAACTGCACAAAGCAGAGAAAATGTCCAAGCTGTGGGAGCAACTGACCTACAACGCCTGAGACAAGAGAAGTGTGAGTGCACCACATCAAATTACAGCTCATTCTCCATGGGATGTCCTACTCCTGTGTGTTTTCTGCCGTCTGGAAAAATATGAGACTATTACAATAAAAGAATATGGTGAAATATGAGCCTGCCTTATCAGCTTTGTGATTTTTCCAGAGCTCTGAAATTGGCCCAAATACCCACTTCATTCTGCCTTCTAGAATAGTCAAAATTTGCAAATTTTATGAAACATTTTCATAGTAAAATAGGAGACCAGATACGAAATACTTTTAAGTTGCTGAAAATCCAACGAAATGCAAATGACAAGAAGAAAATGCCTTTTTTTTCCCCCCCAGGCCTGCACTGTGATTTCTATTTTGTTCCCGAGGAAGAAAGCACAGATAAATGTATCAATGAGCTTTGAACAGAGCTGTTGCTCAAAGACAATTCAGCAGTGTTTCCTTGGCAGTATGTCAAGAGGAATTACCTTATTGTTGCTGGTTCTGGCAAAGAAATCAGAGCTTTTCCAGTCCACAAATGGCAGAACATCAAAATGTCACAACGCTGTGTTCCTAGAGCTAATGAGGGGGTGCTTTCATTAATGAAAGATGAATGAATGTACAGAATCCACAGTTCAAATTGTGCTGTGTAGAGAGCAGAAACTTGTTATTAGAAGTTCTAGAGATCAAGGAGACAAGGCTTTTTTTTTTTT
>VYXC01012392.1:68249-78752 GCA_013397175.1 Platysteira castanea
CTTTAAATTAATAAACTAGCTACGTTAGTGCAGTACAACACCACTGACACAAACATGCAAAGCAGCATGGCAGGTACAAACAGCCCTGTGGCACCCTTTTCCTAGGAAACAGGTGAGATGGGGAGTGGGAAATAAGACCACTTATAAGTATATACTTTATATCTATCTATAAAAATTATACTTTTATATATATNAGGTCCTACTAAGCATAGCAAGCTTTATTCCTGTGAATGTCAGTATTGTAATTCTTGACTTTATCACTCCAAGCAACTCTCTTGCTCAGTGCTCAGGGCTGGAGGCAGTGGTTCCTCTGCAGCACTGCCATAGCCCATTCCTGCCCCCTCAGCCAGAGGGACCCACACAAACCACAGGTGACATGGAAAGAGGGAGAGAGGGGGAGGAAGTGGCATGTCTGTCACTGCTTCTCCAGATGACAGTAGGCATCCCTCTCCTCTTCACGCACTGCCAGAGCCTGGCTTGGAGTCATGGTGCTGAACAAACGGCACCCGCTGGTTTTGCCAGCTCCCAGCAGGACCCCTTCCCCCTCAATGCACAAATATCCGTAAGAAAAAGCAGCCTAATTTGTCACTACTGCAGGCTGCCTTTTCAAGGAATCCCAGATTTCCTTCTCTTTGCTTTTCCTACTTTTAGAGGGCCTTGTGGCATGGCGGACCCCCTGAACCTCTTCCACTTCTTCCCACAGGGAGTCCCCCCTCAGCCTGGGCTGTGGTGACACAGGAAGGACAAGTGGCTCCGTGAGGGACGTGGCTGGCACAGCACATGGGACCTGTCCTACTGCACCCACCAGAGACAGTGGGGCACAGCCAGAGGGGCTGACAAGCCCCATCCATGGGTGACGAGGCAGGAATCCCTCCAGCAGGCCTGGCGGAGGCAGGGCTGAGGGCAGGGCCTCAGCGGGCTCATGGCTGCGGAGGGCTGTGGGCAGCTGCAGGCCAGCCATGCTGCAGCAGCACCAGCACAGGTGCCCACAGTCCTGAGGGGCTGACAGGGACAGGGCCAGGACCAATGCCAACAGTCCTGGGCCACGGGCATCGGGACAGGTGGCCCAAGAGGCCTGGCAGGCAGGGCTGGTGATGCCCTTGAGGCCCTATCACTGATCAGGGCCTTAAAATAGCAGAAAATGCATCAGTGTATTCATTATGCATTTTAAGACTTTTTCACAGCACCCAGGTCTAATTAAAGTTCCCACTGGTGGCATAGCAAGACACAGCTAGGTGTGTATGTGACAATACCACCCAAAATAGGAGAGAAGGGACTTGTCCCGGTAGACAGGACAGAGTAAACCTGTGGTTGTGGGAAAAAGTAGCAGCTAAGTTCTGGCAAAGCTGTCCCTTTATTTACAAGCCCAGATGGGGAAGAAATGCTAGTCATCCATTTTGGACCAATCTGTGATTTTCAAATGCATCTTTATTGATAAGTTGATTAAGCTCTAGTCTGAACTTTATTTCACAAGAACCTGCAGCTAACCAACACAAAAAAATTACCATCATTACCTTGTACAATACTAGCACAAAAACAGAAATGCCACAATTCGGTTGAAAGAACTGTAAAAGAACTAAATTAAACCGTAAACTCTACATGTAACAAACAGTTGTGATTAGTCCCACGTGTCATTTATAAACCCAGCAGTGGGAGGGGAGGACTGAACACAAACCCAAGCACCCCAGATGCCAACTCTTTCTCCCCTGAGTGTGCTTAACCACGTGCTTGGCATGAACAAGTGGGACACCAGCAGAGAGACGCACACCATCTGCCTGTGTCTTCTCTTTTATCCTAGAAAGCCTCCTGGGTCTGTTCTCTGCTTCAGAACATTCAGAGCTTCCTAAAACAAGAGACTGATGCAGATTTGCATCCAAAGGATGTGAACAGAGCCTGGTAGTTGAAGGAGAGTGAGTCTGAAAGAGAGGACTGATCACTGCATGCAGAAACTGAAGTTATCCTAAGTTGGCAGTAAGTAAAACTCATCCAAACACATTTATTCCAGGATGGAACAGCAAACCTGAAGTTCAGGATGTAATGCTGGGGACATTACACCACCCACTTCATCCTTGGCTCCCTCATTTTCTCTCTTCCCATTCTGACTACTCGGTCTGCATCCTTTGCGGTTCCTCCCTTCTCTCCCATTCTTCTGGCACTTCCCACCCCACAAAGGCAGTAATCCTCCTGCCCCACTATGCTGCCTTCTCTGACCTTCACACAGTTTCACCAGTAACTCCCACTTGACACTCCCCTGAGCTGTCCTGCCTCATGCACCTCCATTAACAACAGCCAGAGAAGGCTGAAACCTGATTTCCTGTTCCCCACACTCAGGGGAGCACTCATCCTGATTTCTCATTCCTGAGGAACACAGGGAACGGTGATCTAACTTTATAGGTAAGCAAATTGAGGAAACGCTTTCAACTTAATTTGGAGTTCGCCCATATTCTCCATCCTTCTTGTCTTTTCCTCCCTCTTGGTCCCTCTCTTAAATGTAGGAATGTTTACAGTAATTCAGGTCCAGTTCTCTGATTTTTAGGTAAGACCCCAGAATTTTCCTGAAAGTCAGCTCACTCTCCAAGACCCATTCCTTCATCATAGTTACGACAGGAATGGGAAAATCTGCTGTTCGTGCCACTGGGAAGAAACTGCTTTGGCATGACAGCATAAGGCTTGCACAGGACAGCACCCATCTGACACCCTTCTAAGAACAACACTGGTTTAAAATAAAATAATTTAAGGGAAAAATATACAGATAATCTATTCCCTTTTCCCTTCAAGTCTAAAAGAACCTCTCTTGTGGCATAGAGAGGCACTGTTACCCAATCACAAAAAGCCAGCAGAACACATGTGGCAGTGACTGATTTCCTATGCTTGTGCACATGGTGCAAGGGCTGTACAGGGACATGGAAGGGAAGGCTAAACCCACAGGAATTCTGCCATCTTCAAATCTGCAGAAGACTGGTACAAGGACAACACTGATAGATAATTTTCTGTGTTCACCAATAACAAGACCACTAGTAGTTAGTTGCCTTAATGCACAGCAAGGGTGACTAAAGTTAGGTATCAGGAAAAGCAATCTCACTTGTGGGCTAGCTAGGAACTGAACAGACAATCTCAGCAGCCTCCAGGATCTTCCTCAGTGAAGTTCAGTAAGAACAAGTTTGATGAGCAGCCATGGTGGACATGTTTGGGATACTCAGTCCTGTCTCAGAGCTGGGGTGGGCTCTCGAGGTCCTTTCTAGCTCTGTGCTTACAAGTTTATCAGTTGACTTCACTGAAAAGAACAAAAGGGTAATCTCTGATTTTTCTGCCCAGCAGTTGCAATTAAAGCAACAAAGGAAAAAAAAAATTGCAGAACCTTTCCTTCCTTTCCCCAACCTTCACGTCTCACAGCTGAGGAGTTCCCAGCCCTCAGAGTAAGCCCTTCTAATACTGATGAACAGAGCTACCAGCCTGTCTAATACTGATAGAAATGATGGGAAACATGATACCCCTGTGACAATTCACAGGTAGCAGCTGGAGTGAGGACTGTCAGCACAGGACAGCCTTGTGTGGGCAGAGTGAAGTATTTCACAGCTCACTGAATGGTAGCCATGGACAAGACAGGACAAGGTCAGTGTACAATACATGGCATGCCTTCTTCATCCAGTGCAAGGGTTACATGAAAATGGCCATCCTGCCCAGTCACTCTCCTGGAGCTTCACTACACTGGCTTGTCTGTCAGCCTCCAGCACTAACTACTTCCAGCTGTGGCAAGAGAAGAATTGTGAACAGTGGAGTTTCCCCCTCCCCCAGTGTGGAGCCTCTCGTTAGTCTTCCAGTTCACCCTGTCCCCCTACCCCGACTCCCCTCATTTAAAAAATAATGGTTATAATTAATGCGTGGAAGCTGATGACATTGTGCATGTGGTTCACTTCCAGTTCTCTTTTTCTCTTCTCATGCATCCTCCTCCTGCCTCTCCAGCAACCCCCTCCCTGCCAATCCATTCCATCAGTCCATCCAGCCTGCATGCCGGGGGGGCTGCTGCTCACTTGCCATAGACGCTCTCGTCGCTGTAGGCCACATACAGAAAATAGTCCTCCTCGTGGTTATCCTGCCAGGGGAGAAAGGACAAAGTGAGGAGCCAAAGCTGGAAACTCACTGCATGTGAGAAAGCCCAACCCAGAGACCACTCTAACACGAGCAGAAAACTTCCCTTTCACTCTTTCTCTCCGTTTACATCGAAGGCTTCGCTTCCCAAGACCGAAGAGAACTCTGGCCACAGCTCTGCTTCTAATTACAGGCAGGATACATTTCTGTACACAGAGTATTTACTTGAAGAGCCACAGCCAGGCTGTGCTGCAAGCACGCAACAGGAACAGCTATGACTGTTCACCAGTATCTCAGCAGTGGTATGGTCTTAAGATGGAGAGGAGAGACTTGGAAGGCTTTAACAAGTCAAAAATCACCTCTAGATGATATGTTTAATTTTTCAGAACACTGTGACAAGTGGCTGTATTTCTAAGTCCTGTTTTACATAAGGGCAGTAGAGCTGAGATATTAAATGGTTACACTGACACAAAAATTCTGCAGAGTGCTAGCAAGAGAGATCTGACCTCAGCTCTGGACAGTCAGACACTTTCCTTCGACGTGTTCAGATTTGGAAAGCACCCTGCCTGTGTTATCTTTTATTATCTCCATCAGTACACAGACTGATGAAGTGCCCAGTTATTGTCAAAAAAGTGACAGACCAAACAAGGCTCACAGCACCACAGCAGGGCTCTTTTATTAAAACACCCAGCAGAAGGAGAAATCAAGGAGAAATCAATCCAGGCTGCAAACCACCCATGATATAATGGCTATAGAACTGAGAAATATGGGCGTCCAATATGCCTTTAAGGTTGATCAAATAACACTGCTGAGTAGAAATAATGGGCAGCAATGTTCACAGCATCCTACATAATCCTCACTTACACAGTACGAGCCATGAAAAAGTAATTCTAGACAAAGAATACGTGTTCCCTAAGAAACTATTTATAGACAGATGTAATTGTGATACTGGCCCTTTTACTGGCTTTTTACTTACTTTTACTGGCTAAAAGGAAATCTCTTTTGTATACACAGCAAAACCTATGTTCTCTGCCCTCCCCAGCCCCAGCCCCAATCCTTCCTCTGAAATATGAAGTTGTTTATTTCAGTATTTTGTTATAGCAGGACCAACATATGACTGCTGGGGCAACTATTTGCCACAACTCTTTCAACTACCAAACAATTAGCTGAATTGGTAAGGCTCCCCAGGCTCCTGTGGGATGGAACTCCCTCGACCAGGTGATGGCATACAGCTCAGGGCAAGAGGGTCCCTGTGTTCAGGCATCTGCCACCAAGCTGGGCCTGCTGCCACTCCTGGACATTGTTCTTGCCAACAAAAGGCAAGAGGAAAGGGCTAGGCTTACCTCATACAGCTGGCCCATGGTTGCACTGGTGGGAGGGATGGTATTATTGACAAAGAAGAACAGGGCATCTTCTGGCCTCAGGTGGATCCGCTTTCGGATTAAGAAGTAGAATTGACCAACTGAAGAGGAACAGAGAATGCTTTAGATGCAGAAGGAATGTTGAAGGGGTTTTTTTTTGTTGTTGTTGCTGTTTATTTTTGTGTTGTAACCCTAACCATGGCTGTTTTCTTTTGGTGGTGGAAGTCACATGCTGTATACAAAAAGTAGGGGAAAATGAACAACGCAGGAAAAAAAGCAATAAAAGAAAGCAGTAACTTCATGGCTGTAACCACATGAGCAGCCAATCCACTCAGAGCTGGCAGTTTCTCAGGTACAGACTTCATGCCATGTACCCTCTAAATCCACACTCCCACCTACTATGGTATGAAATGCTCTTCTGAGGGGCTTGGTGAGAAGACCTTTAACTAGCTTAATCTTTAAATCCTATAGATCAAAGACACCTTAGCGAATTTAGCCTTGGTGTAAATGGTTATACCACTCCTGAAAAAAAAATCCTTATTATTTGCTTGAACTATGTTGCACAAGAAAGTTTTTCACAGTCCATTAAATACTGCAAGAAAAAGAAATGCTGTTCCTTTAACTCGTTCATGTTCTTAAATAAAAACAGATGGAATCACACTCAAAATCACCATGACCATTCAGGAAAGGAACTTTGCAGCTATGACTAGCCACAGGGGTGGAAAAGGATGGGACTACTGCAAGAATTTGTCTCTCCCTGCAACAAGAGTACAGCCTCTGGCAACTCTGCAGCTAGGCCATCACTGACTGCTGCTGATGACACTGCCCATGATACACAATTTAGTCACTGTCATTGTGGTTAGAACTCAGCTGTGACACACTAGCTAAGCCAGTGACATATCTCAAAAGATCTCAGAGAATTCTGCATGTTGTAATCCAGGCTATGAGGTATAAATATAACAAGGACAGCACATAAACGAGATGTTGAGCCTGTCTGGATATTCTCTTTGTGCTGATCACAGAGTAAAAAGCACTTCTGAGACTGCTTCACTGAAAATCAGGAAGAAAGGAGGCAGACATTGTTACCTGTGAGGTCGGAAGGCACGAGATACTTTCTTTTGTCTAAGTCAGGTACTCTGGCTTTGGGTGCTTTTTCCACGATTACCTGGAAAGAGAGAGGGAGAAAGCAAGAAACAAATCCTGAGTATCAAAATGGTCCAAAAAGCAGCAGTGGGTAAGGATATTACCCTGTGATGGTGCTACCAGGCCTTTAGGTATCTATTTAATCTGTAACAAATACACAACATTAAAGAACAGATAGGTGAGATGACTTAAAATCACTCCCAATAGCTGTGCTGGGAGCCCAGGGTTGCAGCAGTAAGCATGGTGAGTGAAAAAAAGAGTCCAGAACAGACATAAAAATAAACCATAATGGCTGAGGAAAAAAAAAATAGGACACCTTGATGTTCCCAATTGAGGTTAATTTTGTGTGAAGAAGCTGTCAGGAGGCTAATACATGAACATAAGTAAGTTAAACTCTTTCCAGGTTACAGTTCCAAACTGCCTTGCACAAAATCAGCCCTACTCCCAGTAGTCCCACATCCTAATTTCTACTTTCACCAATACCAAGTGCTGTAGAATGAAGCAAAGAATTAAAGAGAAACTACAGCTCACTGGGGATTATTTTTTAGATCTCCAGTTTTTCAGTACTTATCTTCTACTCTGAAATTCATATCCTTTATTATCCATACTTCATATAGCTATGGACATTTCCTAATCATATAAATATACAATAATTAAAACCAGCCTATCATCTGGGCAACTGGACCCAAAGAGACCTCTGACACAAAATACTAATTTCTTTATATTCTAATACAGAAAAATATGAAGCTCAGCAGCTTTAAGATCAAACAGCCCAAGAGATCCTCTACTAAAAGATAATTTTTGTTAGCAGAGCTAGGCAAAATGTTTGCCTCAGAAGCAGGAAGTATTCCAAAGTGAACTGATCTTCTTTTCAACTGGAACCTTTGGAACTATGGGGCTTGTGCAGAGGAAAACTGCAGGCTTTTTTTGGTGATATGTATTTTTGCACTGGTGACAGATACACCACGTTTCAATCTATGTGGCTTGCTGTTCTGCAGAGGCCATTTCGACCATCTAAACTAAATCTAAAGCTGGATTTTCTGAACTTCCTTCACTTTTAATTTCATTAGACCCCATAATTGTAAATACTCTACCTGAGACCCTGTGGGACTAATTTCTAAGGGTTCCATGCTCCCATAGCTCTTTGGCAACCCAAATCAGCAAATACAGCTGTTCTCTGAGAGAAAAGGTTGAGCTGCTATGGACTAAGCCCTCTTTGGAAGCAAAATGATGTTGCCCCACCAGTGAGACACTGTGCCAGAACAAAATGTTATCATGAGCTTGGTGTATTTAGCCTGGACATGGTGCTATGCTAACCTGAATCCTTCTACAGCCAACTGAGTGTCTGCAAAATATATCACACCTTCGAGGGACCAATTAGGACATCTTTTCCTTGTGCTCCACTTGAATGTGGCCAACAAAGCCAACCCCCTGAAATTTCCAGGTTTGATTTTAAAATAGAAACATCGTTGCTTCAGCTACTTCGAGATTTTCAAGTACCTAAGTTTTTCAAGTACCTAAGATTTTCAAGTACCTAAGTACAGGGCACTCAAGCTCCTTGAGGCAGTTTGTGGTAGGACATGCATTTCTGTACAAGGTGCAGTTGGTAAATGCTGTGAGGGAAGGACAGTACCACAATCTCAGTGAACAGGTGCAGGCTGAACAGCAACAGCACTTTTCATATTTTTTACCAGCCCAGCCAACGATCCATGTAACACAATAAATTGCAGTGGGGAGAAACCTTTAGTTCTTGCCTCCAATTTAAAAAACTAATGACAAGCCAAACTGCTTGCTGTGACTACCCTGATTGGGGCTGGGGGTGGATGTGTGCGTAGATTCGTCGTTAGGTAATAAAGGAAAAGAAGTATTGCCAATGAAAATGAGGTGACTGTTGGGGCTTCTAAGCCCCATGTAAAGATTTAGGAAAAAGACTTAAATCAGATCACCACTGATTTAAGAGATCTTAAGAGAGATCTCCCTCCAGCAAAAATGCAGGGAAGGAATGGAAGCGCTCTGCTAATCTGACTGGCAACTGTAGCCAGTTTGCTGGATAACGCAAGCTCTCTCTTCTGAAGCACGAAACCCTTCACATACATAAAGAAACCTACAAGGGAAATCATAAGGGTAGAATACAGACTATCTACACTTGCGTTGTTGCTGAGTGGTGCCTGTGATAATGCAGAGCAGTAAAATCTCATCAAAATGCTGAGATGTATCACGGCACTGCAGTGTAGGCAGCCAAAAGGATGACATCTTCAAGGATCCTGCTGTCAGGAAGGGCAGACACAGAAGTGATGTGAAGAACAGAGTGCTGCATTCATTTCTTTGTATTCAGCTCTGACAAGAGGCTATCCCTAATAATCCACATCTGGGCTTTGCCGTGCATCATTTCCATTTATGCTTAACTCCAGCATGCCTTCTTACTCTGGTCCTGGTTTTCTTTACAAAGTTCTGCTGATGCCCCCCTCCATCTGACCTCCTTTACCTCCTGCCAGACCGGGGCTCATCCTGGGCTCCCAACATGGTTCTTCCTGACATGTTTGTCACGACCTGCTGTGCAATCTGCCACATTAATCCTCAATTTACACCTTGTCTCACTCCAGACCTACAGAGCCCTCATTGTAAATACCTGACCCACATGCTTCAACTTGACCTGCTGCACTCTCAATCTATGCTACGCCAGGCCTCCCAAAACCAGAGAGANTCCCGCATCATAAATAGCCCCAGCTTTGCACTAAGGAGAAAAGCAGCCTGGGATTTGAATCAGATCAGCGAGATCACGATCATCTCGTACTAAACTAATTTCTTTTGCCTTCAAAATAAAGCGAGCAGCAGCCGACGGGCGGCACGGAACACAAAGGCGGCCGAGCACGGGCCCGCAGCCACGGCCACCCTGGCAGCGCGCACTCACGGGGACTCTNCAAAGGCACCCAAGCACTGACTTCCAAAAACTTTTCCAAGTCCATTTGAGGGTCGGTCCCAAGATAAAAAGTGCTGTTAGCCTGCAGGGAAAACATGGGGTGTAATTGTTCCCCCCTTGTCATTAGTTTTACAGAGGAGGAGTCTAAGTTTGTTTTTGAATGCAGTACCTTTGAGTAGTAAATCTAGCGCAGATATCTCCAGTGGGAATGGACAGAGAGAATACTTGCAAAATGTTTATTTAAAAGGAAAAGACACTCCACACTTAATTAGATTTGTCATTTCTTTTTTTTTTTTCCCCCAATAATTATTCGGAATTATGAAGCCAGAAGTTTCCCACAGGCACTCCAAAGGGGCCTAAGAATGAGGAAGCAAAATTTAGCTAGATGACCTTGCATTCCAAGTGACATTTTCTCCACAGAATGATTAAACAGGAGGGCAAAAGGATCGAGCAGTATCATTTTTTCGCTCATGGAAAGGAAAAGAGCAAGGCCCCATCGAAAAGACAACCCAAGCCGAAGTAAAATAAAAATAAAAGGAACGTATGAGATGACCCGGATGCAGACCATATTTTCTGTAAAGAGTACGCGGTTACTCATTCACTGATCTCCATTTTCACAGAGACAAGGGTGAGCTCCTTCCCCACTCATGCCCACGCATGCCAGGAAAAGATCAGCAGTGTTCCCACTGTCGAGATACTGTGGATCCCAGGGAAAAGGGTGTATTCCACCCCGCACCCACCCACCCACACTGCAGCCCTTCCCGCATCATAAATAGCCCCAGCTTTGCACTAAGGAGAAAAGCAGCCTGGGATTTGAATCAGATCAGCGAGATCACGATCATCTCGTACTAAACTAATTTCTTTTGCCTTCAAAATAAAGCGAGCAGCAGCCGACGGGCGGCACGGAACACAAAGGCGGCCGAGCACGGGCCCGCAGCCACGGCCACCCTGGCAGCGCGCACTCACGGGGACTCTGTCGGGGTATTTCTT
>VYXC01012392.1:85958-151236 GCA_013397175.1 Platysteira castanea
CTCAATTGACTAAGGAAGTTAATCTGAAATCCTTAAAACCCTGCCCAGCTGAATTAGTCTGTGCATGTAACCATCCTGTGTTGTTTGCTGTTAGTAAAACCAGACATTAGTGTCCTGGGAGGGCTGGCTGGGCATCCTTGCCCTGGGCAGACGCCTGCGGTTTTTCCTCCGGCACTGGATCCAGGTCCGGCACCTTCTGCCCCGCCTTGGCAACTGTGAACCTGCTCATGTGCAGCGCTTCTTCATACACTGGAGGGGTGTCTGATGCGGAGAGGGGAGGTGTTCCCTGGGCAGCGTTGTGGGAGTGTGCCACAGCTAATATCCTCCTGGCAGCAGGTCCAAACACTGAGTGGAGAGCTGGAAGAGAGGAGACCAAGGCTGTTTGCCTCATCCTGAAAGCATCATGTGATTAGGATACCCACAGGGTTTTCTCTCCCCACAGCCAGAATGATTTCCCTTTCCTGCCTCTTCAGTTTTCCCTAAAAAGAGTGGGTGTGAAATCCCGCTAGCAACATCCCACAATTACTCTCTCCTGAAATGCCACTGAAACCTGTAGCTGCCCTATTCCACCCAGACATGTCTCACAGCTGAGCACCTTAGTTTGTAGCATGTAGAGAGGTCGCTTTCCCTCCATCCTGCCATGAACTTCCCCCTGTCACCCTTGGGGTGTCACCAGCTGGGCTTTACAGAGCAGCCCCCTCACTCCACAGGGTGTTGAAGTCCCCAGGCTCTGGCGAGGCCAACTCACAAGTGATGGTGCTCTGGAGGGTGCTGTCATGGTCAAACGCGATGACGGTGACCTCGTAGGGCGGAGGGCCCGACTCGTCCCCTGTCTGATGGCAGTGGAAGCAGCACCTCACGCAGACAGAGACCAGGCCACACAGCAGCAGGAGCCCCCCGATCACCAGCACCAGCCTGGAACGGGAGGGGACACCGAATTAGGACAGAAAGATTTTGTTTGCAGGACACCTTTTAATGTCTCTGACTGCTTACAGCATGGTTAACCTCAAAGCTAAACAAAGTCACCTGGGGCCTTGCCCAGCTGAGTTTGAACAGTCTCCAGGGATGCAGATCCCTTGTCCCCTCCAGGCACCTGTTCAAGTGCTGCACCATCCTCAGGGGAAGCATTTTTACTACCATCTAATCAGAATTTTCCTGTCTGCAGCATGGTCAGCCACCTTCTGTGCTTCTCCTGAGCACCTCTGAGAAGTCTTTGTCTTTGCGTTCTCTCAAGATCCCCCTTAGGTAGTGGAAAACTGCAATTGCTTTATCCCCCTAGCTTCCTCCAGGCTCGAGAAACCTGGTTCTTTTTATTGGCTCTCCAAGGGACTGGCTTCAGTTTGCCAACATCTGTTTTGTACTAGGGGACCAAAACTGGGTATTCCAGACATCTCGTCACGAGCGATGAGCAGAGAGGAAAAATTGGATCTCGCAATCTTCTGGCATAGCCTTATTAATTCAGCCTTCTAGATGCTGAACACCTACCATCCTTTTTGATCTCATCCTGGTGGGAATGACTAAGAAATCAGACAGAACTTACTTTAAAAATTAGTCTTTTAAAAGGCATATTGTGCCATGAATGCTTTATTAATATTGTTCTTATGACTAAATATGTGTAATAAAAAAGGAGGCTGGTAGGTCAACTTTTGTTAAAGATGATGAGACAGCTGAGGGGTTGTCTTGTTCTTGTAGAGCTTTAGAGAATCCGAGGGAAAAGGAGGGGGTGGCATCACTCTTGAGCAGGTCACATTTAATCCCACCCTTTGGTACTGGAATTGTCTAGAGATGCAGATATTTAGAGTAAACATGTTGACTTACCAGATATACCACAAACGGTCCCATTCTGTACCTGAACAGCTGAAGAGAAGAGGGTACAAGAAATAGTTATCTGCAGAATACCAAATAAATGGGAAGATCCCTATGGTACCCTCCTCCATCTCCCCTCATGCTCCTCACTTACTGCCCAGATTCCAAATGGCACAATGATGAAAAACTCGTTGTGCTTCATGGAGGACGCAGTTGTCCAACCTCATCAATATCCCTGTTTGGCAAATTTCCCTTCTGTTTGCTTTATCTCTTTACTGTTTTCCTGATATTTATTCTTGCTCAATTCCAATTGCAAACATTAGAGGTCTGCATTCACGTTTGTTTTTTTCTTTTTTGTCAATACATCGTTTCAGTTATTCTTACAAATGACATCAGTGATAGTAATATTCACCAAAGCAGTATATTTCGAAACATTTTTTCAAGGAAAGTTTGATTCTAAATTCATAATCCCAATCAACTGGAATTACACCAGAAAGCTCTTAAGTATTGCAGTGATGCAAATAGGCAGCAGGAGCAGTACCACACAATCAGTATGCTGATCAATAAAAATAGTAATTAATACACTTCACAATCAAACTAATGGTGATTTTGCATGAGTTATTAATACAATTAAATAAGCTTTTCTGGAAAATGTCAACCATCAGGTCATAACACCCATGTCCAGTATTTCCTTTGGTGTTCATTGTTTTCTCAAAAGAAGAGCAAGATTGACAAATACTTACAATTCAGTGTTGAGGCAGCCTTCCTCACCTCTCACCTGGGGGAACTAAAAGGAGAAAACCAGAAAAGACACAGCTAGAGTGAATTAATTTTTGTCATATGCATCTTTGATATCTTTTATATTATGAGCCTGGATCTCCTATGGTAAAGACTTACTGTTATCTATCTTCCATTGTTTCCATCAGATATTCTGCTGTAGATTTGCAGTTACTGTGATACCAACAGCATTGTTTCATATATTAACTTCCTGCAGTCCTTAAAATCCTATTTAGTACTGTTCTTACCCTCATCCGCACCACAGCTTCCCCCTTCTCCACCACAAGCCATGTCATTCTCCAGCTGTAGATCCTTCTCCATGATCCTTCTCAAATACTAAGAACATTTAAATACCCTGCTTCATATTATACTCACTCTGGCTTAAAAACTGCTCTCTCCATTCAGCACTCCTAACCTTCTCATTCCTCTTCCTTGGGTACCCTGATGTCTGAGTTACCATCCCTGGAATAGCAGTAAATATGATCTTGTCTGTGTGTGCCTTTTATATGGCCAGTTCTTTCTAATATCAGGGAAATTATTATTGCTAATGGCCCTCCATCCTTCCAAGGTAACTCCATATCCGAGCGGAGACCCCGTAAAGAGGAATGTCAAAGATGACTTACCCACAAGAAACTCCCTACAACAAAGTAGATCACGTCTGAGTTATACATCCCTGTAAGGTGGTTCTGTGGCCTCTTGGTGTCTCAAGCTGCTCGGAGTCTTCTTGTCCTTTCTTTTTTCAGTTCATCCTCACCACTCCAGTGGCCAGGAGAAGGAGCAGCTTCTCTGCTGTGTGTTGAATCCAATCTCTTCCTCCTACTCTACCTCTTTCTGCCCTTCAGGTTTTTGCTTTTCCTCTTTCCCTTTTTGTCACTGGCAATTCCTGATTGTTTCTGCCCGTCTCTTTTTGTTCTTCTACTGGCCTGGTTCTCTTCCTCTTTTGAAGGGATTTCTAAAGCCTTCCAGTCAGATCAGGAGAGCAGCAGTGGCTACAGGTTCTTACTTTAGATGTTTAACTAGTTCAGTGAAGGGCATCATGAGATCTCTGCAGGCCTGACCCTTCCCTTCTATGAGCAGAAAGGGTCTCTGAGTTTGTTCATTCCCAATTATTTCTCTCCCCGCCCCTACCCTGAGGGGAGTGGGTTGAAGGTCATGTTACTGACCTGTTTAAATGGAGTTTAGATTCCTCTCTGTCCTCCAGTACCTTTTCTGCCCCTGCACTCACATTGTCCTGCCTCTGACAATCCAATCTACTGACTTGGAAATGAAAGATTTTGCCATATAATAACTATATCCAGCATTTTTAATATATATATATATAGATATAAAATTAATTTTATATCTCTATATATATACAGGTATATGTGTGTATGTAGATATATATGTGTATATATAGGCATCATATATGTATGCATATGCATATGTATATATATATATATATATACTCATATGCAGCAACTCTTGTACCTCCCATTTTAAGGCTCTGCCATTATCCCTCTTACCTGGTCGTGTCCTGCTACGTCAGTCCTGCAGCTGAGACTCTGTTCACTCACAGGTCCCACTCCCAAACATCCTGCATGGCCAGCTAAGTCCCCCTAAATTCCTTGCAGCAGAGAGAGTACGTGTTGATTCTCCTGTTCTGCATCCTATTAGTCCTATAGCTGGTTATATTCACAGGTTCCATGCAACGACCCATTAATTTTTTCTGTCTTGTAGAATTGCTTCTAATTTCTGTTAGTGCTCATGGCTATCCAGAGTGTTATTACAGGCATGTAATTGTGTTCTCCTAATCTTTCTCTTTTGAATAGCTGAGACAGAAAAAAAATGCAGTGCAGTAATGTGTAACTATTTGTGTTTGGGAACCACCTGGGACTGGTGCATAAATGTTTGTTAAAGGCAGGACAGCAGCTAGTGAGACTTGTTGCCCTTTGTTGCAATCACAGCTCCTTCACATTAAACTAGTGAATCATTAGCCCTGGTGGTGCATTTTAGAGTTGCAGAGCAGAACCAATGGCTTCATGAACATAATGTATTCTCCCAGGGCAGGCTAAAACCCATTTGCCATTCTCTAATTATAAAAGTAGTGGTGGAGTATAAACATGTCTTAGCAGTAGTTTGTCCATCCATCCATCCATCCATCCATCCATCCATCCATCCATCCATCCATCCATCCATCCATCCATCCATCCATCCATCCATCCTAGTCTGCTGGAAGGAGGTTTCTGTATCCTGATGGACAAACAAGAAAGAAAGAAAGAAATAAAGAAAGAAAAATGACCTACTGACATTGTATTTACATGGGAATTGACCAATATTCTTTTTGTCTCCTTCTCCTAAATTCTTTGGTGTATTATAGAAGCCTTAGAAGAAAAGACCCAGCAGAACTGTAAAATAACTTTTCTTGTATGCATGGCTTTTGAAACTGGTGGGATTAAATGTGGAAAAGAAGTACAAATTATGTATGGGTTTTTTGGCTTTTCATTATCAGTGTGATAATTCAATAGATCATCACTTGATTTTAGCTGAAATTAAGTCATATGATAATCTCAAATTCGACAAGGATCCAACTGGAGAAAGATCAGATAGAGTGATAAAAAATTCCCTAAAGCAAAAGCAGCAGCGTGACATGAAACAGTGGCCTCTCCAAAACCACAATATAATTAATTCTTACTGAAACTTACTGATTACTCTTTTTCAATTCCTATGGCATTGCTATTAACACTGTGCTTCCAGTGTTAACCAAAAACAGGTAAAAATACAAACTCCTTAACACCAATGTAGCATTCAGAAGCAGGCATTATTTATTTGGCTGGATGCACGAGGGGATATCCTCTGAAATATTGTGCATGCTGAGTACAGAAAAAGCTCCTATTTAGAGGCTTTATTTTACATACATATTCACTGATTTTCTTAGAATAAACATACATTTGATAATCATTTCCCCAAAATCATTAACATATTTTTCCTTCCTCTCTGCAGATGTGTTTTTCTGTCCTGGGGGTCTCTTTGATGGTCTCTGGTGGTTGGTGACCTCAAAGTCGAACCTGACTGCCTGGTGAACTGGTAAAAGTTGGCACAACTGGCTGGTTGCTCTCCAGTTCTTCTTCCTACAGAGTAAGCATTGTGCAGTTCCATAGGCCAGTGGTTTTTCAAGAATGATCATCGTATTAACCCACCAGGTGCAAACAATTCTTCATCTGGCAACATTCCCCCCTTTAAGGCTTGGGAAGCTTGTCTTTAACTGTTCCAGAAGGTGGCCTGTTCCTGCTTACGGGACTGTTTTTTAAACAAATTGGACATTTCACTGTTATTGACTTTCTATTTCAGTCATTCCCTCACTAAATACAGAGTTTTGCAGTCTAGATGTCAGGGACTCAATTCCTCCGTGGGTTTTGTTGTGTTCTTTTCCCATTACTTTCCTCCCTACAGGAATCTAACCTGTTGGCTGTTTGTTACCCACCATCCTTCTTGATTCTTAGTGGCTTTTAACATATTTTCTAAACATTGATCCTCACTGTCAGAATTAGCCTTGAATTCAGATATGTCGATTTTTTTTTTGGTGGCACTAATTCTGGGTTGCCTTTTTCAGCTACTCCTCGAGCTGCTTTGTCTGCCAGTCAGTTTCCCACTCGAATTTGTCCAGGCTGATGTGCTTTGCAGTGCATCACTGTCACCTCCTTTGGTTTTTTAACTTCAAAAGTTGTAAAGTTTCTTCTTTGTCTTGAACAGATGATCCTTAAGCTGATAGCAGTCCTCTTTCCTTCCATATGGCTCCATGGGCATGAATCACAGCAAATAGAGGATCAGTCCAAATATTCACTTTTTTGCCCACTGCCAAGGTCAATGCTTGTTTTAATGCTATTATCTCTGCTTTTTGAGCTGATGTGTTAATTGGTAAAGACTGAGCTTCTAATACCTCAGTGGCAGTCACCACTGCATATCTTGCCATCTATTTCCACCTTTCATGAAACTGCTGCCATCAGTAAATAATTCTAAATCAGGATTCTCTATTGGTTCATCCTGTAAATCAGTTCTGCTGGAATATACCTGTTCCATGGTTTGGAGACAATCCTGTGTCAGGGCTCCCTCATCCACTGCCTTTGGATCGAGGAGCATAGCTGGATTCGTGGCTGCTGTAATCTTCAATTCCACATCATCCTGTTCCAAGAGCACAACTTGGTATTTGAGCGTCCTGCTGGGGAGCAGCCAATGCCCCTCCTTTTGCTCTAATATGGATGTCACCACGTGAGGGACAAAACCAGTGATGTGCTGTCCAGTCCTGAGCTTCCTGGCCTCTTGGATCGGTAGAACAGCTGCAGCAATTGCTTGCAAGCATCCCGGCCATCCTCTGCTCATGTTGTCCAGCTCTTTGGAGAAATAGCCCACAGGTCTCCTCCAGGTTCCCAACTTCTGCATCAGGACCCCCAGCTCCCCTCAAGTTATCTGGGCATCCAATTTTCCCAATAAATCTCTCCCCAGCAAAGGGACTGGAAATTCAGGCATGTATAGAAACTGATGAGTAGTGCAGTTCTTTCCTAATTTAAATGTCATGGGCTGTAAGAAGGACCGAGTTTCACTTTTCCCTGTAGCACCAGTTGCATTTACCACATTGTGTACATTTACCACATGTACCAATTTACATTTAACAATTTACAAATTTACAATTTACAATTTACAATTTACCGGTTTACAGTTACCACATCCTTCCTAAGCTTTCCTTTACATGTATTCAATACAGAATAAGTTGCCCCTGTGCTTACCAAAAATTCCACTTCTTCTTTCCCCAGCCTCAGGGGTTCAGCTGGGGTAGAATCCCCCGTTTCCCTTCAGTCTCCATCTTTTCATGTTACGGTCTGTAAGGCAGGGTCCAGCTTCCCAGCCTGCGGGCATTCCCGCTTCCAATGCCCCTTTTCCTTACCAAGTGTGCTCTGGTCTTCCTCTAATCATTGTGGGGGGAACGATGGGAGCCTCCCGCCTCTCCTTCCCCTTGTACTGCCTCGCCTTCCTCTTTCCCCTCCCCTGTGGGACGGTCCCTTAGCACCCTCTAGAGTTGCAACTAAGTTCTTGTGTCTCTTGCTTTCCCTTCCAGCTTCTTACATTTCCTTTTCCCTATCCCTGTTGTGATACGCTTTACAAGCCTCATCTAACAGCTTCCCTGAGTCACACCACTCCGGTCCTTCCATTTTCTGGAGTTTCCTTCTAATATCTGGGGCCAACTGCCTTATAAAGATAGTTGCCTTCTGCATGGCCTCCTCTGGATTCTCAGGATCCAGATTCGTGTATTTTCTGGCAGTCACCTTCAATCATTTGATGAAAGTCGCAGTCCTGTCCTGCTTTACCTCGTACAGTTTTGACCAGTTCATGGCTTTCAGTACAGCATGCTTTACACCAAATAATACCCATCTCTGGTACCTTGTCAAACCACCTCCAGCCCAGGTAAATTAGGGTCCCACCTTGGGTCTGTTGAAGAAGAATTCTGTTCTACAGTTCCTTCTAAGTCTCCATTAGCATGTGCCCCCTCCACCTGCCCCCTGCTCACAGTCTTTTGTTCTGTACTAACCAAGGATGTTAACTAGTATATCATCACTTGTATATCATTCCAGTCAGGGTCCTGAGTCCTACTTATGGTTCCTGGTGTAATTCCAGCTGTTTAGGTCAGCCCTGGTTTAGCAGTCACAGAATCACAGGATCATTTGCATTGGAAAAGGCCTCTGATACCGTCCAGTCCAACCTGTGACTGATCACCACCTTGTCAACCAGACCACGGCAATAAGTCCCATGCCCAGTCTTTCTTGAAACACCTCCTGGGACAGTGATTCCACCATTTCCCTGGACAGTTCATTCCACTCTGACTTCACCAAATTATTTTTAGGTTTTTCTGCATGTCAGGTTAAGGCAGTCCCTTGCTTTCTGCCTTCCTTCCCTTTCTCCACTGCTTTAGCTTGAACTTTTTAACAAAATTGCCCCCCAGCCAACCTTGCAGACAAATGGTGTATGAAATTATCCTGTGGAGTGAGACCAGAAAGGCTTTGGCAAACCCTGATTTTAAATGTTCCTCCTAAAAGCTGCAGAGAACACAGTCTGTTGAAGAAACTAAGCTTTTTCCTTCAGTGACTGATACTGAAGCAATGCCACATGTTGTGCTAATTCCCTTGATTCAGCTATGCAACACAAAGGAAAGCAAGTTCTAGAGTTGCCTGGCATAGTCCCAAAAAAGCAAGACAGCGGCTAGTGCAAAATGATGAAAACAAGTGCAGTTTTGTATAGCTAGAGACTAATGAACTGAGCTTTAAGCCCAGTATCCAGCTTGAAATGACTGCATATGCCAGTGTCCAAGAATCTTGAAAAGTCAGAGAGCAAGATTGTACAAATTCATTGCTAGCTCATCTATGAATGCCATCACAAGGGGAAAAATATACCATACTTATCCAGGGTCGTGTTACAGGCTTCAGTGGTGTCACTTCTGTGCTTTCTATTGCAATTCAGACTTACTTACACTTGAAGGAGGGCCACACACCTAGTGAAATGAAGAAATAAAGATACAGGGAAATAGCTATGCGACCCAGTTGATTAACTTTTCCCATGAGTCTGGGAAATGATGCTGATGTTGCTTTTCTTGAGAGCACAGAAAGAAACTCCGACCTGAAAATAGCAGTTCAGTGGGTGCATCGGCTAGTTATTTATGATTGAACTGTATGTGTCAGATGGCAACAGGTGAGAGCACAGTTTATTTCTCTGTCGATGCAAGGACAACGCTTTCGTAACCCGCAGGTCAGCACGGCCCCCCTTGATTTAGTGATCCCTTGTTCTGTCTCTCAATAAACTTGATGCCTCTGCAGTCCACCCCTGTTTAGGACACAGGGTTTTACTTCATTCTGTTTGTACAAGGGGTACAGCACAAAAAGTAAAGGGCCTCCTGAAGGAAAGGAATTGACTGAAAATGCGCTGTCTTTCCTATCTGGGTTGTGATGTGGTTGTTTCATGCAGAGTGGTCAAGGTCCCCTTTGCTGATAGCAGGAAGCTGACCTTGCTTCTTCAGGGAAACTGCTCCCAGAGATTTCTCAGCACAGAGGAGAATGAGCAACTTTCTCGTCTGAGGTGACTACCCTGTCTGGAACTTTCGTAACATCTAAAACCAGACTCCAGAGTTTCCTGTGACTTCATATGGATGCAGATTTGAAGTTCCCCTCCTATATCTGCAGGAGAAGAGCAGGAGGTGGAGAGCTGGCATCCTATGTGACCTCATAAAGGGAGGGCTTGGAGTTTTTAGGCAAATAATAGCTGAGACTCTTGGACAGCACAAACTGCAGACTGTCCCTCTGTATTTACACCTATAGATGAAAATAATCTATCTCCTAGGCTACACAGGTAGTCCCATCCCTTCTGGGAACAAGGATGTGCAACAAGTCTGATGTCCCAAAAATCTGTGTATAAAAATATGTTTCCAGGTGGGTAATCAGAGACTATAGAGTACAGGACTCACCTGTCTTTAGGATGAGAGATATGCCCTGTTTTACTGAACATGTGGAGCAGATGGCGTGGGGAATGCTCAGAGCCCCATCCAGCCTGGCCTTGAACACTTCCAGGGATGGGGCAGCCACAGCTTCTCTTGGTAGTCTGTGCCATGGCCTCACCACTCTTTAAAATGAGTAATTTCTTCCCAGTATCTAATCTAAACCTAGTCCTTATCTGAACTGTTCCCAAAGTTTCCATTCTGGTCAGCAAAGAGAAATTAGCATTTCTAGGGCACAATATATCTCAGTCCGTTCTTGATTTCTAAATTAAGTGAGCTGCATCCTTAAATGCCTTTGTCTTTCCTGGGCAAAGTCAGCTGAGAGTGGCCACGCTGGATCTCCTTTGTACACGCCTTGTAGGGGGCTCCCAGTTATCACAAAGGGAGCTTTAGTGTCCCCTTGGTGGACACTAAAGTTGGGCAAGATGAACCTCAGCGTGTCTGGCTGCTTGTTCCTGTTTCCAGAAGTGTTTGCAAACTGCCTTGTTTGCTTTTCATAAATGCTTTGGCTTCTCACCTTTCCCTGGCTTTAGCCAGAAATGGTATTTAGGTAACTGATTTATGTCAAATGCATGCATCCCTTCCTGCACATTGAAAAAATTTGCAAGAGAACAAAAGACAAAACTGTCCTTTGGGTTACTGAAGGGTGATCTCTGTGAAGTGTTAGAAACATGACAAGCACTTGCAAGCAATTTCAGGCCACTTCTTTTTTCCTTCTTCTTCTCCTCACTTTATTATTTTGTTAGGGTTTTATTCTGTGTCTTACCAGATCAATACTACATCTAGTTAAAATACACACAGCCTTCTAAAAGTAGGAGTAGGGAAAAGGGAAGAGAGCTAGGACTCACCTTGGTGTTACGGAAATAAACATCCACCTCGCAGATTAACTTCCCAAATTCAGCTTTGTCTGGGGAAAGGCATAACAAGGTGCCATGAACCACTCTTTGAAGTGAGTAACACCTGATCCTTCTGACTTCTTTTGTCAGAGAAGTTCTGTGCCGATATCCCCACGTCACCCCTGCTGTGCAAACAGGGGAAAGGCCACGGGCACCCAGCTTCTGCTGAGTCAAAGACTGAACCTGAGAGCCCTGAACATGAGTCCAGCATAAAATCCACCGTCTGCAAAATGCTTCAGGCTCACACAGGAGAGAATCCGAACTGATTCTTTAAAAGCTGAGTGGTTTTCCTGCTGAAACCTTTGTCTCTGCAGAAGGATAGATGTGAAATAGAAGTTTCCTCAGCTTCTCTGACGCTTCCTGGATGCCTCAAAGTACAATCTGCTGTGTGGGCAGCCAGGGAATGTTTCTAAGGGGTAAAGCAGATATCTCAGAAAATCAATAAGATTTAGTCTAGGGAGTAACCATGGCAAACAAAGTGTTTGCAAAAGCTCAGCCTTCAGGATTTCTCCGGATGGGCTCAAGTTGGGGGAAAACTGATTGTCATTCACACCTAATCCCCTCAGCTGAGCTCCTGCGTTCTCAGAAGCACTTCTCAGAGACAGGTACCTCGGGAAGCTACGATGCCATGCAGAGTGTTGGGCAGTCAGCAGCCTGTTTTATGCATGTTTATGCCTTTGGATGCCAGACTGAATAATTCAACTGGCCTGGTGCTCATTTGGCTCATTTGCTAATGGCATCAATCAATGCCATCAGATCAATGAAAGTTAGTTCAGAAGGAAGCTTTGCACAAGACAGGGCTGAAATTAGACGTTCAGGTAGAAATAATTCAAGATAATTGATGACTGAAATATATGTTTTGTCACTAATCCGTCAGACAGCTGTCACAGTTACTCTGCTGCCTGGCTGGTCATCTCTTGGTGCCTGAATTGAATAAAAAGGAGATTTATCCTCTTTCTGGAGGCAGACATAGGCCTGCCCTGGATGGATAAAGGGAGACCACTGTTCAGATTATGTGGGAAGAGAATGAAGCTCATTTGGACTGAGCACTTAAAGGACTGGTCAGCCTGAGTCAGTGAATTATAGAGGATGGTCTCCAAATAAAGGAACAACAGATCTATATTTCTGTTGGACCAAATGAACACGAGGGCCTTTTTTTCATTTCAATAGGCTTTGGAAGATGCCTCTGCTTTGGAAATCCGCTTGCTACAGTTCATCAAGCTTTTTAAAAAAGCTTTTATTGCATTTCTGAAAAGCAAGAAAACAAATGGAGCCCCCTGAAAACAAAAAACCAACCAAACAAAAATCAATAGCAAAACAGCCCTCCAGAGCAAGGAATCTGGATTGCTGAGTCTGATCTCACTGTGGTGCCTTTTGCTCTACGATAGGAGAAGTATTAAGTCAGATATTTGTATTTTTGTTTTTCAATATTTAACTTTGTTGTTTTTCTTCTTTCTCCAATAAAGCCACTTACCCAATATGAAACATTTTTGTCTTAGTCCCCTGTAAATTCCAACTCGGGCAATTATCCTAAGCTTACACTGATGTGTGATGTTTCACTTTTAAGGATACCAAGCTAAGCCCACCAGACTCTGCTTCTAAAAGCATTCATAGCTGTCAAATCTAATGCATGTCAAGGGATTGACCTTCTAGCTAGCAGCTGCAGCATCCTTCAGAAGATAATATAGGACTCAGGTTCTGTATGAGACACAGGTCCTCAAGGCACCCTGTTCTTTTCAAGCACAAAATCATCCTGTCTATGACCCTGTATTGCAGGGCACCATCATTTATATTATCAGCCTATCATAAAGAGACAATTAAAAGATCAATTCTAAGTGTTTGAAATCCTTCATTCTCTTGAAGTTTGCTTGCATATTAATGGCTCGTAAAGCCTAAAAATGAGGTCATTTGAACTAGAGTTTTTTCTGGGTTGAAAAATGAAACAAAGCACTTGACAATGTTTCTTATTCTCCAAAGTTTTAATAATGATCCCCAAATGGAAGACAGTCACAGTTTTCTCATTTGCTGCGTAGTTAACCCTACACATTCAGGGCAATACCAACGCAGTGACACACAAAAAGACTGAACCTGTCTGGATACATCCCTGCAAAATGCCCCCAGTGCACATGAGCAGGAAGACTTTTTAATGTGATTTCAATAAGGCTGTTTTTCATATGATTTGAATAGTCCAAAGGGCTACGTTGTGTTATCAAATCTAAATTGCACTTGGGTAACACAGAAGGGATAGGTAGAAACCAGATAAGGGAAGCTACAAGCTGCCTCTGTCATCTGTCAGTATTGTTTAAGGAGGTCATAAATGCTGTCAGGTCCAGATGCCTTCAATTATGCAAATCTTGAAGTATGTTTTAAATAATAAAATTGGTACTGGCGTACTTTTATTGGCAAAAGATTCAGGAAGAGAAGAGCTGGGGATTATGAGGGCTGCAGCTACCCAGAAGGAGAGGGAAGGGCAGCAGAGGTGTGGCTGAGGTTGCTGTGGACAGGAGAGTGACGGGGAAAGCTACTGATGGATCTGAAAGGGGGATCCTGCATGTGCTGGTGGGGAGGGTCTCAGGTGTAAGAAAGGCAGTGGAAGCATCTCTCCAAGGCAGGGGCATGGCTTAACCATCCTTCTCCCTGTCTCTGCTGAGCAGAAATGTGGAGGTCTCCTGGCTAGAGAGAGGATGGGCTGATCCACTTTCACTGCCCGCAGCACACGAGCTGCTCTCTGCAAAACCCACAGCCTGCGTGTGCTGTGGGTGTCCAGGGAGATCTCACTGACTCTGGACCTACTCGTTTATAAATAGACAAAGGGACTTAGCCTTGGGGTCTTGGACACCTCTCCAAGGCCTCCAGGCAATTTATAATTGTCTAGTACATCTCTGGTTCTTGCACCTCTCATTCCCTCTCTCCTGTGAGAAGGAGCACAAGGACTTTCAAGGGTGTTGAGTGAAGGCACGCAGCAGGAGAGATGTAGCAGCTATAAAGTGCCTGATTTTTCATCCTCTAAGAACCCCCTGGCTCTGGTCTGCCTCTACAGCAGCAAGAAGTGTCAGTCAGAGGGAAAACTTCACTTCCTCAGCTTCAGAAGACAAACATGTTTATGAATTTTAAATTTACTTTCTTATTCATGTTATTTGGTATTTCTGTTGTTATCCTAACCCAGGATCATCATATTCCAGAGCCTGAAATGGAGAGATGAGGAAATGCATTCAAGCCCTAATGTTTGCCACACCTTATTTTATACATTTATTAAAGAAGGAATGTCTATTATACTATTTGTTGCTGCTCAGAAATATGCCTTTATGATAGAACTGACCTCTGTTCACTAAGCAAATAAATACCACAGGTATAACTTAGGGGCCATTTAGAAATTCATTCAAATCAAAGTGTTATCTACTCACTTCAAGCCAAACAGTGGCAAAATGCCCAGCACAAAAGGTACACCTCTAGATTTATGTCTCAAAAATTAACAAGCATTAGTTTTGCATTAAGATGCATGCCACTGGCTGGCTGCACCACTTTTCTGTTCCACTTCTCTTTCACATTCCTTCAAAAAAAGCAACCAAAGAAATTGAGAAATAGCTTGGAGATTTGAATCCATCTTCATCAGGTGAGAGTGACGCAGCCACTGCTTGTTGTGCTGCCGGATAATGAGGGCAGACCTGCGATGCCAAATCTTTCGGTGTCATCAGGATAAATCGCTTTACAAGCTTAAATAAAAGAAGTAGACCTAATAACTCTGTAAGATGTTTGCATGAATCATCAATATTTATTTGACCATCTCTCTGATTTTAAGAATAAAAGAAAATCCAGATTGTATTTACATATATTCATTTAATATGTTCATATATTCCTTTCCACATTCTAAAGTCATGTCTTTCATATATGTGTGTGAATTCTTCATACACATTTAAAGAAGTCTTGCACATAATTATTTCATTTTATATTCAGCCTTCAACATTTGTTGCAGCGTGACATTATTGCAGCTGGTAGCATTTAATATCTTTATTTCTAGCCTAAACCCCACTTATTTTGCCATCAGTCAGACCTAGTAATGAAAAATCCTGCCATCCATGCATAAACATGCTGCTCCCAATAAAGCCAATATTATTTCCTATTTTTTAAGGACAAAACAGAGGGCTGAGCCTAGAGTTACATTCATGCAAGAAAGGAAGAAATATTTTTTAATGAGGCATAAGGTTTTGAGGGAAGATGGTGAATACACTTGAAATCATGAAGATATATGAGGCTGTATTTTGATATTTATACTGGCTGTCTGCATTTTATTTTATTTCATTTCGTTTCATTTCATGGATAATTTTAGGAACTTGACTGCAGTCCAATATGCAGAAATAAGCTGCATGTCCTTTCTCTTCCATTAACTTTTCTTTTTATTCCTCAGTCAGCTCCATTTTCTTCTCTTTGTATAATAGTGATAACAGAATGGTACAAGTATAAGAAATAACAATCTGAAAACTCAGGAAACTGGGGGCAATATTGTGAAAAGCAGCTGGAATTCCAGATCTGTAATACTGGCATTAATTTGCTCAATTTTGCATTTAACCTGTTGGCTTTCAAAAGCATTTTCTTTTCTTCAGAGAAAAATAAAATAGTTCCTGAAGTCATTACTAAGATGACAGCAGGAGAGAATTTTGAAGAAGTTTGCTGGCTGAAGTGCATCTGAAGAAATTATGCACTCAGGCAGGTAGTTGAGGTGTTTCTGTTGTGAATTGAAGTTTCTGGAGCTGGCTGGCTGTGTGGAAGCCAGTGAGTCAACAAGTAGAATAATAAAAAAAAGAACTCACAGATAACCCCATATTACACCTTAATCACACAATGTATTATGGCGAGATAACTCTGGAAAAAGAGAGACAGTCAATGTGAAATATTAATCCTGGGGACTCGGATGACACCTAGGAGCTCTTAAAGTGGATCCATGAATTTAAAGATTGATGTAGCTGTTGGTGCAGCAGTCTTTAAAGATTTTTAGCCTTGTTAATCTGGATTGGATCCTGATTTTTCAATAATGTAAAATAAGGATCATTATTTCAGCTAAGTTACATTGTGGTTTTTGTGATGTGGTTGCATATAAGACAGTATTCCTTCATTATATTCTAAAAGTTACAAAGGTCTTGGAGGCCTTACCCGAGACTTTTAGGGCTGAAAGTGATCATTCATTAGTGGTGATGGGGAAGACACCTCCACTCTGCACCAGTGAACTTTGGGGATTTGCTGCTATACTCTGCAGAAAAAAAGAGTAATTGCTAATGAAAACAAAAACTGACCTAGGTAGAACAGTGTTTGGATTTGGGGTGACTGTTCTCTTATTGCTTAGTTAGGTGGAAATTTTGCACTTAACACCCTCTCAGAAAGATCTTGTAGTGGCAGTTACCCCACCAGTATTTTAACACCATTTATTTTACTGAAGTTGGCACTGATCTCTTCTCTCTCTGAGTGGGGACAGGACTTGAGGGAATGGCTTGAGCTGTGTCAGGGGAGGGTTAGGGTGGATCTCAGGAAAAGGTTCATCCACCAGAGGGTGGTGGGGCACTGAACAGGCTCCCCAGGGAATGGTCACGGCCCCAAGGCTGCCAGAGCTCCAGGAGCGTTTGGACAATGCTCTCAGGGACAGGGTGGGATTGCTGGGGTGTCTCTTTCAAGGGAAAAGTTGCAGTAATTTGAATACACAAAACAGCTACTGGCACTGGTGTTTGCATGAATGTATATCTTCTATAAATATAGATTAATAAATGGAAGCAGTATCTAATAACCAGACAGAAGGGGTTAATTGGTTTGATTCAACTTAATGTTCCTTCCCAATTTCAGACACCTGATAGAGAAAAAGGGCTGTTAAACCTGCAGATTACAACCATGATCATGTCAACTCAGAGAAGAGCTGAGCTGGCCTAAAATCAGCCTAGTTTCTAGATTCATGGAAAGGACCATTCATCATCAAGTCCAGCCTTCAAGGCGGCACCACCACCAGGTTTGTCACTAAACCGTGTCCTCAAGTGCCACATCCACGTGGTTTTTGAGCATTCCAGGGATGCTGACTCCACCACCTCCTTGGGCAGCCTGTTCTATTAATTGACAAGCTTTTCCATGAAAAACATTTTCCTGTTACCTAATCTAAATCACCCCTGCTGCAACTTGAGGCCACTTCCTCTTGTCCTGCCACTTCTTACCTGGGAGAAGAGACTGACACCCCCCTGGCTACAACCTCCTTTCAGCAGGGTTTAGAGAGCACCAAGGTTCCCCCTGAGGCTCCTTTTACCCAGGCTAAAAGAGCCTCCTTTTATCCAGGCTATTCCCTGCTCCTTGTGGGATTTGTGCTCTTCACCAGCTTCATTGTCATTCTTTGGACAAGTTCCAGCCTCTTAGGACACACTCCAGGCAGCAGTTCCCAGCCTGTGCACAGACCAGGCTGTGCCAGTCCTGGTTTGTGAGCTGTGTTAGCTCAGCAGGATCCTGAGCACACCTGGGGTCTCTGAGTGCAGCAGGTGTTCAGCCCCTGGAGCTGGGCAGCCAGCGGCCCACTCCTCATGGCATTCTGCTACCCAAACCCACAGACATCCTCCCCCTTCGTCCCTGCTTGGTGCAAGGGTTATGGTGGAAATAAATCCCAAAGAGACCAGGATCCATTGAGTCTTCTGCACTGTGTGCTGTAAATCTTGGTTGTAATACTTTCTCTTAGGATCATGGTGTGCATGGAAAATCCAGGTAAGATGAATGATGGATCTTAAGCCATTTCTATTTCAGTACTTCCCAGAAAGGCGTAGAAAAAACCATGGAAGGTTGTTTTTCATGTGATTCATGGTTGTTCCCATTTGGAAAAATCCCTGTTCCAAGTCAGCAGTGGGACACGGGATATAGCTGACAATGATTAGCTCCCAGGAGAGGCATGGCTGAAGCGACTTCCCTGTCCTTTTGAAGGAAGACTTCAAACATGACTAGATGGAAAATACAGCTGTGTGCAACAGGCTGTTGGCATCTGATCAGGTGCACCTGGATGAAATTACATGGTGTGTTGGACTTGTGGTTCAACTACAGGGGCTATGGAGCCGTTTGTACCTTCTAGTCTAAACCAAAATGGTATCTCCAAAAGTGGGAAGAGTTATGAGCTGTGCTGTGTCCGAGGAAAAGGTCTGGACAGCTGTAAAACATCTGTTTTGAAAGCTTCCTTTAGAACCACAAAAAGCTGGGTTTTTTAAAACTCTGTCCAATATTAAGACTGTGTGGTAGAGGGTTCTGATTTGTTCCTCCCTTGTTCTGAGCTACATCCTGACTCTGCCAGAGAGGACAAGTGTGCAGTAGGAATTCTCTTTCCTGTATAGGACATCTATGCTTAAAGAGCTCATGTATAACAGGAAAATATTGAAAAACAGCAACTCAGAAGAACAGAGAAGAAATATGAACTTTGCAGAATATTACCCAGCCACTGAACAACACAAAGGCAGAGAATTGGCACGAAACTTGTGTTCCACTTATCTGGTCTGGATCTGGCCTGTGTTTTGATTGCTATTCCCATCACAAATCACAGAAAGCTGTTATAAATGCCAGCCCAATAACTTCCCTATGGACTTTGGAATAATTTGTCCATCCGGGAGTGACTAACATTTTTGGGCAAGATCAAGCTATATTGATGCTGGCTGGGACGGAGTCAGCTGTCTTCCCGGTGCTTCCCACCTCCTCTCTATCATCTCCTGAATTTCCTGTAGCATTTTACAGCTCATGTCTAATAACTTGGGACTGAGAGTCCTTAAAGAATCTTAAAATCAGGGATGATCTTAAGATGTAGCTGTGTCCAGCTGGATGCTGAGTGTAAAGGCAGTGTGTGGACCAACAGGACAGCATTTACCATCAGACCTTTCTGTTGTGAGCAGTGATGCTCCACATGGTGTAGGTCTCTGAAAAACACACAGATCAAAAAGCTTTTTTCCTGGAATTTTTCTGGCTCCCCATAGAATACTTTGGCCTATTATTGTATATGTGCTTCAAAATATTTCTGTCCAGTTACGATGACAAATCTGAAACCATTTCAAGACACCAATGAAGCTCCTAGAGCCACTTGAAGTGCTTGTGCACCAGCAGTAACAGGGTGACTCACTAGTTTTTGTAAGTAATTCCTGTGCCAATAAGCCAATAAAGATAAGCAGAAAATAAACCAGGCCTCCGTGGCCTGTCCTCTCTCCCTGGATTCCCAGGAATGCCCCTAGGCCACCCCACCCTGACAGATAAAGGAGAGGGCTTACCTGGCTGAACCCACCTGCACGCACACAGCATCGTCTTTTTTTGGACCAGAGCAGGTTAAAATCCTCATTTGATTTTCTTTTCTGCCCACTTGTCCCCCTGCCACCCCTTCGTGTCCTCATTCCGGGCACGTTCACGCCCCTGAGGTGCCGTCATGTGCAGCTGCAGGGCAGGAGAGATAGCAGCGACCTGAGCGGTGGCACTGGCCTGCCACCTGTGCCAGGGCAGCGCTCTGCTGGCAGCAGTGGCACTGTTCTGATGAGCTGTATCAGCTGGGGATGTGGCACAGAGCATCCTCAGGCGGTGACTCATGCTAAGAGGATGGAGGGAGATCAGGGAACTCCATAATCTGCCGTGCCATAAACGCAACATGACTCTGCATGCAGGGCTGGCTTCCTGCAGAGCATTACCTAAACACGGACGTAGCTGCCTCAGATAGCAGTGCCTGTGAAGTCAGAGACTTTTGCAATCAGAGCTGTAAACTCATAGCTCTTGATTAGTGCTGAACTACAGGTTAATGAAGGGAGGCTTCTCTGAAAGCACTCAGATGCTGCAGGGAAGCCCTACCAGGAAGAGAGCTGCTGTTGGAAGTGTACAGGGATCCAGGACAGCCCATTCCAGTAAAGCAGACTTGGCTAAGTCACACTCCCCAATAGCTGGGACTCCCCGAGAGCTCAGAGTACACTGAGGGAGAGTTACAGGAGTCTTGATGAGTTGTGGGCAGCCCTACACTCATCTGGCAACAGACTTTCTTTAGAACTACACAGAAGCCCAGGGTTAGGTTTGTAAATTCTCAGCGTCCTGACACTGAGGTGCCCTAACTTCCCAAACAGTTCGAGCACTCATGCTGCATCCAACGTTTTTCAGGCTGTCTCTATTAAATAGCCATTGGCCATAAACTTAGACAAGACACTTCATTTGTAACATTAAAATAAATAGGGATTTCACTGAAGCCCTTCAAGTGAAATTCTTCTCCCAGGTGCATCAGGTGAAGCTAAATCCTTTGTCATTTAGGGACATGTGGGTCCATCAGACCTGGAACAATGATGAACTGGAGGCGTTTCAGTTCTTGGCCATGTCAGTTTTACCACTCCGTTCATTACCTCAACACTGAAATATCTCACAGCTTTAGGACATTTTAAAAAACCAGGAACCTGATGCTTGAGAGTGCTAGCTAAAACCACTCAGGACCCTGTGGATGTACACCCAAATTTTCACTCATACAACCAACACATATGGCTTTGTCTGCCTATTTCCACAATATCACAGTATCTTTTTAGTACGTGCTGCCTGAGAGGGGTTTGGAGGGGAACAGACTGGCCTCAGATGAGCAATCTTCAGCTGAAGAAGATGTACATAGTATTGCTTTTTATCAAGCAGAGAAGAGGATGGTGAGTCTGAATTGAATCTTGCAGAGCAGAGATGGGAACAGAACAGCTGAAATTTTAAAGTCATTAATGAAGAAAGAAATTGCTCACCTGACAAGGATATAGATGGGAGAAGGTAAGTCAGACATGGAGGCAGAGGGAGCTGGGCTGAAGGAGTGTCCACCTGCCCAGCTACATTTGGCTCAAATCGTGAAGAACCCCCACCCAAAATCCAAGTTTGGCACTGCTCCCTGGCAAGCAAATACCTGTGAAACCTGCTGGTAACCTGTGCTCTCTGTCAGTACGGATGGCAGAGACCAGGACAAGGAGAACTTGGCCCTGGGAAAGACTCCTCAGAGCCTGGTGCAGAGATCAGGCAAGAGGTACTGCAGTCCTGGTGTGTCTACATATACGTGTTTACATATATATATATATATAGACGTATATACATTGGTAAAGAAGAAAATCAAAGTTGGGTGGAGGGTTTGGCACAGTCTTCTTTTCACCTGTGCTCTCTCTGTATAACGTAGCTATAATAATGTACTTTTTTATGGCCATGTAGTTAGCATAGTTTTAATAATAGCTTTTTCCTGCAAGCTGCTGAATATTCTCTTGTTCCTTAAGTTATTGCAGTTCAGGATACTGTTCCCTCACAAGGATAGGTCTTGTTTTCCAAGTACAGGCAGCATTTGGAGAGGACGAATTTCAATTTCATTTCCCCTGGATTGCCATTACACATGCTGAAAAGATAAGCTACTAAAAAAAGCAACTGAAATGGGCTAAAAGAACTGGGATTTTTCCGGCTACTGTATTGCTTCTGTTATACACCTTAGCAATTTCTGTTGTGAATGATTAATTCAGGTCCAAGTCATTAGATGAGGCAAATGTGCTGATTCAAAATATAACAGGAATGCAGGAGGAAATGAAAGAGAATAAGCATGGGAAACTTGCAAAACATTTTACAATGAGATTACTTCTCCCAGGCCAAGGAAATAAAGTTTTACTAGCTTGTTGTACATGCATATAATTGGAATTATGACTTGCAAAATAAACCTTGGCAATCTCTGTATTCAGATTAATACGGAAATTCAGAATAACACAGGAAGAGGGGTTTTTTAGGCCTTTGGACATACTTTGTATACCTCAAGTAACCTCAGTGAAATTTGCTGACAGACTTTTGAGTATTTACACCTTAAGGTATGAAGCAGTGGCTTCGGTGTTCAGCCTGGGAGCCAGGGGAAAATGTTGAGCTCCTCTGAGAGATTCCCTGAATCCTACCTGAGTGCCAGTATCCAAGTGTTTCCTGTACCCCCACTGGAAAGATTCCCCATCACCTCTCATCCTGAGTGATAGGGAACATCTTTCCAGAGTGTATTTTCCATGATTTTCAACCCCACTTAGCCCTGCATGAGTGGAATTCAGAGTTTGCTGATGGTACAGGGCACATTTTGCAGGTGATAACTCTCTAAGGGCAACTTTATAGGTGAGAAGATCACTTCGCTTTGAGGCTGAGAAACGAAAATGGGGGGTAAAAATCAATTTTACATAACTGGCTTTTCTGGAGATTAGATTAGAAATAAGCAAGCACAGAAGCTGGTAAGTGTTGTTGCTCCTTGTGAGCAATCCTGGCTGCTCAAGTGTTTCTTGGAAGGATATGTCTATTTATTAACTTCTCACCAGGGCTCATGGGAGTACATCCGGGAATTGACTCCTCTGACCAAACCCAAGTTGTTATTTGTGATAAAAAAAGAACACTGGTAAAGGTGGAAAATTCCCAAAGCACTGCTTCATTTTAAACCAAGATTTGCATGGAGGTTCTCGAGTTGAAGGTATCGAAGGGCCTCAGCTGCATAAATTGAGCGAGTCTTTCAATAGGAATAGTGAAGCCACTGGATTTTTGAAGAAAAGAATGTAAAAAAGGAGCAAATTACTTTGCGGCCATGGAAAGGAAAATTGAAAATATTAAACATTCTAAAATGTTTTAGTTCATAACTGAGCTATTTATTTTACTGTGATACATTCACATTGCTTAAGGTCACATTAAACAAAAGTGGAGCTTTCTGTTTGAAAAATATTAATGATAATTTCCACAGATTCAAACATTTTCAAAAAAGTACACACCTAATTAATGGAGAATGGCCTCTTTCCTGCAAGTGACTTTTATTTTGAAAAATCTGCATATTCTGTGGAAAGATTTAAGTCTTCAATCACTTCTGGTCAAGAAAGACACAAGAAAGAATTAAAGTCAATGTTAAATATCTATAGAATACATCTATTTAAATATCTGTTTTCAGTTTGTGATATTTTTTTTGCCTGTACTCTACTTATAGAGACATATAACATCTTAAAAAATGATTGTGCCTCTAAGTGCCTCTGTTTTCAAGATTCCTCAGGCTGAAATCAGAAAATCTTCAAAACACTGGTTCCCTAACATCACAAGATTCAAGCTCTTGGAATCAATTTGCACTTTTGAAATGCCAAGCTGTTGCATATTTGATAAAATGAAACAAACAAAAGAATTAACTCACTTAAAATAAGACACTGCTTTTCTAATAATCTAAATTATTTTAAGATGCAGCTTTTTCCTTGGAAGGTAAGAATAGTTTCCAACAAAGTATAACTGAAAGAATAATCATATTAAGCATATTTTAAGGCACCATTTAATGTTCATTCTCACTATTTTTCACAACTACATTCTGACCATTACCTCATTTCTTTATCTGGAGAGCCAATAAATGACAAATGGGATGCATTTTTCATGACTCAGCATTTCAGTTATTTATTAAGTTAGCTGTAATATTTCAGTTGCCTTTATCTAACCTGGAAAAAAAAAATCAATATCTGATAGGGCATCACAGTGTGTAGCAAAGTATATAAGCATGAGGTTTGTGCTGCTCAGCCTCAGTTTGTCACTTTGAACCCTCTGACTGAGAAGTGGCTCTTCAATCCTCCTCATATCCCTGTTATCTGATTTGCAGGAACCCACGGCTTAAGCAACCATGTCCAACTCCGGCGAGGCAGAGCTCCTGCACACATTTAAGGGGATTCCCTTTACCACCAGGTCTTCTCCAGAGCTTTTAAAATCTTTGGATACTTTTGATGCTAGAGAAGATGATCTCCTTTTGGTTTCCTACCCCAAATCTGGTAAGTTCTAATGTTAAATGTTAATTGCAAGAGGTCTCAATTTTGCTTAAACTCTCTGCTTAAACTACTTGGGAAATGTCTGTGTAAAAGAAACAGGAAAGGATGTCTGAGTATGTGAATATATTATTCTGTCAGGAAGTGTTCAGATTTCAAGAAATGGGTCATTTACATTTTGGTTCTGTAATTGAAAGTAATCTCAGGTGTTTTCATGCTGGAAAGCAAATAAATATTCCTTACCTGTAAGCAAAATCTGCACTTGCAAGATTTTCTTGAGGACTTTGTACACTCAATTAGTCAAGAATTGTATGAAGCTGTGTGGCTCTTGGATGTAGATTTATTAGTTTCTTACTCTCTCTTCACCCACCTCTCTTGCACAGAGGAGCACACAAGGGGGAGTTCAATCAGTACTTTTGAAATATACAGACTCAAGTTATTGTAAGAAAAAAAAAACCCTAAACAAACAGGTTATTCTAAAATAAATTATAAAAACAATACAGCCACATCTCAGCTGACAGAAGTTTGTCTAATGAGATGGTTTTGGTGCCAATATTAACACTTCTCTCAGAATTACAGAGTAAGTCAGCTACAGCCCTAATTTTTTAAAGTGTTTATATATTTGGAGCCAACGGGATTATTTAGTCATGTAAAGTTTCTCAAATCTGGAAGATTAGAAATATAACTTGTTCACTACCAAGCTATTTCCATATGAAAAATGCATGTTTCACAGTAATAAATATTAATCCTTTTTTTGTTGTTGTTGTTTGTTTGTTTTGTTTTCTTAAAATTACACTTCTGTAGGCACCCACTGGCTTGCAGGAGTTATAACAAAGCTTTACAACACTCAAGTTACAATAACATCTCCCATTGAATTTGGAGACATTTCCCAACTGGAGGAGCTGAATAAACTCTCATCAAAGAGAATCATCCCAACACACTTAGACTACAACATGCTGCCTACAAATTTTAAGAATAAGAAATGCAAGGTAAGGCAAAAATTATACCAAAGCAGTGAAATACGTAGAAAGTTTCCTAGAAATCTATTTTGCCCTGATGATCCTTAGTGATTTTTGAATGATTTGCAGTTTTTAGAAGAATTTTGGAGACACAGCTGACCAGCAGTTGAAGGCAGCAGGAGCAGAGACTTGGACCAGGGACTGGGTTCTGCTCCTGCCCCACTGCTCCCAGGGGTGATTTCTACACCAGGCACCACACAAAACAGAACATCAACATCTTTCTATCAGAAATCTTTCATTAGGAATGAGAGTGTTCTCATGACCCCATTTCCTATTGGCTTAGAAAATCTTGGGTACTTACAGGCTGTTCTGGGATCGAAGGTGCTCTGCCCCTCCTGCTGGAGCTTTGGGAAGAGCCCATAAGAGTGTTGGGTGAACAGAGGAGAAGTGAAACGTGGGAGGCAGATTCAGATCACAGTTTTGAGCTCGTAGAATCACAGGATCACCTGGGTTGGAAGAGACCTTAAAGATCATCTTGTTCCAACCCCCATGCTGTGGGCAGGGACACTTACTAGACCAGTTCCTCCCATACTAATGTGGGAGAGCTTTAAAAAATAAGCTCTGGGTCTCAGATTTTACATTAAAAGTCAAAAATTTCAGGATCACTCAGATCCAGACTTTTGGGACTAAGCTAATTGGAATGAAAGGCCAATATTTATGTTTTGCACCTGTCCTTTGAATGTTAATTAGTAAATGCTTTTATATGTGAGATATATGAGATAATTTACTGACTCAAGTTAAGGTTAAAGTTAACACAGACTTTTTCATAAAACATAAACATTACCCAGCTGGGGCAAACACACCTCTGCCCACATGGAATTGTTTACTAATCCCTATGGACTCCTTACTAAGTAGAGATAAATACATTTCTAATTTAGTCACCCAAGGAGGAATCCTAAAGGAAAGGGTTTTGACACTGCAAACTGCCTATGACAATGCTCTGTTTACACACACAGCTTCTCTAAAATAAAGGAAGTATATTATCATTAGTAACTACATTTTCTTTGTTTACAGATGATCTACATCAGCAGAAATCCAAAAGACACTGCAGTTTCCATGTTTCATTACTACAGAGACAACCCAAACCTTCCCACTGTAGACAGCTGGACTGCTTTCTTTGACTTGTTCTTAAAAGGCAATGGTAAGGATAAATATCTTCTCCTTGCAGTTCTTGTCAGTTTATTATGCACAGAAAGAAATTTGAACTGTGTGAAAACTCCTTATTGCACTCCTTATCCACATGGGGTAGGTGGGGATAAATTCTAATGCCAAGCCAAACAAGAGCAAATGATAGGATGCTCTCTTTGGCCCTGTGAGGAGTCATTCTGAGAGGCAGCTGCATCACTCCACCACAGCAGCTTTTTGCAGGTTTTGCTGCTCTTTGCTGCCCTGGGCGAGCAGGGCGGTGGCTGGTGACAGGGCACGTGAGGGGACTGTCACCATGCTGCGGGGACAGCTGTGACTGCAGGTCTGGTGTCTTCTCCAGGCTGGGAGACGGCCCTGGGCAGCCCAAAAAAGGAGCCTGGGCACGGTCCTAAAGCCCTTCTGCACACACTCTTCCTGATGTGTTGTCTCGGAAATGGTGTCCAAAGACCAAGGACAACTTTTTAGGAGTGGTGGGATGGCAGCTGGCAACAGGACCTTGTTCAGGTTGGCCACTCCCATTTTTAGTGCTTTATTACTCCTTTGAGGACTAGTGTCACCACTGACGATAACAGCAATAATGACTGATCAGCTTGAAAACTCTAAAAGAGAAGTACCACTGCAGCCATCACGGGCTCACATCAGAGCTCCAGAAGCCGGTTTGTTTACGGCCTCCTCCAGGCTGTGGCTCAGGTCTGGTGCTCTGAGTTCAGAGCAGCCCTAAGGCACACACTCCAGTGATTTGCAGGATCTTGGCTTGTTTAGTATCAACTCTGAACATACAATAGTGAAAAAAAGGAAAGAGGATTCTGTTCAAGGCCAGGTTGGATGGGGCTCTGTTGGAACTAAATGATCTTTAAGGTTCCTTCCACTCTGAACCATTCTGTGTTTCATTGATTAAATTTTAAAAGCATCTCCTATTTACCCATAAATTATTAGCCACCTTCTATTTTCCAAGTGCTTCTGTGTGGCATGAATAGATAACCATGTTGGTTACAACAGAAATTTAGGTAAGAGGTGCTGTGGAGGGAAAGGTGGTAATTTTTGCTCCCACTAGAAACATTTCAAAATTGTGCTGCTTGATCCAAATCCTGCAGTACTCTTGCAGAGTTAATATCAGTCCAAAACAAGGGTTAGGACACACGGGGACAACTGTAATGAATTCCCTGGAGTCTCCAAGGCTCTTCTGAAGCCACCAGGACTGTTCTGTCCCTGGCCACATTCCCAGAGTAGCCACCCAGGGGAGCAGGGTTTAATTGCACACTGTGGAGCCTTGCACATGCCTTGCACTTAGAAACTGCTTTATGTGCTGGAGAGGGCTACAGACTGGAGCATTCAGCCTAATTATAGCTATTAATTATAATTCATACTTAATTATAACTCACAGTTTGCGACCAAAATGATGCCCATTGCAAGATTACAATTTTCTGGTGGTGGTGGTTATACATCAAAGTCACAGCTCTGGAGAATGCTGGCTGAGCTTGCTCTGTTCAGACCTCGTCTCATTGCCCTGCAAGAGGTTTTCATCTTGCCTTTGAAATGGAGAAGTCAGCATTTTGGTTTTTAAAAGAAAGCAGAAATTTAGCTGTGTTCCCATGGTTCAGCAAATGGGACATTCAGATAAAAGAAATCAGCTACAAACCATTTTATCTGTGTCACTGGCTGAATGAGGCTTTTGCATAAGTTCTTTACGTAATTCTTCTCCAGCATTTAAAAATTGTACAGATTCCCTCCTGCTGGGATGAAAGAGAGGTAACAGCAGTGTGCTGCATTTACCAGACTGCTCATTTCATCTGCTGAGGTGATCATATCTCTGTGACCACAGACATGCAGTCATCTGTGAGGTGTTCAGATCTTGTTAGGCCAGTGCATTTTCCTGCATCATTGGCCTTTCTTTAGCTCTGGAGCCTGTTTCCACTACAGAATCGTATCTCAGAACAGGATCTGGTTTTAAAACAAATTCCAACAAGAATGGACACCTCTTTGGATGTTATTTTTGTTAGTTTGAGTCACTTGACACAAAGAACTGCCTCTGTTTTAGAGGAATACAGGGCACATATTACAAAAGGATCATTCTCCTAAATAAGTGAGATACCATCACAGTTATTTATGACTAAAGTTTATCTGAATCTCTTTTACATGGGTTTTCCTTTCAGTTGTCTGTGGATCCTGGTTTGATCATTTCCTAAGCTGGGAAGAGCATGAAGATGAAAAAAACATCCTCTTTTTGTTCTATGAAGACATGAAGAAGGTAAATTTGCTCTCAGAAGGCATTACTTGTAAATTAGCATCATTAAAACATCAAAGAGGAAGTTAAAATGAAAAAGGAGAAAGAGGGAAAATGTGAATCTATATCTTTGGACATATTTTATATTTGCATAGAATTTTATATTAGTGAAATAATTCTGATGGCACAAGTTATAGAAATATGAAATCCTGCGAGAGTCGCATTTCTTAGATGCAGGAATGAGACTCATATTACACAATTTTCCTCAGGCTTAGGGAGAATTCTAAGTTCCTTTTTGTTCGTCGTATGGAAAGACCAAGCAAGGACATCTACTGAGGGCCACATATTAATTTGCTATCTCTGACATTTCAGGTGAAATTATCTAAAAGTGATGTAAGAGAACAGAACTACTCATGTTTGGGACTTGTGTTCCCAGTAAAAAAGAAAACTGGAGGCTGGAGGGGTGGAGAAAAAAAATTGAAAGGAAAATATCCTGCAGACCTTTTGCTATTCTTAAAAAAGTAAAATATCAACATACCTTAGCTTTCAGAGAATGAATTTTTAGGTGAATAGAAAACGCTTTCTAGTGTCTGCATGAAAATAGATTTGTTCATTTTTTGGGGAAAAAAAATTTCCACTAATAGGAATATAAAACAAACTGTTTTGGATGCTGATTCACTTGTGAGATCTCTAGATATAGCACCTCCAGTGAAATAAGCTGCTTACACAGGAGCTGGGTTTGAGTATTCCTCTATTTCCAGTGAAATAATTCTGAGAGACAGGAGAATGTTCTACCTGAGCTGGGAGGTAAAACTGATGGTGTGACTGTATGTGACATGATATACTCTGTATTTATCTGTTTCTGTGAGTATGGCTAAGAGGGGAAGCAGGTTTACTGCACCTGTCATCTGCACAGTCCAATGACATACTTAGCTTTGCTTGAAAGCAAATAAATGTGTGCCAAACTCAGTATGTAATAAAAGGGATCCTTTCCGAATCAGCTAAAAGTCTGATCATCAGCCCAGAAATAGAAAAGCTGTATTTTTCTTATACCTCAGGATCTCCCTAAGGTTGTAAAGGAAATCACTCTGTTCCTGAGTTTAAACGTCAGTGACAACGATATCCAGGACATCTGCAAGAAGTCCTCATTCTCACAGATGAAGAACGACACAGAAAAGGAGAACAGCGATCCCACTCACACCGTGTGTGCTCTGACATCCAACAGGAAGCTGATTTTCCGAAAAGGTAAATTCCTGTGTGCCTAACACAGCAGAAGGAGTGGGAATCCAGACAGAGGCCGCAGCGCAGGTCTTTCCTGGAGTGTGGTGATGCTTTGGGTCGGTTCTGGGAAGCCATGACAGGATTCTCCAATCTGAAGCCCTCTTAAAAATCACTTCCTAAGTTTTCTGGCTGCAAATTCACACTTGTACTAGAGAAGCACAGAGGACTCTGAGCTACAGCCTGACTCATATTGCTCCGTGGGAGCTGCTGAGCCAAAAGGAAAGGTTCACCCAGCATTACTCTTTATCTGTCCTTTTTTTAATCTGAAAGTTGACCACCTCAGTGTTTTACAACATGTCTCTCTGATATCCAAGGTCACTTAGTTGACTAGAATAAAGAAGAGCCAGACACATTCCCTCTGAATGAGACTGCCCTTATCACCCCTTATCTTACTGAAATACTCCTGAGGAAGGAATATGCTGACAACAACAACAAAAGAATGGTCATAGGTAACTTCCAGACCTTGGAAAATCTTCCACAGTGCTTAGCTCAGATGTGATTTTAAAATACCTGCAGGAGCTCCTGGCATTTCGGAAGCTTCCACAGGTTTGGGTAATAAGTAAATCAAATCCCTCATTTTTACATGGATTTTGATTATTTTGATTTAGTTAATTTTTGAACAAGAAGTGACAGTTTAAAACTAAGAGTTGTTTCAATTAATCAACAGAGAAATGTTACCTTCTGTTAATTCACGATGGTTTTACAGTCAGCAGAAACAAATGACAACATAGAGTCTGTCAGTAAAAGAGAAACAAAAAGACGAGATGCATCTTTCTAAGTCAGTGAACTTTGACAAAGATATGATGAAAATTTTGAAAGATCCCAACAGTTTCACTTACAAAGTTTGTATGCAAATCCCAGACATTTAGCTAGTTTCAGCCAGTTTCCGTAAGATTTAGATGTATATATTTTGCTTCAGGCTCTCTTTTCCTGTCCTTTCTGACTGAATGCTATTTTAGTCAGAAAATGGGATGACTATTTTAGTCAGGTTTGGGATGTGGGGTCTTTAGAGCATGCAAATGAGGGGAACCTGCAAGCATTGTCTCATAAGAACATGTAAGTTTAAATAACAATTTCCTTTTTGCTTGAACTGGGTAACAGTTGAAACACGTTTCTGATCACCAGTGTCCATGGCCACCCAGAAGTATTTACCTGCCCACTCAAGTAGCTGGACATCTCATCCATAAAAATTCCTAGAGATTAGGAGCAGGTGTGAGGGTGGGATTCATCCATCAGGCCATTCTGGGCTCCTTTTCTAGGAATCTTCTTTTGTCAGTGGCTTTTTGGCTACCACTCATTTAATAAGTTTAGATGGTCACTACAATTACCTGTAAGGTCCCTTCCAACCCAAACTCTTTTACGAATCTATGATTTTTTAGACAAGACCATGTAGTAGAGAGACTCTTGACAAGGACCTGGAGTGACAGGACAAGGGGTGATGGCTTCACACTGACAGAGAGGATGATTAGGTTGGATATGAGGAAGAAATTGTTCCCTGTGAGGGTGCTGAGGCCCTGGCACAGGTTGTCCAGAGAAGCTGTGGCTGCCCCATCCCTGGCAGTGTCCAAGGCCAGGCTGGATGGGGCTCTGAGCAAGCTGGGATAGTGGCAGGTGTCCCTGCCCATGGCAGGGGGTTGGAACCGGATGATCTTTAAGGTCCTTTTCAAACCAAAAACCATTCTGTGATTCTATAATTTCCTCTACTGATTGTGAAAAAACTCAGACAGAGACCTTTAACTACCTTCAACTAAGGCATGGCAAGATGTCCCTCTGCCCAGATGACCAGGAGCTCTAATTCCACCTTGGAAAGCTGCTGCTCTTCCACCACTTGTGTTGCTGGCACTAGTCAGCTCTGAGGATGAGGGTTCATCAGCCTTGATGGACGATGATCCAGAGCCTTCTACCAGAGTTTCACCAGAACAATTACGACCCTGACCTACCACAGTGACTGTGGTTAAGAATATATTAATATCTGTGCCAACGGCGACATTAACAAAACCAGGCTGTTTTTAAATCGTTTTCTGTTCCATATATTGCTCACTTCTCTTCTGTTTCTGCTTTCCCAGGTGCTGTTGGTGACTGGAAGAACTACTTCACTCCAAAGCAGAATATTAGGTTTCAGGAGATATTCGATGAGAAAATGAAACTCAGCAAGATGGCAGACAGTTTCATCTATGAATTTTGAGTCCACATGAAGAACAATATCCAGTTATCAACAAGCATACGCAGACCATTCGGGGGGAAGTTTTGAATGGGTGCTCCCATTCAGTTTATAATGCTTCCGATAGGAAGGATTGTAAACATGGGGTTTCTGAGAACAGGAAAGTTGTGACGCAATGCAGAGCTAAACTCTGTTCTCAGAGGGCAGGTGTACATGGTTTCAGAGTCAGGTGTTTGGCAACCAAATCTACTTCATCATCTATTTATTTTTTTTGCTCCAAGGGGATATCAACAGACTTCATAGACCTGAGTTAGGAATTTTACCCAAGATACTATGAAGAGGAAAACAAAACCCAAACTTAGCAGAAACTGAATATATAAGAAATCTAAAAACACATTGTAAGAAAATGACCAAGAATTGGACCCCAGACTTGCTCCTTCTGTGATACACCATGATTTGGAAGTGCCTATCTTATTGGACATTGTTACTGATAATTAAGTTGAAAACTGCAGCATTTAAAGATCTGAAGTCTGTTTACAAAAATGTTTCTTTTTTTTCTTTTCTTTTCTTTTTTTAACACTATGTAGTTCTTTGATGTAACTTATTTCTGGATTAGGTACCAGAGAGTCTTTGTGTTTTAAATGCAACTGATACAAATCCAAATAAATTTCAGCACCACATATTGGACAACTGTAAATGTGTTTCCTTTCCATTTGATTTTCTTCCTGCGAAATGCCTGTTCCCAGTGTTTTGATGAGAACTATTTTACTTCCCACTCCTTGTGCAACAGAACCAAACCACAACTCAGAGACAGCTTAATCTGAACACCACTTATTTATTTACTCTGCCCTGGTAAGGCAGATTTTACAAGAATCAGCTGTCTGTGTCCACATCCCAGGGACTGTTCCACCCAAGCACACAGTTCCAAGGCAGAACAATCATAACAAAAGCTGACTGGAAAGAAACTCGTGCAGACGAGCACCATGACTGCTTTGACTCCCGTGTGCGAGGGAAGCTCCTCCTCTGGGTGTGTTGTTTCTGAATAGCTGAAGTGTAGCCTTGTTTCATCAGCACCAGTCTCTCTCCAGCCACACATTTCACACTTACCGGGCAGCCCTTTCGTTTCATACCTGGTTTGTGCAAGCTGGCATCAACACCTACTGATTTTGCACCTGCACAAAGGACACAGAAGTTATGGTTCTGAGGAGAGTGAGAGAAAAGCCTGTGTGCAGTCCTTTGCCATTTACCAATTCAACACAACCAGAGGGAGATGATGCCCTGCTCTATGCAAAAGTCACACATTTGATGTGTGACTTTGCTCTTCTGACACTAAAATCACTCACTCTCCCCACAAAATGTCCCTGCCGCCCTCCTTTCAGGTGTCATTCTTCCACCATTAATAAGTGGCAAGGGATCAGCTAATGAAAATGCTTGAACATTTTACTTAGAAACTTATTTTCTTCTGGCCCTTTGAGTATGGAAAAAAAAGCCAGAGAGTCCTTGAGGAAATGACGTTTGCAAGTAAGCTTAGCTGCACTAAGACTGCTGTAAGCAGCATTTGCATCACACATTGTATGCACAGACGTAAAGCATCATTTACATCAACATCATACTCCCAACATGGAACTGTGTGTGAAGGGACAGGATGAGGACTTTCCTTGTTCATCAAGGTAAGCTTGGTAAACTACTTAAACCTCCCCATCAGCCAGGGAGGTAGCACTGTGCTGCTCAAAGTGCAGGTAGTTCCCTAGCTACTTCAGGGGGATGGGGAATTAATCAGTTTACATCACTGCCTACTGGCTGAATTAAGGATTTATCTAGATTACAATTAAAAAAAAAAAAAGATACAGCAGGACTTAATCAGCAGGTGAATGAAATCGGGCTAGGCTATGTGTCTCTGTGCTATCCAAGCTCTGACACCAATGACAGCAGCCTCACTGGAGCAGCCCAGGCTTGAGTTTCCTGGCTCCTCAGCAGGGGCAGCAGCACAGAGGCACTGCAAGGCACAGATCCAGCTTGTTCTCCACAGTGCCTGCAACTTTACCCCAAATCCCCTGAAACCTCTTGACTTCCATTATAAACCAAATTTTGAACAAAGTCCTCAAAGAGTTGATATACTGATGTGGCAAGTCAGGACTAGGGTTGTTTGCAAGTTATCAGAACTACTGCCCATAAAATCTGCTCAGACTCCAGGCGGGGACAAGTGTAGCTCCAGGTCCTTTAAGAGGCCGCATTCAGAGAATGGAATTAATCCAAAGGTAGATCATGATAAATACATTCAGGAAAACTTAAAGTTCATTATGTGAAATGAATGGGAGTGTTTTATATTTGTCTAAATTGGGTAAAAGGCCATGAGGTGAATGAGGAGTGGCTGAGGACACTTGGATCTGTTCAGCTGGAGGAGACTGAGGGGAGACCTCACTGCAGTCAACAACTTCCTCAGGAGAGGAAGAGGAGGGACAGGCCCTGATCTCTGCTCTGTGTGACCAGGGACAGGACCCAGGGAACGGCTGGAGCTGTGTCAGGGAAGATTAGGGTGGATATCAGGAAAAGGTTCTTCCCCCAGAGGGTGGTGGGGCACTGAACAGGCTCCCCCGGGAATGGGCACAGCCCCAAGGCTGCCAGAGCTCCAGGAGCGTTTGGACAACACTGTCAGGGATGCACAGGGTGGGTGGGGTGTCTGTGCAAGGCCAGGAGTTGGGCTCCTGATCCTGATGGGTCCCTTCTAACTCAGCTTATTCCGTGATTCTGTGATACTTCACTCCATTTTCAAGCTTTTCCTAACGAATAGAAATACTTCTGCTGGTGCTCACTGCTTGGAAGGTTCAGTGAGTGGTGACTGACCCCAGCTTCAGCCTGAACTGCTGTGGACAAAGTATAACCAAGAAAGAAAAGGCGGGACAGTAAAAACAAAATCCTACATGGACTGGACTAGCCATGAACAGGTGTGCAACTATACTGTCAGCTAAAAGTTACATCCCTGGAGATGGACATACAGGGACTGTCTCCATGTTTAATACAAGAGTAGCCATAAGTAGTCCAGATAGATTTCAACTTAGGCCAGAAACTTATCTGCGAAGCATGTGAACAATCAGGAAGGACATATGGTATTTTCCAAAATGTTCTCCCAACCTCTGATTACATTTTGGCCAAGAACTTCCCCAGCAATTTACTCTGAGTATCTCTGACTACAGATAATAATGACCACTGATTCATCTGATGTAACTGTACTCTTACACAATTCTGCATGCACTTTTGCCCTATTTTCCATGAGTTTTAAAGATTAGATTACTCCTATTGGTAATAGTAATGTCATGTCCTGCTTCTCACTCTGTCAGAGCCACGCACTGACGTGGAATGAACCACTAACGCACATTGTGAAATAAAATTAAAATGCAGTTGTTTATTTCTTACACAAGAAATAGGAGGAAGAATCCAACGTTCAGAACCAGAACTGTATCAGGTGTCAGACTCATGAACCATGTGGCCAAAACCTGTTTCAAGTGTTCTGAGGTTCATTAAATGTCTGTAACCCATGTCCAACTTTGGAAATCCACGAGCTGCAAATGTGCTGAGGCCACAGAAAAACTGGAAAGCACCACCAAATACAACATGGTAAATGTATATTCCTCAGGTGCCTGATTTTGGCCACTGCTAGCTTCTTCAGTGGCCTTCCATGGCTTCCCATCCTTAATATTACAGATATTTTAACACAACTCCCCTCATTCATCCTTCCTCCAAAGTGAAGAATTTTGACTTGGCTACTGCTGCCACTGAACCTGATTCCTTTTTTCCACTGTCCATTTTATCCTCCCACAAACCTTTGGAATGCTACAGCCTTTTAAACACAAAAGAGACAAAGCATGCAGTATTCAAGATACATGCAAACCACTGAATTATACAGTGGGTTAATTATTTTTATCCTATTTGCTATATATTATTTTTCTAATAATTCCTGGTTTTTTAACTGCTAGCACACACTTCTAACCAGCATCTATTTTTCTGAATTATAACAGCTCCATGAAAATGGATATTTCAATACACATGACATTAGGATTGTTTTTCAATCAAGCTCATCTTATTTTAGACATCATTCCTCAGTTTCACCAGCCCCTCTCTTTACTACACTGAATAATTTGGTATCACTGCCTTCACATTGCTCACTACTCATTCTCTTTAATGCCTCCCCCAGAGCAGGGGGAATGCTCTGTTAAACCAGAGCCACATCCATAAACATATCTAGGATCAGAAATGGGGATACAGCAACCGGTCCCAGAACAAGAGAGAAAAACAAACCCACAACCCAAAGATTTTTCTGACAAGTGCATTACTGGTAAGTTTTTCTAACCCATTTATGCATCAGGTTCACACATAATAGTGGTTTTCTTTTGTACAGCATTATTGCTTTTATAATGGTGACAATCAGGAGGATTTGTCCTGCTGGGTGGAATTAGATTAAATTAGAGTTATTTCTGGAAAAAGGAAATAGTGTTTGAAGAAAGCACTACCAGAAAAAAAAAATTAAAACCAAAAACCTTCCCACATGGACTCTAGAAAAACTCGTTAACTAATGTGTGCTCAGGGTTTAAAAGTCTTAAAAACTTGAAATCAGCAAGTATTAAAAAATATCTCTGACTTCAAAAGGCTGAGATATATGTGATTCATATTGATTTGAAATGAATTTAGGTCAGAACTTGTTGCATCACCTTATAGGAACTGGAGAGGAAGATAAACTGAATAGGAGAAAGAGCAGATAAAAATAAATTAATGGAGGCAGAAGTAGGTGAAGGTGTGCACGTGATTAACTTGGGTATTGAATCTGTCCACCTTCACCACCATAAGCCATGTGTGTGGCACGTGAACTTGGGAGTGTTATGATTTGCAGTACAGAAACTCACCACAAGCCAGCCCAGAACCATTCTCTACTCAAAAGACTAGAGAAAGCTGTTTATTTTAAGTTTGAGGTAATCAGCCATTTTTTGTAATAGCTTATTACAAATATTTACATAATTTCCTTTTTTTTTCCATTTCACATAATCATGATAGAACAGCCAACATTACCTAAGGTCTTCCTTGGAATACACTAGGCATCTTAAAGTAAAAAACAAGTGCTCATGTGACCAAAAGATGATTTCAAAATAAGCTCAGTGTAACTAAAATGACCACTCTGAGTGAATAATACCCCTCTAACCAAAGGCAGTCGTGCTGTCACATGTACTGGAACAGGCCTTGGAAAAATATTGTACACATTTGAAGCTTTCCTGGGACTTAAGATTTCACCTCTAAGGTGACAGTTATCCTCACTGTCTCTGCCTCTCTGACCCCTAAATCCTCCATATGATTGAGGCTCTTCTATAAAATCAAGAGGAGTAATTAAGACACCCCTCATCCTACTCTATAATTAAGCTTTCCACTGCAGTGTGGGCAATACAAATCTGAACCTTTCAGGCAGTAGATCATGCATATCCCATCATTTTCTTGGTAAACAGTCTCTAGAGCTCTCTTATCCTTCATATTCTTCTCAGTGTAAGATTATACCATGTTCTTCTAAACAAGAATTCATCAAAGTGAAAACACTGATGGTCAAAATGTGGCTCTCCTCTTGGCTCAAAGTCCATGGGATTTACCCAGCACAGAAACCTAAAACGTGACTGAAAGGAGACACTTAAATTTAGGTGACTCAGAGCTGATTAGTACAGTAAACAATTCACCTGTTAACTGCAGATAGGCAGTAAAGAATTCCAGTTTAACATTTTGCTTTGTGAAAGGAAGTAAACACAAAATTAATCAGAGGCCACTATATCAGGTGATATTATTGTGGGAGTGTCTTTTTAGCAGAGAAAATAAAATGACAGGCCATTAAATTTCACCTCACTTGTAACTGCCTGTGTACCATGGGTATTTTTATTTTTTAGCATAATCTAAAACACAAGATGATTCTGATAAATATCACTGTATTTGTAATGTACAATACAAATCCTATTTTCCATAAATAAAGCATGTAAACCAGCTTTAACATGCTAAAAGTAGTCTGTATATATATTTTATATAAACCCATATTAACTGTGGTTTGGATTTTGGTTTTTTTTTCTTAAACAGCAGCTACTTTTCCATACAATAAACTTAAAGACGTTTATTTGGCTTTAACTCATTTGTGGTTGCAATAAAGTCCTTATACAAAGAAACTGAGTTTCTGCAAAGATCTCAAAGCCAATGGGAAATTTAACTCCAAAACTGGCAAAAGTATTAATTTAAGCACTTCAATAAAACCCAACATAAACAGATTCCAAGAGGCACAATTCCAAGTGCGATTTAATTATTTATGAACTTAAAATTGAACACATGCTAAAGTGCTTTTTTAAACTGATATTACCTTGTTTAACAGTAACTATGTTGTATTTTAAAAATAGAGGAGGAAGTTTTATTTAATAGTATTTTACACCTGACCTCTCCAGCATATGTTAAAACGCTTCCTTGCTAAGGACAAAGCCTGTAAAATGCAATCACACAGCCACAACACCATGCATTTGATAAAAGAAATGGAAACTACATGAGCAAAACTGACAGAAGTTTTGTTTGGTTTTTTTAAGCCTGAATTACAAATCTTCAAGTCATGCAAAATCACTGATCCCTGAAAACAGTCAGATTATGAAATAAAGATGCACCATTCCTATAGGACAGGTGTGATGATTAAGAGTAGATTTACAGGGCATTCGCTTGTAGCATTCCTCCCACTGAACTTAAATAGCTTTTAAAATCATCATGGATACGTTCATATTTTCAGCATATAATCACGAATGTGGGACCTAGAATTAGAGGGAGACACCTTTTTAACTGTACTGTGCTGTAAAATTTGAAAGGTAAGCATGCCTTTGGGATATGGATTTACTGAGGAAGAAAAGCAGGATTGACCAACGGCGTCACTCTTTTTCCATCAGCTCCTTATTTCCTTTCCTGCTGTTCTCATTTCTCCCCCTTTCCTTCCCTGCCGAACTGATTTCTTCCAGTTGCTTCCTTGCAGAGTTCACTTTCTCCAAGAGCAGGAATATGTGCTCTGCAAACTCCCGCACAGCCCCACAGCCACCTCTGCTCTTACAGATGTACCCAGCAGCCTTCTGAGCGGCGGCACAGGCATCAGCAGGCACACCACTCATGCCTGCCTGCTTCAGGCACTCCACGTCAGACTCCTCATTTCCTAGGGAGGGAGAGGACAGACAAGACAAAGTATCACAGAGGGGAAAGAATCAGTATTTTTCTCAGTGTTTTTCTGTGCAAGAATTAATCTGATTTTTGAAATTTGGAGTTTTTTGTCACAAGCTTCATCTCAGCAGCTCAACAGCACTTCGCACACGCAAGTCAGTTGTTGGAAAATCTTGGTGACCCATGTAAATGCTGATCACACTTCACAATCTTCAGGCAAGAGAATGGTACTTTTAAGAGCAGTAAAATAATGTGAGCAGCTGAATAAGCATAGGCAGGACTCCACACTTAACCTGCCATGGTTCCAGTTCTAATTCTGTTTTCTCATTCTGATTTCTGTTCTAATACTCGTTTTTGGTTTCCATTTCAAAACACCACCTATACAGTATCCCTCTGAAATGAACTAGAATCAATTCAAAATTGTCAGCTCTAACTGTATGCTTATCAACATTCTGATATCAAAATGTTTCCTAAAAACAAAAGCTTTTCTATATCCCACTGGAAAAACAGTGAAGACTTCCCTTACCAAATTACACACTGATTCATCATTTAGATTGTACCCTAACAAACCTTAAAATATCTGCTTTTGGTGATTGTGTGCTGCAATGTGCACAGCAATCCCATTAAATTCAGTGTATTTACAAAGAGAAAAGTGGTTTGAAGCTCAGCAGCAATACAGAGATTCTAGTTGTCTACACTATTTAAATTAAATAAACCAAAAGAAAAGGAACTGACCTAGGTAAGCGACCTCTTTCCAGCTCAAACCCATGTCTTCCTGCCAGTCCTTCAGAACCTGTAGTTTATTTGTTACGTTAACTTTTGCTACACATCCCAGCTGCATGGCTGACAGTGTTTTTGAACAATCTCTGTCAGAGATGAGTCGAACCTATTGAAATAAAATTAGAGTAAGTTCTACATACAAAGAAGTACGACATATAAGTTGATTTACTATTACAAAAAAAGTAGTTTTGCTCATAGAAGCTCTCCCAGGTATCAGAAAAACATTGAATGGTTGGTTTTCAAAACTTGGAGCAGAAGTGATTAGCATCCAAAACCACACAGAGTCTTGAGGTTCCTTCAGGAAAGTGAAATACCTTTCTGTAGTCCCCCATGATGTTCCAAAAAAAATATTAACATTTGTCTTTTTAAATGCAACATGTACCAAATAAAATACTAAATATCACAGTATGGTGGCATGGTGACTATCTAGGGTAGTATCATCTAATTAAGTCACAGTATAGAATGAGAGAATTCCCAAAAAAGATTTCCCTAATCTTTGTAGAAGTACAACATCAAGTCTTTTCCTTGGCCTCCCTACTAAATAACATAATTTTATTTACAGCAGCATTTCAGAGCATCAAACCAACACTACACAGACTGAAGCAGAACAGCACATATTTCTCTGGAAGTCCATTCCAAATTTGAAGTTTCAGGAATGATGTACATGGTAGGCTAAAACCAGAAGATAACTGAAGCAGGGTTTTTACAAATCTCAAATACAACTCCTTGAGGTTTTCTGTCAAAGATGTAAACAAGCTTATCTTCCCTAATTGCTTTTAAACACTAACAAATGCTTGGCACTGATTTTAAGTACAGAATGAAGAGAAGTGGAGCACAAGGCAGGATTGCATCAGCAACATATACTAGAAATAAATTAAGTGCAGCACAAAGACCTAGAGGTTTTTAATGAAACATTCCAAGTCCAAGAAAGTATGGAAATAGGCTCCCATAGGCAACAAAACAATGATTATAAGCTTCCCACCCCTTTGGCTTCACAGAAAATGAAGCTGAGGGACTGCTGAGAAACCATCTACTCCATTTCACAGGAACAGGCTCTGGAGTGACCTAAGTGCAGCCTTCCAGTGCCTGAAGGGGGCCCACAGGAAAGATGGAGAGAGACTCTTGGCAAGGGCCTGGAGTGACAGGACATGGGGGAATGGCTTCACACTGACAGAGAGCAGGGTTAGATTGGATATGAGGAAGAAATTGTTCCCTGTGAGGGTGGGGGAGGCCCTGGCACAGGTTGCCCAGAGAAGCTGTGGCTGCCCCTGGATCTCTGGAAGTGTTCCAGGCCAGGTTGGACAGGGCTCTGAGCAACCTGGGATAGCAAAAGGTGTCCCTGCTCTGGCAGGGGGGTTGGAACCAGATGATTTTTAAGGTCCAATCCAGGTCGTTCTATGATTCTGTGAAACGGAGAAAGAAGCTGTAACTACTGTGATTGAGAACTTCCTCAAAACACTTATTTTCCTCTAAAGGTTCTGAGGATAACATTTCTCCCAAACAATATATTATGCTGCTTGATCATAGGTACTGTGAAGAAATTTCAACTTCTATGTTGCAAGAATGTAATTTTTTAGAATCTTTTAATGTGCAGGTTACATGAGACATGAAGGCTCACACTTCAGGACAGCACTTACCTGGATTCCTCTTTTCTTCAACAGATCAATGCCAACAATATCTCTGTAATCGTAGGAGACCATTTCCTTGTGATCTTCTGTCACATAAATGCGACCATTGGTCAGGCATCCATCAATACTGCAAACCAAGAGCTTCACCTCTTTTAGTGGCTCTTTGCCAAAATAGCCAAAGCTAGACAAAGAAATTATCTTTTTAGGATGCAAGTTTTTGCACACTCCAAAACCCCAATTATTTCCCATACAACTGTACAGGCAGAAGAATCAGCTTTGAAATTCTTCTTTTCTAATGTTTTTTCTCATCACCATCACTCTCCAACTATATTTCCCCTCTTCAAAGAAACAAACAGAACGATCCAAAAGACAGCTCAGTTATGTCATCCATTTAAAAATTAGGATGAAAAAGGCACAGAAAATACACTCCATTCCCACCCATTATTTCCTTAGAGCAGCTGCAAAGAAAAGGCAGCTGGTGAGATGGAATCAGCCCATGCCCTCTACACAAACAGTCCCATTCCTGTGCCTCAGTTATTGTGGTGTGGAGCACGGCAACCCGGGGCACCTCAGCTGGGAAAGCCAGAGATGATGCTAACACAGTGCTGTGGTGTAGTGGGGCTTACACTTTTCACCAAGCTGAACTTTAAAGAAAAAAACCAAACTACCAAAGTAGTTGGTAGTAACAAAAGTAATTCAGTTGATTTTGACACAGACAGGAAAAAACAATGGGCAGAAATAAAACTGCCTAATTATCTTTGATCTCCGTTGCTTACGTTCCATACACTAGGAATTCATGTGTCCACACTTCAAAACAAGCAGCATCAAAGAAATAAGGGAATAAAAAGTGCTAAAAGTGCTTTTACCTCAACACTCTCTGCTCTGCAATAGGCCAGTCAATGTCTATATCAATATCCACGCTGTGCTCTGCACGCATTTCATAGTAGGCCATTTTACCACCCTGAAGGAAAAAAAAACATTGAAATTTTTTGCTTGGGTCAACACAAACACAAAACTCTACAATTTGGCACCATGCAATGAAAGCCAGGTGCCTGGTTACACAGTGGCCACCATGGCTTATATAAAAGCAAACCATCAATCATGTTTTTGCCAGTGACACAGAACCATTTGAAGGAACCTTCAGGTTCATAACTATTTCCATTTTACAACTAGAGAAAGTGTGCAAGATGCTATGCTTTACAGCAATTACATCACACTAATTTCACTAGATCGTTTAATAAGCAAAATAGTTACCTTTAGCTTTTTCTCCTAGGAAGACTATGATTATTATTTGCCAACTGTTACTTAATTACCAATGGAAAAATATCCACCACACCCCAGTGTCGCTCTGCATCACTACACTGGGATGTAAACATCAGGAAAGGGAAAAAGACTGTTAAAGTTACAGTACAAAATTAGCATAAGATTAAACTGGCTGAAAATACAAATTTACAGATTATGACAGGCTCTGACACTGCATGAAGCTCAGTTTCACACCCTTAGTAGCACTAAAATGAATTATAAGATACACTGGTGAACTCATGCAAAACTCAACTCAGTATTGTACTAGTTTAGGGTTACGGCTATATAATAAATTTATTTGCATAAATTTCTTTGCTATGGAGGATGCTGTTACTGGAACTGCTCTAGCTATAACCCTACTAAGTTAGAAATAATTAGCAAACTGTTCTGAGGGCAAAGTGCTGTTATTTCACACTGACTGCAGCAGAAATCGAAACAGAGTATTGAATTCAGAACCCTCTACAGCAAGAGTAGATGTATTATTCTGAAGAGCACTAACCTGCAAGTAGCCTTTCTCAATCAGATGTCTCTTAGCAAAATAAAATGAGCCATTTTCATAGAGCTCCCCAGGCCAGTCTTGCCTCCGGTACCGCTTTGCTGGATTCAGGTTTTGGGGTTCTGTCATCTTGTTTTCTGTTAACAGATTGAAAAAAAAAAAGACCAAATAAGCTTTACAGATTTCCTGGTCAGAGACACTTAACTTCCTAAAAACCTTTCTGCTGAAAAATTAAGGGCATAATTCAGTCACCAACTTCTCTCATTATTGCCTCTTGTTGCTTACTTTATAAAGAACCCCAGACTGGTTTGGGTTTGAAGGGACCTTAAAGATGATCCAGTTCTGACCCCCTGCCATGGGCAGGGACACCTTCCACTATCCCAGGCTGCTCAGAGCCCCATCCAGCCTGGTCTGGAACAGTTCCAGGGATGCAGAATCCACAACCTCTCTGGGGAATCACTGAATTGCTTCTCTCTCTTGGAACTGTGGATAAACTGGAGGACTACTCTGTATGCCTAGCAGTGGAAAAGAAAATTTTTCATTGCAACTTTGGAAAAAACCCCCAAACCAAACACACAAAATCAACAACAACAACAACAATCCAAGAGGTTATTGGCTCCAACTGGTTACTACAAGGAGTAGGGGGGACATTTTTCCAGACTGTCCATGCTCATGTGAAAGAAATACTACTCCTGTACTCCACCTCCCAGTGCACACTGAATTCCTGAATGCACTCTGATACCTGAAAGGACCAGTCTGAAGTCTGGAAGGTGAAAAAAGAGCATCATGTGAATAATTTTTGCCTGTGAAAACAACTCGGCACTTCCCCAAAATACTTCCTATATAAGGATATGCATTATGTTAACTCTTCATATGTGGTTTAATCAGTGTCCACAAATAAACAAACAGCTGTCTGCACAAATATCATCCCAAAAGATCCCATATTATTACCAATGACAGTAGTACATGCAGCAGAAACCAAACCAGGGACCAGAGGCTTTTGTCCTTAAGCCCCTTCAATCCAGATGCACAAAGCAGCCAAAATTCACCAGGTCTCATGACCCAGTAACCACGAGAACGTTAGAGGGCACTCTCAAACACCCAAAACATCCTGAGGCTTTAGTAGATATACACACATCTTGTGTTTCATAACCAACTAAAGCTTTGTGCTCACTGAAGGAAACATTTCCAGTCAGAGACACCTTTCTCTTTCAGGGTCTATCAATATTAAACCTTAATGCAGAAGGAGCAACAGTAACAAAAAAACCCATGAAATTCTTTTAACTTAATCAGTATTCCAAAGCTGTATGGAAGAATAAAAAGAAGAAAAACCATTGTATAGTGCAGCTGTGAATCACTGTCCCCTGAAACTCCACACTCCTGAAAGGCCATTTGCATTTATCCTTAAGCTACTCACGTTGGCATAAGGTTCTCCTCAGTCCTTGTACCTGAATGATTCCTTATCTCTCACCACATTAAAAACTTCTGGATGTCATTTTATGCTGGAGAATTGCTTGCTCTTTTAGGTAGGCCTCGAGGCTTTCTTATTTAACAATCTGCCTATGGCCCACAGCCACTTCAGGAAGCCATGTGACCTTTCCATGTGAGATTCCTTCTTTCACATTTGTCCCTTCCAGCATCTCAAGATGTGCATGTGGCTTCCTAAAATGCAATCCACAGAACCTGAAATTGCCACCCATACTTTTGATACTCTTCTGCACAAACAGTGTCATTTATTTCTCCTCTTAGGAACAATGACAATGTTCAAGTGTTTATTCTAAACAAAAGCTTAACTTTCATTCCAACTTATCTCTCAGATCAAGCCTTGTTTATTACACATGCTCTTTTACAGCATGATGCTTCCTAAACTCACAAAAAAAATTCATCTGAAGCAATTTATATCTCAACAGAATATCTGTAATGTCTGAGTAACTTTCATTAAAAAAAAAAACAACAGAACCCCAGTGTGACAGCACCTGAAATAACCATTTTTAAAAAATGAAGAAAACATTTCTGCTTTAACCACAGAAACAAAACCAATATACATAATGTGTGGAACAGTTCTTTGTACAAGGACAAAAGGTGCTTTATAGCTAAACCAAGGTACAATCTTAACTTGTAAAATTTCAGTCTTTAGTCATCTTGGCCACTGTAGCTGAGAGGCATATTTTTTCTGGGAAAAAAACATTCTTCTGGATGACCTAACCAACATGAGTTCAGCCCTCATGACTCAAAGGCAGCTTGCAATGTGACAGAAATCAGCAGCCAAATTATCAGGATGAAACAAAGCCCAAGTCTCCAAGCCAAGAGGTTGTCATCCCATCCTCACCAAGATTTTAGCTCACATTAGTCATCATCTGTTAGCTACTGCATAGCAAGAACAAACAATTTTCTAGTTAGGACCTCAGCGTCATGTCCGAGTACACATGAATGCCCACTGGGAAGAAGTTAACACGTAAGGTTTTTTGGAGCTGAATTTTCAGCCTAGACAAGCTAACTTAATTTCTACAACACAATCACAGGACGGCTGAGCAATGCTCAGTAATATCAAGACAGCAGTGCTTGGCAGGAATTTCTCAGCCATCTCACACATCTCAGAGAACTCAGTCAATGCCTCAGACATCACTTCCTAAAATACCACGGGTATGAAAAGGAAGCATTTGAAAAAAAAAAAAAAAGTTAAGTATAACTGTATCCAGAAACACCTAAATATTACCTCCTTTCTTTACCTCACTCCATCTGAATTGATGCCGTCTCACAACAGAGAAGACAGAATCAAACCCCTCCTTCTGGATCAGATCTGCCACTTTTATAAGGTCACTGGGATGTAAACAGGGAGATGTTGCTTGAATATTTCCTACAATATCAACCTCTAAAGAAAAACAAAGAGACATTTATGAAACAATTCATATTTTTAGTAACACAGCTGCAAAGTGTGGTATGAGTAGGTACCACACACCAAAAAAAAACAAACCAAAAGGAGACTCTTTCTAGCTTTTATTTACTCAATGCTTTACTTATTTTTCTAAATAATAAGTGCATCATCCCTCTGGGGCTACAATATAAAAGCTCAGCATATTTCATCACTGATTTACCACGATGATGATTGAGAAACTCTGTGATGGCTTCCAGAGAAGTTGAGGAGTCTTGAGAGACTTCAGGGCTCCTGCGATGGACCTGAGCACCAAACTGCTTTGCAACCTTCTCGATCTCGTCGTGGTCTGTGGAAACCCATATGCTGTTGGCAGACAGTGACAGAAATTAACATAAAGAATAAATCCCACCACTGTTGACTTGCCTGTTGTAATTTAACCTGAATAAAACCCCAGCTCATTTATGTCTGTACCACACCTTGCAACAAAAGGAACTAGTTCTTGTATTTGTGTTAATAAAGCTACCCCAGTCAGTCCAACAAGCAGCTTTGAACAATGGGGATAAAACATGCACATTCACTAAAATCTGAATCTTAAGTTGCATTTCGTACAGGAAGCTTAAGCAACATAAAATTTAGACGTGTTCTCAGAAAAATCCAGTGTCAGCACACAGAATTTGTTCAGCACGTTAACAGATCAGTGAATTGTGAATGGGTTGGACGTGGCATTCAGAATCATGTAAGAGTTCAGTTTACAACAAGTAAAACTACCACAAAGTTAAAAGATTAGCTTATGCTGCAAGTGTGTTAAAATGTGTTAATTGGGCTCCATACAATCCCAAAGAAGGAGTTGTTCAAGTTCCCTATGTTTTGGCACAGAAAACTTCCAGTACTGGTAAAGCAAGGTTGTGATCATTCAGGGAAAACAAACATTTACAAAAGGAAGGGCTAATTCTGAGTATCATGTGATGACAAGCACTGAGCAACTGTGAAGCCACTGCTGTTATCGTTGTGACAAAAAACCATGTGAGGTGTAAAAACAAAAGCTATGAAAAGTCACCCTTCCTCTCTCAGCAATGCACTGTCCACAGCAAATAGTGCTGCAGTTACATTTCTTCACTCAAAGGCATGGTGGGATCTTCATAAGAAAAATATGTGTGACAGGGACAGCAATGTCAAGTCACACCCACGAGAACAAACACCCAAGAGGTGTTTTCTATAAATAGCTTTGGGATGGTAAACTTAAATACACACTCCCCATTCAATGAACAGAGTTTTGTTGTGTAACAGGTACCCTGCACAGCTGTTCCAAAGGTGACCAGGTAAACCTAGTGCACATCCACCCACTGCACCTGCCATGCCACAAAGTCAGGCTGCGTAACCCTGACTGGCTTCCTGTTGGGAAAATTCAGATGCCAAACAGAAGCCACAGCAGGCCATTAAGCAATATAGATTCACAATCATTAAGAAATTATCAGTAACCTTGGTCAGAGGTGTTCTTGTCTGTTACTTCATTAAAAATAAAACAGAATGCTGATTCCTCTACTTTTCAGATACAGCAAGAAAGCTTTTCCAGGCTAGATAATGATACAGCAGCTATGAGATAGAGAGTATTCTGGATCTAGCTGGGCTGCATTTCCACTTGACTTGCTTCGAGCATTATGCAGCAGATTTGCACTGGGAATCTGCCCCTAAGTGTGCTATACACCAAGCACATCCTAACCATGGTTTTAACTATCAGCAAATGTGTAGAAAATCCTCAGCCTTGCTCCTGAAGAAAAATCTGTAATGCCTCTATTCTCAACACCAACAACACGTGTTTCTATCTAGCTCTAATTATTGCTACCTAAGTTTCAGGCACTTGGCCACAAACTGAGCTTCTCTTCTGAGTCACATGGGCACACAAGATTATTTCCTTCCACTTGACATTTGAGTGAGACTGCTTCTGATGTGCTGTGTCCAGCTGTGGGCTCCCTGATACCAGACAGGAAAATGGGAGCAAGCTCAGTGGGAGCCAGCACAATGACTGGGCCTGGGAGCACACATATGCCAGGAGATGCTGAAACAGACATCTCAGCAAGGAGGTGACTTCACTGCTGGGCAGGTAGAGAGAAAATAAGGCAGCTTTTCCTGGCTGACTGCAGTGAAAGGAACAGAAGGGCTGTGGGGTCTCCATCCTCTGAGATCCCAAGCTCAGTGCCCCCAGTCCCGAGTACCAAGATGAACACGAACCAAAGTCATCCTGTGCTTCAGCTGTTCACAGGAGATCACATCCAGCCTGGCAGTTCCATTTAATGCAGGTGTCTTAATAAAGTAAAACCATCAATGTTTGCTGGTAAACATCACCAGCTAGTGGCCACTCAACCACACATCAGAACAACTTTAATTTCAAATTACTGTGTTATAAGACTTTAATTCCTTCATTCCTCTGCTGCTCACCCTCAGCAGGAAGGGACAGCTGAGTTCTTGACAGGATGCTCGCCTTGCCTGACCCTTAACCTGGTACCACAATAACTGCAGCCCCTTGTCTTTAGTGAGGAGCTCCTGCAACACTCCTGACTCACCGGCAGAGTCACAGCATGGGTCAGGTTGGAAGGGACCACAGCGGGTCAGCTGGTCCCACCTCCCTGCTCCAGCAGGGTCACCTGGAGCAGGTTGCACAGGATTCCATCCAGGCAGCTTTTGAGTATCTCCACCGAGGGAGACTCCACACCCTCTCGGGGCAGCCTGCTCCAGTAAAGAGGTTCTTCCTCATGTCCAGGCAGAATTTCCTGGGCATTAGATCCCGTCCAGCTCCTGACGTTTTTTCTGTCCCACTGCTGGGCTCCACGGAGCAGAGTCTGGTCCCTGCTCTGAGCCCTCCCTGCAGACACTGACAGACACCGCTAAGACCCTCTTGACCACGCGGAGGCTTCCTCCAACCCCTCCCTACGCCGGGGTCCCTCGGCACCTCCGTCCCGAACCAGAACCCCTCGGCACCCCCATCCCGAACCAGAACCCCTCGGCACCCCCGCCCCGAACCAGAGCCCCCCAGGGGAAGGGGAAGCGGAGGGGGATGCGGCGCATGCGCACCTGTGGAAAACGCCGGCGTCGATGGCGGCGCGCAGCACCCAGCCGATAAGCGGCACCCCCGCCAGCAGCTTGATGTTCTTCAGCGGGATCCCCTTGCTGCCGCCCCGCGCCAGCACCAGCGCGGCCAGGTGGGGCTGCGGCTGCCCCTCGCCCGCATCCATGGCTGTATCCCTGTCCCTGTCCCGCTCCGCTCCTCACTCGCCGCGCCCTGCCACGCGCGCGGACCGCCCCGCAGGGGCATGCCGGGAAATGTAGTTCTGCGCTGCCGCGCATGCGTGTGGGGAGAGCGGTGGGGAGACACCGGGGGACACCGAGGGACGCGCGGTTTGGGGGCCTCGAGGGGGGTTTCGGGAGATCATCCGCCCTTTGGTGAGGAGAGGGTGCTCTTTTGGCACAAGGTGCCCCGCAAAGCCCGGACTGTCTGCTTTCACGGCTGGCTGGTTGAATGGACGACCTCAGCGGTGTGTATCTCTAGTCTAGAGAAGACTGAGAGGGAATCTCATTAATGCATGTAAATATCTCAAAGGGTGCCAAGAGGATGGTGCCAGGCTCTTTGCAGTGACAAGACGAGGAGCGATGGCCATAAACTAGACCACACGAAGCTCAGCATGAGGAAGAACTGTACACTGAGGGTGGCAGAGCCCAGGGAGGCTGTGGAGTCTCCCTCTCTGGGGACATTCCAACCCCGCCTGGACACGCTCCTGTGCCAGCTGCTCCAGGTGGCCCTGCGTGGGCAGGGGGTCCAGGGTGATCTCCAGAGGTCACGCTGACGATTGTGTGGTTCTGCAGTTCTTGGTGGGCGGTAGCAGGCCGTGGCTCTAAGGGCGGTGGATTCATCCCGCGGAGCTGAGCGCGCTGCCCAAGCCCAAGCGCCGCGCCAAACAATTCCGGAGGTTTCTTCCGTCTCCAAATTCCGGGGGTTTCTCCAGCGTCATTCTCCTGAGCATCTCCTGAGCGTCTCCCTCCTGAGCAGCCCCGGCAGAGGGCAGAGCAGCCACACGGACCCTCGTGGTGGAAAGCGGAGCTGGAACGCGCTCCTCTCTTCTCCTTTCCACTTCCTAAAAATGTATTAAAGCATAAAAACACAAGGTGTTGCTATTCCAATTGTCTCTCAGAAACCGAAGGGGCAGAATAAAGTAATCCACTGCTGACATAAGGCTGCACGGGGATTTGGGGTTTAATATAGTTTAGAAAATGGAAAGTAGAGGCTGCTGAAGAAATCACAAAGTTACTCCTGGAGACTCAGGGTCTCAGTCCTGTGTCAGTGTAGTGAAAACGTATCACATGTGGGTCACTGATGTGCTCTGGTTATTCAAGATGTGTTGTGGAACAGAAGGACTTTATCACTGCTAAACCAAACATTCCCACTTATATTCTTCTGTAGACGAACATTTAAGAAAAATAATCATACTGAGGGGTTGTTCTCTTTTCTGAAGTATTCCGAGAGACCCAGCAGAGATAAAGAGCTTGCTCTTCTACTATGCAGATCAAGGCAGCACCTTTCAGGCTTCTTTATTTTTTAATAAGATGAAATTAGTAGCCGTAAGGTTCTGAGGAGTGTGATTCCTGCAGGTTACTTTCCATGTGCTTATTTTATTTTATTTTTTTTTTAACTCTAGGATTTTAAGCCTTTGCCACACCCAAGCTCCCACATCTTTAGCACTATGCTTCTGTCAGAGTTTGCTGTGCCCACAACAGACCAAGTTCATTAAGGCTGGAAAAAACCTCCAAGATCATCAGGTCCAGAGTTGGACTGAACACCACCACATCAATCAGACCATAGCACTAAGTGCCACGTGCAGTGGTTTCTTGACTCCACCACCTCCTGGACAGCCCATTCCGATGGTTGACCACAGTGAGGAAATTAAAACCGTGTGTAATTTGGTTCGCCACATGGTGAAAATTTTATGATTTATCAATAATAATATTTCAGCTACATAATACAGTTGAATTCTCTTCTCACAGTCTAGGAATATCCCAAGCAGGGAGCTGAGTTCGGGTTCAACTTTCAACTGAACTTCAGAGAAAAGAAATGACATTAGGACATCTGGCACACATCATAGATGCCATACTAAATGGGGTTCAGCTAGTAAGAATATTTGTACAGGTCTGTGAATAATTAAAGCTGACTTAAGTTTTTTTCCTCTTCATTTTAAAAGGAAATCTTTCACTCACAGGGCTGAAACAGTCCTCAAACAAGCATCTTAAATACTTCTGTCCTTTTTCATAGACATGTGTGTAACCCAGTGCTAAAGACTATCAGTAATGTTAACTGGATAACCTGTCCAGGCAATATGGAGATTTGTATGATAGCAAAGATTTTCCTAATCTTTACTAAATCTTCTTTTCTGTAATATGAGTCCATTCATTCCTGTCTTATCCAAAACAGATCTGGAGATTAGATTATTTCTTCAGCAGGCATGTGCCTATTTGAAAACAGACCCCATCTCAGCTCAGACTTTTCCTTTTCAGGATCAGACCTGTGAGTTCAGTCTTTCCCCTGGTTCAAATCTTCCAGACTTCCCATCATCACCATTATTCTCCTCTGGGCTGCTTATAATGTAGTGCTCAGAATTAAACAGGATATTGCAAGGGAGTGAAGCAGAAGGATTACTGCTTCACATACCTCATTTACACACCTCTATAATTTACCTTTTCTTGCGCAACATTGACATAATTCAGCCAGTGGCTTGCTTTGACCTAAGGTTTGTTTCTGTGAGAGCTGGGGCATAGCCAGATACTTCCAAACCTCTGCCTTTGCCTCTGGCTCTCTGTGCACCCCAAGGCAGTTTCCTGCAGTCATTCCTACAGCAACTAGACCTGTCCCCACATTAAAATAATTTCATGAAAACCACATTCCTGTAGTTTATTTATGTGAAAGCTATTGAGAGTTTAACTGAGCTTACGATATAGGGCATCTACTCCATCTCCTCCTAGTCACAGGCCTGGGTTTGTAGGTTGAAATTATACTGGTTTGATTCATTCTCTGTAAATTTTTACTGACTGCTATTAACTGCTTTGATTTACCTTATGTGCTCATCAAAACCTTTTGATTAGTTATTCCAGCATTTTTTTTTCCAGGATCAAATGTTTGACTAATGGTTCAAATGCATCTGTATCAATATTTTAGTTCAACTCAGTAGTGCATTTCTGAACTGAGTCTCCAGCTACCTAAGCTGTGACACTATTGACCAGAGCAGACAGAGGGGATAGGCCCCAGGCTCTTCCTTTCTCCCTGTTTTAAACTCAGGGAGCATTTCATGCTTTCTGGTCTCAGTAACTCTGCCTGGTTCAGAGGGTTCATCAGCCGCCTGCTCCAGTATCCAAGGATGAAACTCAGCTCTGAGCACACATTACTCACCTAAATACATTCTAACTCCTTTCTCTGTGTTTGTACTGACGTCTTGCTCCTGGAGGGACTGTGTGGGTCACAGCACTCAGGGAGATAAGAACATTTGCTATTCTAATAATAGAGAAGTGGAGAACAGAACAAAGAATATAATGTTTTCCACACCTTTGGAATGTGTACGCTGGTTTAGGGAATCATGAGAGTGGCCTGCAGGCACAGGTTTCCCAGTGTGGAGGGAGGGATTTCATCTCCCCCATCACCACCAGCTAGTGCAGCACTCATTCCCACATCCCATGGTGTGGACAAGGCCTTGGAACTGCACAGCTTCCCTTCCCCTCACTAATATCCCCATCCTGTCATTCCCGACTGTCCCTGAACAAGAAGAGCCAAACTGGGTCATTTCAAGGAAATGCTGGTATAGAAGTAAAATTAGTGGGAATAAATTCTATTTAAAAAATACGTTCCATGCCATATGACTCCATTGGGAATAGTAAAATCTGTGAGTTTCCTTTCTGGCCACCACTCAGTTGCTATAAACTACCAGATTGTTGTTTCTCTGAAGAAAGAAGTCTATTCACTCCTGTCCGTGTGTAAGAACAAATGGACAAACCCAGAGGTGTTCAGTATGTGTGTGCTGAGGTGTTAATGCTCAGAGGTTGTAACCTACTACCAGGGAGCACACCATGGAACTTAGCTGATTAACTAGGGAAATTTTCTGCACTCTGTAGCTGTTACTAACATGTATCAGGCATGGCTGGACAAGAAACCTCTCAGTAATGGTGGCTGGGGTCTGCTTTCACACCAATGCCCTCTGAACTGCCTGGCATTAGATCAGCCCTGCCCTTCCAAATTGCCAGTCTCGAGATCTGCTCTGCCCTTTCTGACATTCACACTTTGTATTGTGAGAAGACAGGAAAAGCGTGTCACAGGGGTTCTCTGAAGCTCACACTGGAGCCTTGTGGAGTGTGGGTCAAAGCCAAATGCATTAAAAAACCAATGGCCATACTGCTGTTGGCCCAGCTGGGTCTGGGATTTAATTTTGTGTGCATGGAGTCTAATTTATTCTCTGTAAGTGCAGGTGGCCCCAGTTGCAGGGTCCTGTCTTTTCCTAGGACATACCTAATTTAATGAATACTATGGAAACAGGTAAGAAAGGCTCAATGAAAGCATGCAGTGGGAAATTCTGGGATACACTTTCTGGGTAAACTGGAATATGCTCTTTCTAGGCTTCTCTGCAGCAACAGAAAGATGAGAATTCCTAATCTCCTTTCCTAAACCGTGGATAACTCCAGTGGCTGGAGTCACACCAGTGTAAAGGAAACAGGGAATGGGCCTGGTNCATGGAGTCTAATTTATTCTCTGTAAGTGCAGGTGGCCCCAGTTGCAGGGTCCTGTCTTTTCCTAGGACATACCTAATTTAATGAAACTATGGAAACAGGTAAGAGAGACTCAATGGAAGCATGTAGTGGGAAATTCTGGGATACATTTCTGGGTGAACTGGGATATGCTCTTTCTAGGCCTCTCTGCAGCAACAGAAAGTTCAGAATTCCAAATCTCCTTTCCTAAACCACGGATAGCTCCAGTGAAATCTGTGGAGTTGGCTGGAGTCCCACCAGTGTAAGGGAAACAGGGAATGGGCCTGGTAAAATCTATCAAATTACCCATTTCTGTTATTGGAAGCTTTGTGCAGGTCTTGGGCTAATGCTGTTTGTCTGTACACGAGAGTTAGGTGCATAAATGTTACCATGTTTATAAAAAAGGCCAAGGAAGTGTTCAAGGGTCTGAAATTTTTAAAAGCAGGCAGGAAGGAATATGATTGCTCAGAGTTTATGCTTGACCTGGTGTATTTCTTGCACTTTCTGCAGAAATAAAATGGAGCAAACTACTTTGCTGCAGCAGATTGAAATGCACTGTGTTTAATTCAGTGCCTGCTGCATGGACTGTTTTCTTTGGCAATCTCATGGACACAGAAGAAATCAGAATTGAAATATGAATATGTAAGAGTAATTTTGAACTAATGAAGTCATTATTATTATTATTATTATTATTATTATTATTATCATCATCATCATCATCGTCATCATCATCATCATCATCATTGTTATTACCAAGACTATTGCACTATTTGACAAATAGTGTAGACATTACCTGTCTGTATATAAAATAAATATTAATTTTTGCAGTAACAGCACTGATTTATTTTTGCTGTTAGAGAATGCAAACACCTTGGTAAATCAAGTCAATGTTGCAGACATTTACACTTACACATCATTTTTGATACCACAACTTCAATTTGTCCTGCATAAATCCAGGTGTCCAAATCAGGCAATGAGCTGGAAGCCTGAATACCTCAGATTCTTTGTACAGCCAAAGTTTAAAGTTCAAATATCCTTCAGAAAGTACCTGTAGAGAACATTTGAAAGCAACCTAACTTTGGATTGCTCTCAGAGAGGGGACATCAACAACTTTCCCCAGCTGGAAAATGAGTTTTAACAGGGCTAGGTATCCCAAAATACTCAGCTTTTTCACATGCCAGGTTAGTTTGTCCTGATTGCATGGACATGGTTAAGCTTTTAGCCAGATCTGCAAGCAGAGAGTTTTCCCCCTGAGTTCAGACTTGGAAATATCTTTGTTACCTTAATTATTTAAAAAAAAAAAAAATTCTTTAGCAGTGTAATTTAATCTTAATCCTCCAAAAAACCTTAAAAAATCCCTCCTACTTGCAAGTCTTAGTACAGGAATGATGTTTTCTTTCTGTAGTTCATGGCTTTTCACTCTTTTTATTCCAACTTGTGTGTTGAACATTCTTGTCAGGGAATGTCATGGTTCAGCATTTTGTGGGTGTTTTTTCTTTTTACTCTCTTCCTTTTTTTAAAGTAAATCTCTGTCACATGCATGAAAAAATGATTTTTTTGGTAGCCTATTGTTCTTATAGCTTTTCTCCATCAACCAGCCTAAAGGATTCTAAATCACTCCCCACCCCACCCTGCCAAATTAAAAACAAAACAAAAAAGAGATAGTTTGTTAGCAGCTGGTAAAGCAAAAGACCAAAAATCCTGCCTGGTTTTCCTTCTTATAATGAAACTGTGAAGAACTGTTTAGGGAAATGAAGCTCTTTAGGTAGAAACTGAGAGGGGAACTGATATTTATTGCCACACAAGTAAAAGATTTCTGCAAGAAAAAAAAATCTTTGTCATGTCAATGGCTTGTTTAGGACAAGTTACAAGCATGAGTTACATCATGGCATATTCAGGCCAGCTGTTAGAAATGCCAAGGGTGAAGACATCAAGGGACATGGAAATATATAAAAAAAAGAAAATTCAACGTAATGAAATCTTAGAGAAAGAAAACTTTTTACCTATTTATAAAATCTCTGTATAAGTGGATGTTTGCACCAACATTCCCTCAAATATTTCACTCACTCACAGTCCCATATCACAGTTGCAAGCATCAACGTGTGTCTCCCCAGCAAGGATCGCTTGTGTGCAACACAGATAGCAAAGGGCTCTGTCTGTCATGTGTTCATTTCCCTGGCATTATTCTTGATTGACAGCGATTGGGTTTTTGATGGAGCTTTGGTATCCTTTAGGAGTCAGTGCTTGTTGTAGGGCAGTCTGTTGTTTCAGGTTCTTGCTTACTTCAGCCTCCATAAACCTTTGGAAAAGTTGCTGATTTTGCCCATTTTTACTTGTTTGTTTGAAATTTGTATCTGGTTTTCCAACAGGCCAATGGGGGAGCACAAGGCTGCAGCCTTGTGTTGCCATCCTGTTGTGAGGATGCTGGAGCATCTTCTGCTGTGAAGTCATCTGGTCCTGTGGGCTTCCATGCAGGCCTTTTGGGTTTGCCCTAAACATCACATGACTCAATTTTACTGCTGAGAACAATATTCTGGGAACAGTGTCAAGGGAATGGTGTTCTTCATTACCAGTACAGGCTATTCTTTTACCCCTTGTTCTGCTTTCTCATCTGCTGCTTTCACATACATGTGTTTCCATTCATCCTGTGTTCATAACACTCTTAATATATTTGTTACAAATCTCTGCCACTTTAGCAGCCAGCTCACTCACTTTATCTGTGCACTGGGTCATTAAACTGGCTGAGTGCATAAACATCCTCAATCTGTTGCTGCAGTTTGCCCACAATATGTGTCAAAACTATTTATGAAATGCATATTTATTTTACACATGGACAAATTCTTTCACTCGAAGCACAGGAATGTGTATATAGTGCCTCCTTTTTGCCTGACACTGAACACCTCTGGCTGCTGCTAATGGTTTTGGTCAGCCAAGTGCAAGGCATTGTGTGTTGGCTCTGAGTAGGAGAGAGATCCACAATTTGAAATTGTGGCCTAATCAGAGCAGAGCTTTATTTGTGCCTAGTCTAAAGCAATTTATACCTCTGTCTGTCTAAAGCAGTAGGTTTAATTATAGATTCATACAACTCATAGTCTGCTATGCCTTCTGAAACTGCTGCTGTAGCACAGCCTGGTATAACCCTGAGTAACTCAGAATTAGCAACCCAAAGCAGTGTTCACATGTCATTTTGGCAGCTGCTGGGACCAGTACCATCTAGTGCCATTATTATAGCAGCGTTAACACCATGTGGCACAGCAGCAAGTAATAATCAACTGAGAGAATCATCATCAGAGGTGCAATGAATTACCCTTCTTACTCCAACAGTGATGTTGAAATGTTTCCACAGAGAACTCAGCAAAATCACCGTTTTTACTGTAGACAGATTTCCAGACAGTTATCTAAGATTGTTGCACAAGGAATATGTTCTGCAGATGCCATTATGCTATTACTGCTTGCAGTCTCTAATTACTGTATTTTTTGCTTCTTTTATGGCTAAGTTGAGTCGGAATTCCTATTCTTACCGGTCTAGAGCAGTGGTCGTTTCCCTTTAAGTGAAATGAATCCCTTGTGCAGGCATGTTACTCCTCTTCCTTTCAAAGTAAACACCCTCCCTGTATCTAGGCCTCAAGCTGGATGGGAAACAAGTAAGTGAAGAGTTCTTGTTTGGCCCAGTTCCTGTTTGCAGTCTCATGGCTGCCTGGTGACCCACGGAGCAGGCCCGGGATGGAATCACGTGCGCAGGCCGAGCATAAATTTGCAGGGTCGGATAAATAGTCCTCTTCCTAATTTCTCTACGAGCATGTGAATTGCAGAGGGCTGTACAAAAGATCAGGCAGGGATCAGGGGCTCCTGATCCCACCTTTGTAATTCAGGCTGTTGGGAAATCCACTTCCCATTCCCCATGGCTTGCGCAATGGCCGGCAGACCCGGAGAGTTCCCGGAGCTCTCGTGCCCCCGTGGGCCTGGCTGTCTTCTCAGACATTTTGTGTCACATTTCCTCGGGGTCACTTGCCTCAGCGCAGCTGCTGGGAGCACTGCAGAGCTCAGGTCTGCACGTACAGCCTTCCTCTGTCTCTACCATGGAAAGTTTTGGAAGATGGTTCTCACAGTCCAAGTCACCACCAGTCAGCAAGTGCTCATTTTGGACTACCCAAATGTGTCCACACGCCTCATTTCACTTGTAATTGCTGCTGGGAAAGCCAGTAATTGAATGTGTATTTCTAGAGGCACACAGCCGTAGGACATCTATGACAAATTTTGATTTTTCATTAAATGAACCCTATCTAAAAGTAGTACTGTGCTGATTGTGGAGTAAGTAATTGATTTAATATTTTAATGAAGACCAGAACATTCAAAATATCTGTACTATAAAATGATTTGTTTGGTTGGCTTTGGTTTTAAGCAGTTTCAGACATGCAATTTTGATCGATTTAACTCTGATTTGTGGTGATCAGCTTCCATCATGCAATTTTGACTGAAGTGCCTCCTGAGGGGAAACAGGGAGCTGAGGTGACCATTTGGGCCAAGAGGTGACTAAAATGACATTGGACAACTCACATACCCCGGACTTTTTCCTTGCTATGTCTTGCAAAAGAGTGGGACACAGAAAGCTCTACATTTTAGAGACAGACATTATCTAGTTGTTTTATTACCTTCCATATTATGATATCCTTATCCTTTGCAAATCTTTTGTCATTTTTCAAAATGGAACCAATCCAGGAGGTTTTGGTAATGGGGAACTCAAACCTCAATCTGCCCTACTATGTAATCTTGAATCATACTCTAAACCACAATCAGACATCACACCTCTGCCTTGTCTGTAAGGGACGGACTCCTGGAAAACTAGTGTGACTATTGACAGAACAGCACTGGCAAAGACCTGTACTGTGAATGGTGCCAATTAGATCTCTTACCTGTTAGAGTGTTTGAAATGGATTACATCTCCTTTAGCCCTCACCAACTGTGAAAACTACCTAAAATATATATCTTTGACATGGAAGTAAGTATTTTTCTTAGGCTGGCTTACTTGTACTCAGGCAGAAAGTGCAGGTAGCTTCAAGGGGATGCTATTTTGGAGCCAGAGCTCCTCCTGGGCCTGACCATGGCCACACTGACCAAAAGCATACAACGATTCCATGAACCATTTTTGTCTCCAGGTTAAATTCTAGGCTGATTTTCCTCCTGTCTGTGTTCCCTGTCCCCCTAATCGAGTACTCTATGAGCTCAAACCAATAACTTTCTGTCTTTATTGATGTGTTTCTTAAGGCTCAGGAGGAATGACACCCCTTGGTCTGAAAACAAGAGTTTTTAGTAGGGAGGAGGAACTGCCCCTGTGTCACTCTTCCCACAGCTCCCCAGGTAGATGGAAGATGCCTGGATACTGGTACACCCTGTTCAGGTACCAGTGCTGAATGCTTGAAACTGAGGGTGAAAAGGAGGTTGTTTCAAAATTGTAGTGTCGCTTTTACTGGTGATACCTGATACCAAAACACAGAATGTTTTGATAAGAGAACTGTTCCACCCATGTGAATTTTCTTGGTGAAAGCTGAAATGCTTATTTGCAGGAGAGAAAACTTTCTAAGCAAGGATCTTGTTTTCTACTGATCAAAGTGTGTCCAGAAATTGTGGTAAATAAGATAGCATTTCAGCTTGTTTTATTTATCAGGATCTCATCTTATTGGGTTCCCCAGACATCATAAAATGTTTTAATGCATTGAGTAACTGCATCCCTCCATTTATTCCCCATCGTCTATTACTTCAATTAATATCTCTCTTTTTAGGTCTGGAAGTTTCCTCAGGGGTTCAGGAATCTGCATCTCCTCCCAGCTTCAGTAGGAACACTGTTAGCACTGCTTCTTAAGAAGACAAGTTAAAATTTTCAATATATGGGGCCTAGGATTTTGCATTTTGAAAATACTGAAACAAATGTCATAGGAAAGGGAAAGATAAGTTTTTCACATGTAAGACTTTTCACAATGTTATCATAATTTTCATCTCAATAAGTACGAGATACTATGGACCCTAAAAGTATCCATAATAAGGTTTAAAAATATGATTTTGCAATTTCTTTCTCTGTGTTTTGCTTCTAAAAGAAGGGAGGAAATAAAAGACAGAGAAAAAGGTAGAAATAAGAAAAAAAGACTGTATTTTGTAAGAAAAAAGTAAATACATTACAGAAATACTTCACTCCTTTTTTTTTTAATGAGTAAGACAGAATGGCAAAAGCTTTTCAAAGTAAAATTCCAACCAATTCTGCTAGCTGTGGTTTTCCTATCAACTAGCATTGAACCAGTTCAATTAAACACCAGCTACCTGGGCTGAGTGGTGATTTAGACAAATACCCAGTTCAGATGAAGACACAATGAGTCTATTCAATGAAGGTAAGAAGGATGTGCACCTGTATTTTCCCTGAAAGACACAAATATTCCCAGAGACACCCTCCAAAGCGTCTCTCCTTTCTTTTTCTCACAGTTTCTTTCTCAGTTCTGTGGAACAACATGAATCAAAATATCATTGGCTACTTTTTTTCAACAACATAGTATTGCCTTAGCAACAGATAAAGTGAGTTTGTTGTAGTTTTTTTAGTCTGAATAAAAAAGTGCACATGCCCATCAGCTGCTCAGGGCACCCTACAGTGTATGAGATGAGTATTGGAAATATGAACTTGTACTTCCAGCTAGGATTTTCTGAAGAGGGAAATGGGAGTTTGACCTCCTGAAGATATCATTTAATCTGCTCAGGCACATGTCATATATGTATGATTCTTACCACTAATGGCTGTTGCCTTATGGTTCAAATTTAAACCCAGTTACGTTTGACTGCTCTCAGACACCCCTCAGCCCCATCTCGCAGTGAGTTGCTGCAAGCTGGCTCACGGAATCTGTCTCCTTGTAGATCAAACCCTGTAATTTGAAACAACTGCTGGATGATGATGCATCTACAGACCAGATTTGGATCTGGGCTGTACAGATGAGGTTCATTTTTAATCGCAGCTGGGGTGACAATGCTTAACACACTACACACAGCAATGCACATAGACCAACTGGGAGGAGGGATTAATTACTTCATCAGAATAGCTGAGTGCAGCCTATTTACATACCAGTTCACAAGGTGAAGATTTGGCTAGGGTGGGTCTGGTCATATTATTGGTCATATTATTAACAATTTGTCCAGATTGCCTCAGTGTGCTGGTATTTCATATGCAAAAATGCAAAATAACCCCTTGGGCCACTTGAAATTAGATGGTGCTACTCTTGACTGCTACAGGGACAAGATGTAAAACAGAGAGTGAACAATGATGAAAATCTGTTTAATTCCCTTTTACATTTCTCAGACCTTTTGCTTTATTACAGCAAATCTGATGTAAATGTCCCTGAAGTCACACTGATAAATCTTATGCTGTCTGCCAAGAGTCTGCCTGGAAGCACTGTGCACTTCAGGGAGGTGTTGTGCTACTACTGTTCTACAGGAACTTCTGTTTTCACCACAAAGGCTGTTTAATTTTCTATAATTTCTGTACCTTATGGGGTTGTTGTTGTCTTGGACCTGGACCAATTGTAACAATTTCTCCCTTTTTTTGTTTTACTTATATGAACTCTCTGATGTCAGACAGGCCTGTGATGAAGTATTACAGAAGTACCTTAGATACACCCTACCCGGGAGTTTCAGAAAGTGTTTTGGGAGAGTCTGTGGGTGCAGCATTCCTTGTGACATAAAGTTTCTGCAGTATGCTGATTACTGGATAATTTATGAAGTTTTAATTTGTTTTCAAATTTGTTTTCTGCTAAGACACTGCCTTCCACTGCTGGGCCATTGACACCTCCTACTGTAATGGAGAAGTATTATTTTAAATTAATCTCAATCTTTTGATTAATTTTTTATTCTCAATTTTAATCCATGTAAAAAAAGTGAGATTTAATAAAGTTCTGTGTGCTATAAAATGGACTTTAGATTTACATTACCATTTCCTAATTTCCAGCAAGTGTAGCAGATGACATCAGGAAGAAGAGAACAAGAAAAGATCCCAGATCCAGGACATCAGTATTTTGTGCTAAATACAGGGGTAGCAAATAACACAAAGAACAGGGCAGTGTGTATTAAATCCTCAACTACTGCACTTCATCTGCAGCAGTTGAATTACCTGGATGACATATTATTAACTGAAATACAACATAAAATGTGATCACAATAATTTAAAATGTATTTGGGGTTTGTCCTTTTTATGGAAATGGATTTGAACAGAAGTTCTTTTCTGTTCCCAGAAGTCTGAACAGAGATTTGTTAAGATGCTTCCAGCTTACAGATATGCAGCTTCAGAGACTGGAGGATGAGGATTTAGATAAAAGGCAGATGTGGGACCCTTTATGGTTGAATGTTTCTCTGAAAGCAGGGCACTGCACTACATATCTTGCCTGTAAAAGAAGATACGGATCTTCTTAAGGATTAAATACATCCTCTTATGGTAGTGGATTTTAAAAGAATGTGTTCTGTATGGAACACATAACAGAAAAAAAAAGCAAACTGTATTTTGTATGCAACAGATGTCAGATTTCAGGGTTAGTATGGGCAAATGAATTTCGTATTTTCCTATCAAAGAGATTTCTGATAGTTTTGATGATTTGTTTTTCCTTATGCTATGCATTTTTTCCAGCATAGAATGTGGCAGGGCTCAAGTAGGAAAACTTCTGGAATTACAGAGATGGAAAGGGATGAGGGAGACATTCTGTGTGGGTTCTACTGGGTCTAGTAAAAATGGTGGGCATGGCTTCTACAAGACACTTGTCACGGTTATTGCCCTTTTAAAATATTCTGTTGCTGTACTCAGTAAGGCAGATACACCCGAAAAACATACCAGGCTGAAAATTTATTTCCATACCTCAAAGAAGAAGAAAAAAAGAAGATACAGGCAAAGTTTTCAAAACTTTAACCATATAGACGCTGTCATTCTCCACGGGGTGACATTGTCATATCCAGGGGGGAATTCGTTCCCACTGTCTTCTATATCTGGTTTAGGATGAAAGGAGTAATCATCTGAAAATGTATTTTTCTCTCCAAATGCTGCATAGGGAGTCTAGTAGCAGGCAGAGACACAAGCAATCAAGTATCTGCCATTTAATCCTGGGTGAGGCGAGTTCTGTGTTTAGAATCTAACTCCCCTTTCAGGCATTCAGTCTGAAATGAAACACCTAAAACTTCTATTTCTGACTAACACTTCTCTGAAAGCCAGCGTTTGTAAATGGGACTGAACAAGGTAGGTACCTTATTGAGTTTAATGGAAGAAAATGAACCTGATCCCACATTAGTTCTCTTTTGGTTGCAGAGGGTTTAAAATATGACTGGTGGGTTTGCTGGGTCCGAAATAATGAAGATTTTCTGGGCAATGCAAAAGAATGGCCTGAGTTGTCCAGTGTCAGCCTAGAGCACTCAAATTCAGTATTTTGAGCACAGAGGAGGGAGTCCCCATCCCTGGAGGTGTCCAAGGAACAGCTGGATGTGGCACTCAGTGCTCTGGGCTGGGTGACAAGGTGGGGATTGATCACAGGTTGGACTTGATAACCTTGAAGGTCTTTTCCAGCCTTAATGATTCTGTGATTCTTTAAAAATGAAAAGAATCCCCCTTTTCCCAGTTCCTCACACACAGACACACATGCAAAATCCACAATATCATAAGGATAATACAAGTGGGTCTATGGGTTTGGTAGAATTTAAGTTATAGTACAAAAGGTTTACTTTATGATATTTATGATGCAACTCCTCTACACTCAGAGGATGTGGAAATCTTGCATTATTCTTAAAAGCCTTGAAAAGCCCTCCAATATTAAAGGAATAGCTCTCAGATTTTGAGGGGTTTTTGAAGGAAACAAAAGAGTGTAATGCAAACCACACGTTTGTTTGCCCACGTAGTTGTTTGGATTTTTTAATAAAACAACCTTTGTCAAACAGAACAAATAAACCTGGAGATCTGAAAATTTGTATTGTGTGCAGGATCTAACTGTTGGCAAGATCAAGAGCTACCAAGGCAAATGGTGGCACTGCATTTGGTGCCTCTGACTCCACCACGGCGCTGCTGTCCCTCAAAGATCAGAGGGTTTGTAAATCCCTGTTCGAGGCCTGTGACTTTCTACACCTTTTATAGAGATGAACTCTGAGGTCTGGGATTTTCTCGTCCTTCTCCATATAGAGTTCTTCGCTACTTAGATTGCTCTGTTGAAATTTTGCTGTATATATTTTCCACAACACTTTTCCCCATAGAAACCAGGCATGATAACTTTTTAAAAAAGCCGTGGAAAATATTTCAAATAATTCTAAGCTTCGACTGCTTCCCCCCTCCATGTTTAATAACAATAAATATTTTAAATAGACAGAGAAGTTATCCAAAGACCAGGCTGCATTTTCTATTACATTAACAAAAAAAAAATTAAAATAAAAAATTAAGTCTTTGCTACTGCATTACAATTTTCTTGGTAGATCCATTAATTTTTCTTTGGATAAAATGAGGAATGTATAATTAAAACAAATATAGAACTTTTTTTTTTTTTTTAAGTAGGGTTGCAAGTGTAAAGTAAAATTAATCTTGAAAGCTGTGTCAGTCTGATCTTTTTATACAGTGGCCGAGTTCTGACACAGCACTGCGGGGATTCTGTCACTGTGATAAATTTAGAAGCAAAATAAAGACTTGATTGTCCATAACTTATATAATCTACTCTGAATATTTTTGGTATTGCTCGGTTAGCATAAAGCCCTGGTATGAATTATGTAAGTTGGTTTAAAATCAGTCTAGGAATTTATCCAGGTCGGCACAATGAGAGGTTTTCTCCAAAACAGCTACTTTAGTGTCAACCTGCACAAGTGGATGAAATGATAGTGATTTCGGCTCTTCACCTAAGAAATGGGAAAGACAGGAGCCTGCAGGCAGCTTCCTGAGTCTGGCTAATAAATGGGAACTCGTTATGGCCCAGTGCCTTGATTGCAAGTGTTGGAGTGCCATAGAGTACATGTGGAGCCCAATGGATTGGTCCACTACGTGGGAAATGGCAGAGAGAGCTGCTGGCAGCTGAAACCAGAACAGCTTGTTGTGTGAACAGTGTCCAGAGTGCAGCCACCCTTCCTTTCCTGGTTAATGAGTTAAATAAACCAAGACAATTCAGGTGGCGAGCGCTCAGCCAGGACCTGTGGTAAATTAATCCACGCTGCAGCGCTTGTCGGGTCATTTTCCTCACATCGGTGAGTCCGAATTTATGAAAACCTTTTCCCACACACGCTGTTTCTCCACCATTTTGGTTCCTTTGGGTTCAGCTGGTCAAGCTGATGGAAGCCCACCAGGGCGTGGAAACCAGTGCCAGCTGGCCTGTGGATTTCACAGAACGAAGGAGCCAAAACTCAGAGGTTTTGTTAAGATCCGCTTAGAATGTTTTGCATTCTGCCTCTCCCTCCCAAAAGCCCTCAGGTGAAGCAGCTTCTGCCTTTGAGCTGCCCGTCCGCCATGGTCAGGCACTCCTCTCGCTGCGGGGCCGCGGGGCCACCAGCCCGCGGAGGGACCCCCGCCGCCGGTGAGTGCGGGCGCCCGAGGGAGTGGCGCATCCTTCCTCGCATTCCTCCCTGCATCCTTCCGCGTATTCCTTCCCGCATCCCTCCCCGCATCCT
>VYXC01012392.1:151284-226518 GCA_013397175.1 Platysteira castanea
ACCCGCCCCCCAGCATCCTTCCCCGTATCCCTCCCCGCATTCCCCCCTCGGACCCGCTGCCAGGGCGGCAGTCCCCGTGCCGGTTCCCGGTTCGGTCCCGCGGTTCCGGTGCCCGGCTCGGTCCCGCACCGCTGGCACCTCTGCAGCCGAAGCAGCTCCGGCGTGGGGAGATACCGGTATCAGAGCTCGTCTTCTGGTGACGTGCTGGGCATGGGGGTACCTGAGGATCGGCCTGTGGTTGTTTCCACTCATTTAAAGGTCCAAACATTCCCTGAAACATTTTGAATTCCTGTAATTACCATTTTCCCCCCTCTCCTTTCCCCCTCCCTCTGCCTGGCAAATCGAAAAGCCCTGATACAAAATGCCAGATCAGGGCTAAGTGTTCTGACATTCCTGAGCCTTTCATTTTTCTTAATCCTTTTAAAATGCATTTCAATGCATTTTAGCTTGTCATGTACAGGAATGAAAGCGCCCCATTTAGAAACAGCAGAATGAAACATGCTGGTTGAAACATTTTGCCTTATTTTTTCCTTCCTGTTTAAACAGTTCTGTAGAAAAGACAGAGCTGAATAACAATACACTAAATATTCATGTTTTGGTAAAGAAAATTGTGACCATAAATGTCATACACTTGTGTCAGAAATTATATGCATTTTCAAAAATATCACATGACAATGCTATTTCAGATGGTGATTAGATGGGTTAAACATTTTTTTTTAATCTTCTTTAACAAACATAGATATATAGCAGAACTCAGAGACTTCCAATCCACAGTCTTTTTTAAAAAGCATTTCATACATGAAAAAGGGAAGGAATAAAAGGGAAAAAAAAAGTAAATGCAAGTCAAAGATTTCACGTGCCTTGGAGGACTGTTGAGGTCTGTCTCAGTTACTCAGTGTAAAGTTTGTTGGTGTTTCAAATCAAAGGGAGCTAACAAAAGGTACTAATTATCTCTAGCTCTGAGGTTTCTGATTTATTATCCGTTCAATAGTCAGGTTTGAAACATCAGAGAAAAAGGGGCAGTCTGGGTTTGCCAAGGTTCTGATAAATCCTGCAGTGTTTGGCCTCAGCCATCCAACTCCATCCTCAGCTCACAACTCACTGTAACCCCATTCATGGAAACATGGGAACATCTTTGACCTCAATCCCTTGGAAACCATTTGGTCTCTAAAGATCTAGACACAATCCCTGGATTCTGCAAGGTCTAAGCAAAATTCTGTCCCAGGGGCCTCCAGCTCTAGGACCTAGTGACTGACCAGGAATTGGTCTGGATGGTCCTTGTGTGTCCCTTCCAGCTCAGGATATTCTGTGATTCCAACAGCTATACTCAAAACCACCCTGCATTGCCACATGTCCTGTGCTGCACCACAAGTCCCAGATCTTTGCAATTTATGGCCTCAAGTTGTAGGGCTCAAGTGAAACTGTCACGATGGAAAAATCTGAATCTCAGTTCATCTTTGTTTGATGGTGCTGTGAGAAAATGAGCAAACAAACCAACCGACCACATGTGGGCTCTCTTGGGACTTCCTTACCTCTAAGTAAATATATACAATGGATTTTGCAACTAAAAAATATTATCCCACGTAAATAAGGGCTATTGTATTGAAAACTATATTCCTGATATGAGTATCAAATTTGTTTGGAATTTTATTTCAAGTTTTAAAAAAGCTGTTTCAAAAGAAGCAGACCTGTGTGATCAAAAAGTGAGATTTGGTCTGTATTATAAGCAAAAAAGCTGGAGGCTTTTAGCTAAGTAAGTAAAGTAAAATATCTGAGTAGACTCGTCTGCTTAATGTGGGGGAAGATATGCAAAATTATGTTGTCAAATTCAAATTATCCAAGATTAATTCCAAAGAAATCAAAAGCTGAATCTCCGCAATCCTGCCAAAAGTTAGGCTACCTTGTCTCAATCAATTACTTCAGAACAGCCATCCGCTAATAGTCCATGGGCTGCAACGCAGCCTCTTGGAATCTTACTGCTCCAGAGAGGGAAAAATGAAAATAAAAGCAAGCAGAAGAAATCCCAGGGGACTGTATCTTCAGGAGGCGAAAAATTGGTGCTTTTTGCTTGCCTGTCTCTTCCCAGTTTCCTGCCCCCTTCAGCGTATGAGAAAGACAAGAAGAGTTTGTGCACTTTGGAAACTCGATAGGAGGCAGCAGCTGATCTTCCCATCACCAGCCTAAAAATAATCCACTCCAGGGCTTGGAGCGGCTTCGCTAAGTGGAGGAAAATCCTGCCATCGGGATGATATTGATCACATAGCACAACCGAGTGACACTTTGGGTTGGTATTTTGGGGTTGTGTTTACAAAGGTAAGCTGCAGAGTTTGATCTAACATTCAGCAACCAAACGGGGCATGCGATGACCCTCCCCCCATTATCTCCCACTAACCACCTCCTCCTCCTCCTTCCCTTTATATCTGTGGGACAGGGCTGCTCCTCGTTCTTTCCTGGGATTACAACTCCAATCTCTTTTTCCTTTTCCATTCGCAGGCGTTCTCAGCCTTTACCGTCCCCTCCTGCTGATGTTTTCTTTGCTGCTGTTCACAGGGTTATGTTTCTTTTTTTAAACTGTCCTGTCTTGGCAATGTGAAGTCGAAGGTTTTACAGCAGGCAGCGTAGCACGCTGGTGTTGGGGATCGCGTTGTGTGGAGAAGCTTTCCAAAAAAGAAAGAAAAAAAAAAAAGCGATGTATTTAGATGTGTGAGACCACTGCAGATGTTTGTGTGAAATGCTTTGCAGTGCCAACAGCCTGTTTAGCACCACTGCCGTTGTGATTTTCCCTGTGTTTGGAGCCTGATCCAGAAGGCTCCCGAAGTCAATGAGATTCTTTGCATTGACTTCAGCACCGTTTGGATCAGGCTGTGGCACACGGCAGTTAGCGCTGCGAATGCTGACAAGCACCAGAGGTAATTCATCATCCTGAGGCCCAGGGGAGCTGGGACAGTGCTTAGCAAGGAAGAGGGGTCTGGGGAGCATAGGCGGTCACAGCTTAAATAAGGAATAAAAAGAAAATTGTATTTTGTATTGGGTCATTTTTGATAAAAGAGACTTTAAAGGGGCAGCGCTTTCAGCCGTTTCCTCAGCAGAACTCGTTGCAGGACTACAGATCACATAGGTTGGGTTAGAGTGCTTTTAGGAAGGTAAGAAGGGCAAACTAGAAGAGTTAAACCTAGAAAGGAAAAAGATTCAGAGCACTAACCTAAAATCCGTGGAAAACCTCAGAGTTAGGCCTTCCATTGTGTGCATTCAAAGCTATAAATTAATCATTTGTCCTTAGTTAAAATTTACTGTGGGAAATTCCAGAAGGAAAGACAAGTTCTTGCTTTTGTGATTTATTCAGAAGATAAGAACTAAGTACTTTTGTAAAACTACTTTCTCCACCCTGCACCTATATGCATACACATATGTATATACATACATGTTTATATGTATATATGGGCATATAATGCACATTCTATGTAAGACCAAAATTAAATTTGATTTGAACTGAGACACAAGTATGCTCTGTAAAGGGATATATTTTAATTAGGAAGTGCAACTATCAATTTACATCTTTTTTTTTTTTTTTTTAATATGGACAACAGAACTACTGCAATAAATGTTTTTCAAAATATTCTTATTCCCCCAAACAAGCTCCACCTGAGGAGTGTACTTATACTCTTTATAGTCATAAGTACCTTGCAGAGCATGACGATCAGAGTGATAATCCAGGTAAGATGAAACTCTTGAATATGAAGATTTTAAAGTCCACTTTAAAACACCCTTAAGGTAGTTAAAATGTCTTTAATTAGAATTCTTATAGTTTTGTACTTGGTGAGGATGTTCTTATAATTTTAATGGAAATTTAGATTATCTACCATTTTTCCATTGTCTTCTTCAGAATTGCTTATGGAAAATATATCTCATGAACTGGCTTAGTGCCCTGAGAATCCCCATTTCTGCTTTTTAAAACGAGATTTGTGAGTGTTTAGGTTCAATGTTTTATCATTTCCATGTTTACGACTTTGACCTATTTTCTTTCTTTCTTTCTTTCTTCTGAAAACTTCTCTCTTTTTCACAGTGAATATTTGTTCATGAATCCCTTTTGTGCTGCTTTTTGTTTATTCTCTTATGACTATGTCTGTCCACCTTAGCCTAAAACCAGGAAGTCTCAACTTGCCAGTAATGGGGACCTTAGCACAAAAATTTAAATGCTTAAAGGACATGACGGGTTTTTTAGCTATTTCATTGAAGGGTGAACTGCTGTTCAGATAGTTCACATCCTCATTAAAGTAAATCAACAGGGAATCAGATTCCCAGATGATGTAAAGGAGAGCTGAAACTTGCCTTCCACTGGTACCAACATGGGCCCATAGTCCTGATTGTTCCTTCCATTCCCCTCCTCTGTGAAGTTTGGCGGGTGGCTTTAGCTCATACTGACTGTTCAGCACAGGCCATTCTCAAAGGGAGAAGGAAAAACCACCTCTGAGAATCTCTGATGAGTTGTAGAGTTCATAAAGACAGAAGTTAAAGTGAGTAATTTGACAGTAACTTTGAAGGACGAAGGCCTTCCAGCCTGCAAGTGTTAAAACAAAAAATTACCTGGCATTCGGCATTTCTGCTGGGTTTGCTGAATGTAGCTGGTGTCCTCAGATGGCACATGCTTGTTATCAGATGATCTTTGTCCCATTACTACATTTCCATGTCTGAAATCATAGATTAAACCTAGCATGCTTGGCAACATTCTTATAAAGTGTAACATTCCTGCTATAATTAGCAGTGAAGCAAACGCATTGTGATGTATCCACGTTGGTGCAGTCACCCCAGCATAACTTGTTGGCCTACTGTATTCAACAGCAAGTGAAACTGTCTCTGGGAAAGCCATTTTGTGTAATGACTATGAGTAACATTGTCTTTTTAAAGGAGTTTATGAGTACCTCAACAGTTATTCTGAAAAGCTGCTACTACTCGATGAGAAGTAGTAGCTCATAACTGCAGAGGACCAACAAATTTCAAAATAACTTGCTACTCCTTCATCTGTTTTCTCCACAATACTCATGTTTAGGTTACACAGTTTATTTTCTCAATGTGGCAGCTGGACTGCTCCCATTTTGTTCAGACATTGCTGTTTGCCAGTCAAAGCCACCTTCCTGTAGTAAAACTTTCAGCTCCAAAGATTCCACCCTAAACATGAGCTTAGAGAAAAGGTCAATCCATATGAGAAGAAGAGGCCTTTGCTTTCCAGTGCCTCCCCCTTCCTTTGAGACCCACAGATAAAGTTTTGATAAGAGGCTGGGGGATATTTCTCCTCAGTTATGTCCTTGAGACAGGCCTGCATGAGCCAGCTTGGGAATTGAAGTAGAGCAACTGCAGCAGTTCAGCTCTGATGTCAAGCTTGATGTGAGCAGGGCTTCTTATCTTGTGAACAGCACCACAGTGATTAAGACTGTTAATTGTGAGACTGAACTAATGTTTGCATGGCTCTCTGCTAAATGGTGAGCTGATTACGAAGCAGACAGATGCCTACAGCAGAGTGCTGAGGGTGATAAACCCACCTGGCTTTGCTGCTTAATTCACCTGTTTACCCTTCCAGGCAGTGCTGCTCCCAGTGTTCCCAAGGAAGGGTCCTGGCAGGTGTAGGAGGGCAGCTGCTGCTGCTGTGGAATGCATCAACCTCTCTGAGTTGGAGCTTTAAAAGCTTTAATCTCTTCCATCCCTGTTACAACAGAAATCTCTTCAAATTTCTCCTCCTGTGGCTCTGCAGCCCAGTGTTATCCCTTTGATCTCTCCCTGCATGCTTACTGCGGCCTAAGAAGTGTGTCTCCTCATCTTTGGGAAGGAGAAAGTCACCTTTGGCCACAGGGTGGGAAAACTTCAGTCCACTCTGTATTCTGATTCGCTTAGGTCTAATTCCAAGATCTTCAGCATTACAGGTTTTGCTGGTCTGTGTGATCAGCATTCTGTCTTTTTTGTGGGAAAACCAGAAAAATATTCAGTGTATTTAGTTATGTGGAGATATTAAGACAGCACTTCCTCACGTGGGCAAGATACCTCTATTTCCCTCTCTACAGATCTAGTTCTGACGGAAGCTCAGCTTTTGCTTACTATAAGAGTTAAAGCTAAGGGAAGAGTAATTTTTTTTTTTTTTATTAAGGGAACCAAATTTGTTCAGTGGCCAGTCATAGAAGTGTTCAATCTTCCTATCCTGCTGCAGTTTTTGATGAGTTACAACAGTAAGCACAACTGCAATTCTTCAATTCTTCAATTCTTCATGTTTTGGTTTTTTAGTTTGTTGTTCTTCCTTCTCACATTTTCATTTCATTTCATTTCATTTCATTTCATTTCATGAAATCTTATGGTTGTACAGAAAGAAAGGAATGGTGCCTTTTCGCTCTTTCACTGGGTTACTGCAGTCAAGATCTTCAAACTGTCTTGATTTCCAGGCTCAGTTTTTTGAGTGAAATCTTTCAAAACTAAGACTCATTAAAAGTCACTGTAGCTGAAGCCTTTCAAAATGCTCTCTTTAGCCTTCACTCGCAATACTGAAATATTGTTTGAAAGTGCAACTTTGACTCTAATTAGTCTGAAGCTTTTGAACATGCTACTTGTTTGTGGCCCTAAGAATGTGTCCTTCTGTAGCTACACTGAACTTTCAAAGCATGGGATCTGAGCGTGGGCACAAGAAGTTTTGCTGTTATCAAATTTTTATTTGAAAAAGATTGAAGGCTGCACTGTTTTCTTGGATGAGCTCTTGCATCTGAAAACTTGTCATGGTCCAACTCCTGTTACTTTTAGTGGAGCTGAAAAAGCACTGTCGAAAAATGCCCTGTAATGTCTAGAGAAATCAAGGATTTGTTCTTCTGCCTTAGGGGCTTTTCTTTCTGTCCTTCTTTGGAGATGAACACAGCTTGTTAACCTTTGAGGCTAATGAAAATGAGCTTCTGGAGGCATGCCCTGATGCAGCAGAAAGTAATGGCTAATTTCAGCTTCAAACCAAAGGGCATTGACTGTAAATGCAAGGCAAACTCCCTTTGATATCAACAAAACATCACCCAGTATATTCCCCTTGTCTAGGAAACTTGAGCCAAGAGGTAGGAACTACATTATATGCTTTATTCCAGGGGGTGATGCATCACTCTGTCTCCAGAGTCTCCTCTGTATCTAAGTTTTCCAAAAAACACAGCAAGGTCCAGCGGTTTGAGTCACAAAACTGGAGGGTGTTTTGGGTCGGTGTTCTGTACCAGAAATGGAAGGGAATGATGGAGAGGTTCCTGTCTCCCCACAAGGCCCACTGAAGTGTGGTGTTATTTCTCAGAGTTCTAAGGTGGTGCAGGGTGTTTCCATACACCACTCCTGAGGACCCAGAGAACTGCCAGCAGCAGGTGTTATGAAATTTGGGATGTGCCAACAGATGCAGACCATGAGTCCTCCCCTTCCAGCCACAGCTCGTTCCCAGCACAGTGGAGATGGAAAAATGGGTGGGAGAAAGGAAGGAAGGGAGGGAGGAGGGATCACTGGACTATTCATGCTTTCACAGTTCTTATCTCCTCCATTCCCTGTCAGTGCCAAACTGTACTGGATTTGTGTCCTGAGCTGGGTGCTGCTAAGCAGGGGAGTTGTACATTTTCTGATTTGGCATTTTATGAGGCCAAAGCTGCATTAGGTCACCACAGCATCATGTCAATGATCAGAATATTTTGATAGATGTTAAGCCTGTGGAAGTTTAATGAACATGGTGACTGGATAAACTGATTCATGATTAAGTTTTCTGATTAAATATCTTAAGAATTTAGTGTCAATTACCCTATCTCATTTAATTTACAATGTAATCTTTTTTATTTTCTGAGTATTTTTACAAATTATCCAACCTAGGCTTGATTTTCTCTCTCATTTTAAAAAAAGATGATTAAATTCTACTTCTCTCTCTTTGAAATGAACCTCTAACAAAAGGTGAAAGACTGCCCATACCTTCTCTTGAAAAATATCACCAGTATGATGGGCACTGTCTCTAGACATCAGTATTAACTAATAGGATCAGGTTGTTTCCTCAGCCCTGGCAATGTGTGAAGGACAATTGGTTTTAAGAGTGTCACTGGACATACTCCATCACAAAACCACAGCACAGATTCTTGTGAAGATTCAGATGTGATTCTTCAAAGATGCATCTTTCTCGAGAGCTTTTAGAAACTATTGCTTGAGGTGTGATAGGAAACCTCTGCAAATTGATGGTGGGCTCTAGTTAGGAGAAAACACCCTCCCTGCAGTTAATAGTCCTTCACTTGAACATTTGCTGCCTCTATTCCATTTCCCTTCCAGAAAAATGAGAAAAAAACAACAGTTCCCTTAGCTTCTCTTGGATGTGGTTTTCATCCTTTCTCCCAGATTGATTTTTGGCTAAAAGCCAAAAGCTACACTGGGAGTCAGTGATTCAGTGCTCATCTGAACCCAGGATTCTCCTGCCTTTCGGTACCACTCCAACCACTAGACCAAAACAGCATCTTATGCTGCCTTAGAAAAGAGTCATCCTTGTGGGAAAGGGAGGAAAATTCCCAGCAGAACTCCCTTGGACTGCTGACCTTCGATAAAAATGAGGAAACAGCACTTCTGATTTTCAAGAGATTACCATTATCATTATGTTTCCTTTAAAAAAGACATGTCAAGCTTTTACAAATTAAACCCAAACAACCTCTGTGTGTTTTCTCTTTAAAGTTCCTTATTTGTTTTGCTAATAACTCCTCGATATATTCAGACAGAGCCCGCATTAACAGAATGTTTCTTTTTTGTTACTAGCCTTATGCATTTATGAACGTCCTCTGATATAAAAACAAAATGATAGAATGATAGTGGTCATATCACTCTATTTGTTATAGAGAATGGGCCAAACTCTCCATCAAATTGTGTTACAGCACATGGACTGTTAGCAAGTCGTGGTTACTGAAGTTTGAGTCGGTTGACCCTCATCTTTCGCCTCACAGTGAGTACGTGAATGCGAGTTATGCTTGACTTCTGGCAAATCTCGGCTGTAAACTGCTGATATATTTGGGAAAGGGAGTGCATTTATCACACTCCTTTCAAAGAAACTCCTCTTCACTGACGTGTTTTGATATGGGTTATGCTTTTTAGATCCCAAAAGAGCTTGGTTAAAAGCTGAAAAGGGGTTTAGCAGAGGTTCAAAGTGCCTCTTTGAATTCTGTATTGTGTGAAAGTCTGCATGTTTATTCTGTCTCTAAGGGACTACTTGTGTAGTTTATGGTTACCTTGTTATGATTACCTCGTTTAAACAACTTACAGAAGTAATCTGAACTATTTGAGGAAAGAAGAAAACCTTTTTCTCTCCATTCAACTGACGTTTTTTTTGTTTTTGAACTGCATTCATGCGTTTTTTGCATCCCTATCTTGTTCTGACTCTGCAAAACCTATTAATGTCAATGTTGTTGCAGACAGACGCTTTGATGACTTAAATATATTCCTTCTATTTTAGCACATAAAATTTGAGAAAAGAAAAAGGTATGGATAAATGAGTTTCCCCAACTGATTCTACAGCACTATGTTGATCTGTGTAAGTCTCAGGCAAAGACATGAGCAAGGAAAGACTTTGTTTGCAGTCCTGTTTCATCTTCTTGTAAAGAAGAATGAAAAAATAAATGATGCACAAGTTGTTTTAAGCCCGAACCTGGCCATAACTCTGGGTCATTCTGTGGCCCACGCTCTGCAAGCACGAACACAAGAAATCATGGAAATCAGAGACTGCTGGAATAAGTCAAAGCATGTGTGTAAGGGCTTTCAGGATCAAACAAAAATTCTGATTTACTGCCTAGGCAGTCTTCAGTACCACCTACTTTGGTTAAGAGTTCGTCATTTATCTGTAAAGTCTTGTGTATGTGGCTATTGTTCTATGTGACAATGAAGAAATACAAAATATCAGTGAGTGCAAAGCTGCCAGATCACAAATACCAAAGGTTCAGAGCTTGCACTGGGAATGCAATGTAACAAATTATTGGAGATATTGCACAGAAAATGCTGGCTCAGCAAAGAAACAGCAACACACAGGAGTCAGCTTATGTCCATTTGGGTTTTGTTATGAGAAATGGAAATACTTTTTAATTCAAATCTTCTATTTTCTTTCTTTATATTCTTACAAAGCTTTTGCAGCATAGCGTTTGTGCCTGTAATAAGCACTAGAAGTTACAACATAATGTATTTAAAAATAGCACTTAAATAATTAATGCAGCTAAATATAAAGAATATTATCAAAATATAAATAATACTAATGTCATATAAACACAGCTTTCTAATGTGCTTGTATTTGAAATAGCCCAAAATAATTTTCGAAATACAACTGTGTTATTCTCTGTGGGTTGTTCAGTGTGCTCCTTCCCTGTCTCTTTATTATATTTATTTTGTCTTTAGCCAAGAGGAATGCTAGCACTCTTGTAGTCAACAATTCTCTCTTTTCTGTAGTAGCCAGACCCTCTGGAAGAGATGGGACTCGCATTTTGTGGTAATGACAATACCTCAGCCTACAACATCAGTGCTGGTGTCCTCAGGAATGTCTGTTTCGTGGATGCCCTCAACCTGGTCCCTCATGTCTTCCTGCTCTTTATCACCTTTCCAATTTTGTTCATTGGTGAGTTATTCCATGGAGCTCTGCCATCCCACAAACACTAGAGCATGTATTTATACTCAGTCATGTTTGCATGGGCTTGGTGAAACCATTGGATGCTTTGTATTTATTAATTCCAAAAAAGAAGAGGCAGAATGGCTTCACCAGAGGGCGTGAGGCCAACTTGCTGAAATGTGGGAATTTAGATATAAATCTGAAATAATCAGCATTCAGATATAAATATGAACTAATCATCCATCAGAGATGGATGAGAACCAGGGAGATCAGATCCAAATGCTATGAAACTTCTCTCTGTAGAAGTTTTCTTCAGATTTGAAACCGGCAACTTGCAACCTTTGCTATTATTAGATACTAGAAGACTTAGGGCAGTGGGTCTGAATTTCTTTGAAGTTACATGAATTATAGAGAATATCCAAAGTGTTCACCTTGGATCCAAGGCTAGGAGAAGTGTAGGAAATATTTAAAATAGAATAATTCCTTCTTTTGCCAACATTTGTAAATGAAGGTAGAGCAATAGAGATAATTTTTTCCTAACAAGAATAAAAAAATAAGAAATGATAAATCCCTCCTGAGGAATTTAGGACAGTGGTGGGGCTCCAGCTCACATAGTCTTGTAAAAAACCCCATCTAAGCTAAAGTATCTAATGATACTTTTTTTCTATAGTGGTCTTTTTATCCCAGTTAATTTGCAGTGGTGAAATAAATGCAATTTAATACTTTTCCAGTGATGTCAAACAGTGGCTAACTGATCATAGGAGATTAAAAGACTTGAATAATCATCAAAAGTATTAGTGGAAATTAATATTCTCCTGACAACTGAATGAGAAATGGCCATGTCAGTTCTTCCATGTTACCCTCCTGGTGTCACATATGTACATAGTATTAATTTCTTCCACGAGGAAGATGTGAATTTGGGACTATATTTGAACTTGAGATTTAGGAGCTTTCATTATGTAAAAGACTTCAAAGTGCTTGAATAAAAGGCTACAGGGACCTGTGGGTTAAGACACTCTCTACCTAACTGTGACATGATCCAGTGACTGAAAACTACTTAAATAATTAAGCAAGAGAATAAGAAACAAATTCTAACAAATTAATAACCAAAGACTGGAAAGAAACCCCAGGGTTATGGAAACTCTCTCCAACAGTGCTGGATTTTTACTTCAATGCTGGCTCTTCCTTTGAGGTGAGATGAGAGTCATCCTTGAAGGACAGGGCTTTGTGCAGAAATATTTGATGGAAGTACAATGCAAGGTCTGAGAGCAGAGAGAATATTTTAGAACATTCTAACATCAAGTGCTGCTTCGCTCTTTTTAGAGATATTAGCTAATCGATTTTGAAATAGTATTGCAGCCACTGAAAATTCTCTCTATTTTATAACAAAGTTAGGGAAAAAAACATTAGTTTAAATTGTATGTTATTTATGTAAGTATGTAATTCTTTGTTTTCTATTTTGTATGCTAATTATCAGGACAAATAGTTGTTGAACAGAGCATTAAAAGCCAACTGGAGTCCACAGTATAGACTGACTCCAAACCAGAAATTTGGTGATGAGCTGTGTTTGTGCAGATGTATGGGCAAAGAAAAAATGAAAAGGAGCTTGGGAGAGACAAAGATAGGAGCAAGGTCAAAGAAAACCACATTAGATTAGGAAAGTCTCAGAGAACTATGGAAAATGCTTGAGATGTGCTTCTCTCAATGGAGAAGAGAGAATAATTTGTTCCTGCAGTATATCACGTGTTAAACAAGGATGAAATGGTGAAATGCTGACTGTTTCCAAGAATGAATAAACTTAGGTTCTGGTTTGTGTGTTCCTGAGTCACCTGATGAGCCTCTAAGCACGATGAGATGCTGCATCCTTGTGTATCAAAAGCACAGCCTGGGTTTTAAACTGAGTTCATTTCATTTTCTTTAGTTTTGTTTCTTTACTTCCCCAAAATGTGCTGTTGTTGGGATTCTCTACGGGCTTTGGGAAGCCAGTCAGGGAATTCCAGGAGCTGCCTTCCAGTAAGAGGGACTTTTGGGCTTACTGACTTTAGCCCAAGTACATTTCTGTATCTGTGTGGGAAGAGACAGAGGCCAAGGCTCACCACCATGAGAGGTCAGCCTGTGGTCAGGCCTCAGCCTCCGCCAGCCCTGTCACCTCCCTCAGATCCTCTGTGTCCCACTTCTTGCTGGGTGGCTGGCCTCAGAGGGGATCTTGCCTGGAAAGGACAGGTGACATCTGTGGTGATGACATGGCTTCAAGTTTAATTTGTTGATTAATTTGAGTCCTGGCGTTGTGTTGGGAGATTTAAAGGGCCAGGAATGCAGAGGCCTAGGAGGCTGGGCTGTGCCTGAGGGATAGAAGCTGTGAAATCACCGTTCAGCATTCCCTCAGACTGTGCTCCCAAACAGGCCTGAAACAGATAATAAATGTTACTTGTTTCAAGTAAATGCATCTTGGAGGCCTCATTTGAGGATGCAGCTTTTATATCAGTTGGAAAATTTTCCCACTCTTGTCTGTGACCGTGAAAGACGTGAGGATGCCATCACTTCAAATCTCTCGATTCCTGTTGTCTGAGGGTGACACTTGGGATATTTGGGATTTTTTTGTTTTCTTATCCTATTTCTTGGCAAGGGATGAATTCTCTGTGACTGTAATTTGGGAAAAGTGTTGTCTCCTTGTGTTCAGGGTTTCATTTAAATTATGGGGCAATTGAGACACTCCTGGATCATCTTTTTAGTAACAACAGCCCTGTAGTCTTGTAGAGGGTTTGTACTGATTGCATGTACGTGTCCCCCAGAAAACTGATAACCAGATCAGTCACTGACTGGCTGTGAGATAACCTCTCTTTCCTTGCTATCATCTCCCAGGCTGGGGAAGCCAGAGCTCCAAAGTGCAGATTCACCACAATACCTGGCTGCACTTCCCCGGGCACAACCTGCGCTGGATCCTGACATTCACCCTGCTGTTCGTGCACGTGTGTGAAATAGCAGAGGGGATCGTTTCCGACACGTAAGTGGCAGAGTTTGGTGGATAACCACGCTAATTGCATTTGTTAGTGAACAGTGTTAATGCCTGATGGGCTGGCTAGTAAGGCATGAGGAGGTTTCCCCCCAAAAAAATTTCATAGAACTCTTTCATGAACTGTCCAAGTTTTAATGGGATGAAGGTGAAGCTGTTGTTCTTAGCATTTATTCTTCTCTCAAGCTATAATGGCAAGCAAATATTGACCAAAGTTAAAGCACTCATGCAGACAAAAATCTTTTTGTCTCTAGGAAAGTCATGTTTCTCCTCTTAAATAGATTAGCAGAACACCTATGTGTTGCCCTGGGTTTTGCTAAGCCTTCTGTTTTTAACCTTGGAGTCAGATTCTTTCTCACAGTTTCATGTAAATAATAGCCAATGTTTACTTAACGGTATTTTCTGGTTTTCATTCCTTTTGTGATAAGAGAACTTTGATGAGCATCTTTCTTCTCCAGTGGGCTTGAGAAGGAAGTGACATGCTCTCCAATCCCTTGTGGAGTTGGGAATTGTATAAGAATGTGAGATATGTCAATAATAAAGGCTTTCCCCCTCCTTTCTGCTGAACCTGGCAGGTGTGAGAGCCTCTTTATTGTGTCTTCCCAGACACACCTATGGTTTCACACAATGCTAAAAAAGAGGAACCAAATTCACTAATTTATACTTTACTTATTTTCAGACAAATGAAATCTCGCCACCTGCATCTCTTTCTACCAGCTATAATGGGATTTGTGGCTGCCACTGTATCCATAGTCTATTACCATAATATTGAAACATCCAACTTCCCAAAGTTACTGCTGGGTAAGTCTAAGTCTGATATTTATGTACTCTTACAAATCCCAGTATTTTAGCCAAAGTCAGCTTGTGTAGGTTGAAGAGGATGGTGAAGAGAATATTAAAAGCGAGAGGAGTAATTCTCTGCTCTTCCAGCTGGTAGTATCATAGGAGTTACTGCACCTTTCATAAGATACACACTGAAAACTGCTTTCAAAATTATCACAAAAAAGAAAGCCTTGCATGCCTGTTGCATTTCTATAATGAGCTTTTAGGTATTTTTTAACACTGCTCATTATTTTGAGGAAAAACTTGTCTGCATTCCAAAGGGCTATTTCAAAAGGCCACTTTGAAAAGTGATCTGATCACAAACCATCGTGTGCAGATGCTGCTCTTTCTCAACATCGTTTGCAGCTGATTCTGAGATTATCCCGTCTGCTCTCTCAGTCAGGAAATGGTCAGGAGAATAATATTCCATACAAGTATCTTGTCCAAACTGCCTAAAGCTCAACCACCTGAACAAGCCCCTGACAGATACCAGCCAGGATGCAGGATAATACTACATTCTATAAATTCTTTTTCAAAATGAGCACATTTCCATATTCTCACTTTGGATGCACCTTGCTTTTTCAAAGAGGCAATATGACATTTGTTAAGCTATGTGCCTTTTCCTTCACTTTAAGAACAAAGCTCCTCTTCAGATTAAGTCCCCTTCAGTGGACTTTCTTACCTGTGTGAAGATCTGCCATTGTGGATCTGTTTGAAGGGTTGTGGCCCAGAAAAGAAAACAGTGGTTGGTGACATAGAGGATCACTGGGCCTGCATTGCACCAAGCTATGCTAAAATGGTGCAGTTACGTTTATTTATTATTTATTTTTAAATTATGCACTTGCACCTGTTTTACAGCTCTATTTCTTTACTGGATAATGGCCTTTGTCACCAAAACCATCAAGCTTGTCAGATACTGCCAGGACGGGGTGCCTTTTTCTCAGCTGCGTTTCTGCATCACTGGAATCATGGTCATCCTCTATGGGCTGCTGATGGCTGTGGAGATCAATGTCATCCGAGTCAGGGTATGTGGCTTCTTCCGCAGAATCTGCAAAAATATCAGTGGTATCATGGGGATGAAGATGGGTCCTTAGTCCCAGGAACTCTGCCTTGTGTCAGGTTTAGGCCCAAGTTTAGCTTGGCCATAAATGTTTGGTTAATTCTATGGAAATTAGTGGTGATTTAAATCTCTTTAAAATGTATGTCCTTGATGTATCCCCTGGGCTTGGTGTGTGTGTGCCTGTGTGTATCTATCCACACACAGTGCACACGTATGTGCACATGTATAGATTGATGCATACTTGTGCACATGAGGAGGGTATAGGTGTGTGGATGCAATTAGTAAAATATGTGCTGTCTTAGTGCTGGTGAGCTATTTATGTAGTGAATGTGTCAGCATATGTTCTTACCCACAATGATTTAAAATACGATTATTTCCCAGAAATTCATTTTTGCTGTTGTTCAGCTTGAGATAGGCGGTGCTGATAGGGTACAGAGCTGTATCCACATCCAGTGTTGCTCAATTGTTTGCCAGTTATCTATCAAAATGGAAATGCTCCTATGTACATGCAAATTTATATTGAAATTGAACACATAATTAACTTTAAATGCAAATTTGACACTGTAGTTGTCTTGCACATAGTTTTTACTAAAAAATTACCAGGAATAAGATAATTCCTCAGCCCATGTTTGTCTGTTTTCTCCTCTCCAGAGGTATGTGTTCTTCATGAACCCTCAGAAGGTAAAGCCTCCAGAGGATCTGCAGGATCTTGGGGTGAGGTTCCTGCAGCCCTTTGTCAATTTGCTCTCAAAGGCAACTTACTGGTGGATGAACACTCTCATTATATCTGCTCACAAGAAACCTGTGGACCTGAAGGCCATCGGGAAGCTCCCAATTGCAATGAGAGCACTGACAAATTATGTCTGTCTCAAAGAAGCCTATGAGGAACAAAAGGTAACCGCAGTTGTCCATGTCACTGCTCGGCCTTAGAAACCCAAAGCGTCACTTTGAATTTCTTCAGCTTTCATGAAATCCTCATTTTAGGAATTTTTAACTTAGGACTGTTTGTTCCAAGGTGAAACATTGCCGTAGGAAGTTCCAATCCAATAGTTACTGTTTGATTTTAAGTGAATTTATAACAGGAGAGAGTTGCCAAACCGAGTGCAATTGGAAACTAAAACCACAACAGACTGATCACTTGCTAGATTTTAATAGTGAAAGATTTGTTTAAATCTTAGCTACTTATGAAACTGGAAGACATTCTGTCCATAGTTTCAGCTGGAAACACTCATCTTCACCTTTTATTTTTCTCCAGACAGAGAAATAGCCAAAACCACACATCAAGAATAGCCAAAAGACTGGTGTCTAAGCAGTGATTTAATCACCAAACCCAAACACAGCACCATACAGGCTGCTGTGAAGAAAATTACCTCCATCCCAGCCAGACCCAGTACAGAAAGCATGGCTGGGAAAACTCACTCAGTCGGGCAGGATTTTCCAGGGAAACTTCTGGATGCATTTAGGCAGCTCTCTGCTCCTAGCACCTAATGGAGCTGCAGGCTCTTTTCTGTGCCTTCTGAGATGAAACAATAATCAGTACAATTAGTTCTATTTTAATAGCTATAGGTTGCTTCTCTTTCCTTCTGCAGTCAAGGATTACAGAGACCAGAGATCAAAATCCTTCTGCTTTAAGGCGAAAGCTACTGAGTCATTGGAACTGAGCTTGTCACAGCAGCTTGGGAGAGATGCATCCCTTAGGCCAGCTCCTTAAGGTGCCTAAACCCTACTTAGAGGGATATGCACCTCCATGACCCAAGGACCTGAGTCTGTGCCATTCTTGATGACAGGCACGACAGCTGGGTGCCAGCATTTGTCTGTAGCTCATTCACATCTGCAGGTACTGTCTGTGCCTGCATGAAAATGCAGTTCAGATGCCAAAAGGCAAGTTAAATGTGCTATTGCTTGTGTGCATGAGCACAAACTTTCAGTCTGTAGCTTCCCTCCGTGTGTCATGCACATATAAACACTTGCATAAATGTTATTTATCCAGTTACACTCACCTACATTTCTGATGCTGCCTTACATCAGATATTTTGTGTTCTGCAGTTATCTAAAGTCTTGAGATTACCACAGGCTCTAGCACATTTGTGCTACTATTCAAAAACAGGCTGTAACCTTGAAGTAAACAGGTATTTTGTAGATAAAGTTAAAGTAAACCAAATGGCTAAAGCAAATCCAAGGAGCCAGGCAGTGTAACTCACTGCAGTTCATTCCTGTGGAGAAATGCATTGGCTTGCGCCTGGCTGGGCCAGAAAACAGCCACATAATTAGGAAAATTCTTCAGATTGGAGTGTGGTCTGCAGTCTGGAGGAGGTGATATGCCACTGTCTCTGCTGCCAAGTGTTTATTTTACACTAATCTCCTGCAACTGGTGAGGGGAGCCCCACAACCTCCTCTGGATTAAGTGGGGTTACCCCTGCCTGTGCCTGGAGATAGCTGATCTCAGCTGTGCTCCATGGCCCTGCAGAGAGGAAACTCCTGTTCCTTCCCAAACCCTTCTTATCACACCTTGATGAAAGGTGCTGAACATGACCATGAATACTCTATATTGTAAAATGCTTTTGAGATAGCTCACATTGTCTTGCTATCTCTTCTGCATGCTATGGAAATGGAAATAATTGTATCAATTCTCACATAATTCCACTTCCCCCCCCCCAATGTGATCCTGTGTCTGTTGTTGCTAGGCTTTTGTTTCAGTTTCTATAGAAACAGTCAAGATGTTTCACACCACATACCAGTGCATCATATATCACATATCCAAAACCAGATTTAGCATATTGATATTACATTTGGCTTACCCCACCAACCTAAATCCTGTGTAATTTGTCCTGATGGTCAATGGAAAGCTTTTCTTTTGGGCATGTAATTGAAAAATCAATTTTTAAAGTCAAGGGCCATTAGTTTCCCATGCCTGCTATTCATGTGCCACTGTGGATCTTACCTGCTAGGGCAAAAAAAAAAAAAAGGAGGAATGAAATTGTGTTAATTATAAATCAGAGGGACAGGGCATTGCCCTTCAGCACCAGGCTTGGTGCCCTTGCCAGCTCCAGAACTATGAGAAAAGTCAGATTTCCACACTTACTCAGGCAGACCTTGCAGGTGACTTGATCTATCAGCAAACACTGTTTCACTGCCCTTTATTCCAACTGTGGAGTGCCCAAGGTAGAGAAAATTGTGGGAATTTGAGAGGAAGTTGGCAAAGTCAAGGAAAATCGAACCAAGTGGCACTGCTGAGAACAGCAACCCAGACTGGTTAATTAACACAACAATATTCCATATAAGCTCATAACAATCAAGGACCAGTCTGGAAAAGAAATTATGGTTAGAAAAATGTCTTTCTTCCATCTTCCCATTACATGCTTCAGCTAATATGCAGTCCTGATTAAAAAAAGAAGAAAAAACAGTGTTTAGGAATAAATTAGATAAATTAATAAATTAATTAATATTTTTTCCAATGAAAGGGAAACAGATTTCATGTAGTGATGACCAATGTGTGAATTGTAGTAACAATGAAAATGGCTATTAAATTGTTAGAGAAATAAGGATTTACCTTTGCCATTTACCAAATTTACCGTTAATTGATTGCCCAGAATAATATAAAAATTCTTTTTCCAAAAGATGGCAGCTGTTTACCCAATAAATTAGCTTAGCTCCTCTCAAGCTGTTCAAGTTATTAATCATTTATTTGAGAAGGATGATTAACCCTTTTAGGGCACTCAAGCTCAAAACCCATCGGGCCACAAATTCAGAGCCTTTTGTCTGGGCAACTCACATGAGGCCCTTGTGCCCTTTCCCTCCTCAGAGGAAGCACTTTCATTCTCACCCCTTTCTGGAACAGTAGGTCTAATTTGACCCCATGGTGCTTATTTCTCCTTCCTAAGCTCCTTGGCATTGGGTATGACCAGCCTGGCCTTTTCTCCTTTTTCCACCTGGTCCACCTGCACATTTTTGGCACCATGCATATAATCCATCTCACTGTAGAAATAACATAAAGGGAAAAACTGAGAAAAGAGTGAAAAGAAGACATGAGGCAGCAAGGCAGGTTACTGGCACATTTGCTTATTCTTTGGTGAACTTGCTGGGATAAGGGGTGGTTGTTGCTCAGCTGTGCTTAAAATGTCTCTGTGAATGCTCAAGAGGGCTTGGCTTGGCTTGCAGCTTGCAGGCGTCTGTGCTACTTGGGAAATGACAGATGCTTGTTGAAAGTGTCAAAAGCTGCTGCCTGAAGTGCAAGGAAGCACTCTGCAGAGCATGGCTCTGGTCAGTAAAACTCTTTCTTCATTAAATTGAAAGGACCTCAGAGATATCAGAACTCTTCTGATTACACTAGGACACATCTGCTAGTTGGTGTTTTAGCCAAGAGTTGTGATACTGTGTAAATTCACAAATCTGAAGGCTAGAGGGGACCCTTGGTTGATTTAATCTTACTTCCCATCCTGATCTGCTGCTTTCATTTTCTGAGCACAGTTATCATTGATTAGTTGAAGCATGTCATCCTGAAAGGGATCCAAGAGATGGTAAAAATTCCAGGTAAATTAAATTGAACTACATTCTTGCAATCGTCATGTATTTTTCCTGCAACCAGAAGCCTTTACTGGATCAAGTGGTTTCACAGCTACTGTGAAACCAGGATTACCCACGTAAGCAAAGAGCTGAAAGGTCTGACCTTTCCCTGAGCACAAATGTGACAAGGGACAATGGCTACCTGCCAGGATGATAATCTGTGCTTGCATTCCTGTGTTCACAGGTTCAGGAAAGTGGTAGGATATAGAGGTGAGAAACCACAGTTACCAAGGGGAGCCAGAATTTGAATTTGCTGCGAAGAATGTCTGAAATCTGTCAATAATTACAACATGTTTGCTGCCCCACCTGGTCCAAAACACCTTTCAGGAACCACTTCAGCATCCAGACAGGAATGTTGCCATATAAAGCCTGGAAGGCTTCTCTTAATGCATGAGTACCTGTTTCTGTTTTCCAGAAAAAGGTGGAGGACCATCCCAACCGGAGTCCCTCCATTTGGCTGGCCATGTACAGCGCTTTTGGACGGCCAATCCTGCTCAGCAGCACCTTCCGCTACCTGGCCGACCTGCTGGGCTTTGCTGGGCCACTGTGCATTTCTGGCATTGTCCAGGGCTTCCAGAATACAACCAATAATACAAATACTACAGAAAAGGTAACCTGACAACATGGATTGAATGGCTCTGGTAGCAGTTTTAGAGTCATATCAGGTATTTAAGACAGCTGGCTGCACGCTTTGATAGGTCTGTGGTCATCACTGTATTATTTCTTGGTTTCTCTCAAGCAAAATGAGTCTTTCTGTTGTGAGAGACAGTCAAGTTATAAACCTGAGCAGTGGAAGCCATGGTTAGGAATGGAACACAGGTTGTGGAGGCTCCCCTCAGCTCCTCAGCTGTCTGTCTTGTTGGAGTCATCCCAGAAAGTCTGGGAACAAGGAACGCCTTTTCTGCTCCTCTTCAACTGCGCCTCTTTGTTTCAGGCAGGACATGCACTGGTGGTGCCTCAGTGATGCATCCAGCCTGGGAATTTTGCTTAATTCCTGTCCGTTTGTCAGTTTATACCTCACTGACAGTTTCGAGCTCTCTGAAATCTGTTTTTTTTACTGGGAAGCTGAGAGTAGCCAGTCCCTGTTTGTGGCTGGTTGTGTTGATTGCTGCTGTGATGATATGTGTTGGTACATGTGAGAAATTGAAAAGTATCCACTTTAGTCAATGGTGTTCTTGATACAAGAGATGCCAGATCAGTGCTCATTTCAAGTTTCACTGAGACCGAACTTTCAGAGATCACCTCTAAACACTGAGTAAGCCTCTGATACAGAACGTTTTTGATCACAAGAAAAAAAAAATTATTAGTAACTAATGAAAAGATACAGATAAAATTATTTTCCTGACACCAGAGAAGAAAGGACAAAGACATTTTCCTGTATTTGTCTTCTGATAGAGAAATATCTCCATACAGTTTCTGCAGTGTTTTGTCTCTGAATGAGCAGATAGGTTTGTAATGGAATAGCATGTTCCTCTCCAGATGAAGTATTTGACTACCATCACTACCCAAATATCTTTTTCTTGGCTCTTCACTCCTGACATTCATTTTCTTGACTGATGGTCTCAATTTGGCTTGAGGTTTTCACTGCAGTGAAGGAGAGTTTAATTGTACAGCTTATCAAACAAAGCTTTTTATCATCCTTGAACTTGCACAAGCTGGATTTGAGCCACAGAGTTACAAGGCAAAGTGCATGTTTTGCCTTCAAAAATGTTGGGTTTTTTGCACAGTGAACAAACAAGGTATTTAAGCTTGAAAATAATTTCTGGATCTCAGATTTAGGAATCTTTACCTTGTCTGCTTCCTTTATCTTTTTTACTCTTCAGTGTAGTGGTTTCAGTTGTGGCTTTTTAAATTTAATCAGCATTGGGTAAAGGGAAGGTTGGAATCATTGGGGATCTTGAAACCACTTGGCTTGGTGACAGTCACTGTTTCTCTTGGATACGTTTCAGAATACATTTGCCTTTAATTTATGGATTTTGATAAACTTTCTCTTGGTTGTTCTTGCTATTAAACATTTCTCCTTTACATTCTCTCTAGTTCCAATTTATGTGAATACACTCATAATTTTATGCTTCTTCTGCCTTAATTCCTGAGAACTCTAAAGACATTGAGAAAAGGCATCTACAGATGTTATTTTCTTATTGATAACCCCACTATGAAAACAAGGGGAACTTAAATGCAGCAGAACATTAAGAGAAAAGTTTTCAAATATATTTATCTGACCAACCATGCACTTAAGCAACCCTTTTCTCAACGAGTCTTAGGCAGATGGCTTTCTTTTCTATATTGCCCAAACCTTTCATCTCAGAATCAGGCTGGATATTTCAGTAGAACAGGCTTTTTCCTTCTTTTTTTTTTTTCTCCTTTTTATTTTTCCCCTGTAAGAATTCCAGTACATCCTGCTTCCAGCTGGATCGGAAATACCAAAGGAACAGTCCTCCCTGGAGTATTTTGGTACATTTGTTTCCTTTTCTGCCTGAAACAGAGCAGAACAGTGAACACAAAAACTAGAAAATGAAAACAAAGGGTTTTAAACAAGATTATTTTTTCTCTTCCATATTGAGGCATTTAAATCTCATTTTGTGGGGAATACTGGCATGTATAGTCTTATGTTATTCAGAATTTATGGGTATCATAGACTGTATTTCTGGAAGGAACTGTTTCCATAATATGCAAATGCAACATAAATAACTAATCCCATACAATAAAAAATATTTTCTTGGAGCTTCTCTGTGGTGCAGGTGGAATGAGCTTTATTTTCTACTGAGTAGCATTTCTATCCTGCAAATCACCAGAATTTGATGGAGAAGCTAAAGACAAGGCAGACATGGTGATCTTATTGTTCCTTTCCTGCTAAAATGAAATCATTTTAGAACTGTTAAAAGATCTCAATCCTCAGTCTTTGGAACAGGAGCAGAATTTTTAATTTGTATCCAAATAATTTTGATATAGAGGTCAGTGAGAAATCTGATTTCTATAATTTTCCTGTAATACCATCAGTATGGTCTTTTCTAATGGAATGATTGAATTTACTTGTTTCCAGCTTCTCAGGAATATACAATCCCTGCTATGGCACTTGCATAATTTTTTCCTTTCTTTTCAGGTGAAGGATCCATCAAACTCCTACCTTTCATCGGAGGAATTCCTCAGGAATGTTTATGTCTTGGCAGTCCTTCTCTTCCTGGCCCTTATCCTGCAGAGGACATTCCTGCAGGCCTCCTACTATGTGACTACAGAGACTGGCATCAACCTCCGGGGTGCTTTACTGGTGAGCAAAGATCTGCCAGGAGATTCACTAATAACAGCTCCAGCTTTGTGCTTTCTTTTGTCTCATTCTTTATCTGAAGACCAAGCTTGAAATGATGGTTTCAGAAAAGATACGTGCTGTATTTTTATACAGAAAACTGGACAAAATAGTGCTGGCAAACTGCTGGCAGCAATTCCTTTTGCTAAAAACAAATCCCATCATTTTAACCTGCATAAGTTTATGTAACCCATAAAAACCCACGCATATAAAAACACATCTTTGCAGACAATGATGAAGATCAGCAGTGTCATTTTGGCTCTGCACCTGCTTTGTTCGTTTGCTTATGAGTTTGCTTCTCCTGACTGTGGACAGAATCATCTGCAGACCGTCCTTGTTTTATGGGAACGCTGTGCATGCATCGGGAGTGGTGACTCTGGATATTTATGCCCTTTAGCACAGAGCCCTGTGGGATGGGACGGGAGTGATTCATCTGCAGGACTGTGTCTGTAACCCCAGCATCCCTTAACCCTCTGTGAGAGCCTTGTTTATGAACTGGAGCCAGCAGCTCCGGCCCAGCACGTGGTGGGGGTGCAGCAGGACTCTGCACAGAACAAACTCCACAGGCAGCAGTAGCACTCCAGAAGCCAGAACTGATGTTTTGCCAGATGTTACTAACCATGGGAATATCATCTCAGCATGGAAGCTTCTTTTTTTTTGTGTGTGTGTGCTCGCTCTGATTGATGGAGCTGCTTCAAACATTTTCTGCCTTCTCCCAGGGTAGATGGTACAGACTTGGGGATGAAAGAGCACCTGGTTATTTCCTTTTTGTGACTCCTGCTTAACAAAATTGGACTTTTAGGAGCATACGCAGCTGATTTAATTCATCGGGCATTTCTGATTTATTCTACAGGATATCATTTATTCATGGAAAAAATGGGTCAAAAAGGACAAATTATTTTTAAAACTACCTTGGAGCTGCAGTGTTTGATGTTTGGTCATAACTGCAAACTGTGCTCACAATATTGGTCTTTAAAATCCAGTAGATGTAAGCCTTGATTAATTTTAAACCCTGTTAAGCTCCAACAAATTTTATGGAAAGAAATGGCCAGGTAAGGGAGAGAAACCCAGAGGAATACATATCTACTCTGATCAAACTTCACAGCATGAATTTAACTGTCTTACCAGAAACAGGGATCTCTTTGACAGTGTCACAGACAAGCAGGCTCACCAAATGCTTGTTGAAAAAGGTTCTTTGGCCAAGTTCCTAAATTTTGATGTTTTGTTGTCATTTTTGTTCTGTTTTAGGTCTGCGTTAAGCAACAAATCTTTTAAGAGGAATTGGAGTTTTTTAAAGTCAGTTCTCTCTCTTGTGCTTTCTCTCACTCTGTCTCCATCTCTCGCTGTCTCAGGTGAGAGACTGGGAGAAGGGCTGTCCTAGGTAAAGGCTGATGATGCAGTTTGAAACATCCCACTGCTACTGTTCTTTTATAATTACATCATTTTAATAACTTATTTTCCCCCCTTTCTTACAGGCAATGATATATAATAAGATCCTGAGGCTTTCTACATCCAACTTGTCCATGGGAGAGATGACACTGGGACAAATCAATAACTTGGTTGCCATAGAAACCAACCAATTAATGTGGTTCTTGTTCCTGTGCCCCAATCTGTGGGCAATGCCTGTTCAGGTAGAGCATCAAAGTAAGGGCTTGATTTCAGAGATCCTCCAGCCTGGGTGAGGAGAATGCATGTCTAGGACACTACTACAAAATCCAGAGGGGAACCTGCACTTCCCACTAAGATTAACAAACAGAATGGTGGCCTGAGGGCCGGAAAGGTGTCTCTCCAAGGACCAGTGAAGAGAGAGGGGTTTTTTAGCAGGATTTCCATGTCTGTGACTTGAAGAATGAGGACCTGCAATCCTTTTCCTGCTCCTATTTCTTCCACTGCTGACACAAATCCATTGCTTTTATTTTGCCACCTGGCATAAGCTCTAAGCATTGTTTCTGCAGTGTCCACCTGCAACTGGGTTTTGTGGCAGGACCAACAGCAACTGAATCCTGCTCCATGACTGACATGAGCACTGACAGTGCTCAGAGGAGCTCTCTTCTAAACAAACTTAAGTCACTGGACACATCTGGTTCTTAACAAGGCTGAGAAAGAACTGGAGGCAGATCTGTAGGAAGGAAAGGATGAGATTATTAGCTTAAATGAAATCTTCGAAAGTGCCAATGACTTAAGGACCTAAGCCATCCTGATTTTTCTATGAAGCTTGAATTCCTGTAACATTTTCAGAATTTTAGCTCAGGGTGTGTTTGGCATGGTCCTTACCTGTCAGCAATTCCAGAGATATTAAAGAATTTTTTAAAGGGATAGAACCAACTCTCACAGTAGATCAGTTTTGCTGAATTTCCTAAGACTGTAATCTATTTCATTAGTCAGCAGTATTACTACTACTAATGGGTTGGGTAGGGTTTAGAGTGTCATGAAATAGTTTATGGATAAAAGGCAAAAAAGGTTACATGGCAACAGAAATTAGAAATAATATAGAGGGTTTCATTTCACTGTTTCACATCCAGTGAAGTGGGTGGAAGTGGTGCTGTCAATACTTTGGAAGTTATTAAATGAACAGGTGATCTGATTGCTGTGGCTAGGTATGGCAATTTGCAGCATAGGAGCCTGAAAAGCCAAATATTGCCTTAAAAATGTTAAACTCCATTGATTCTTACTTCTGATGTTGTATAATAAGAAAGGAGATTTAAAGACAGACTTGTTTAAGAGATAAAAATATGAGATATGCAACTAATTCTGTATGCCCTCTTATCACTGAGGACATCTCTCTACCCCAAAGTGGAGCTTTTAATAGAAATATTTTTATATAGCAGAGCTTGAATTAACTCAGGAACCAGAATCACAGCAGTTGCATCACAGCCATTCCCAGGTAAACTTCTGTGGGAAGTGTTCCCAAACCCTTTGTAGGGCTAAGGCAGCATTTTCCTCCAGAGCTGTGTGGTATTGATGCCCAAGCTCCGGTTGTGTCAGTCCCAGCACATCTGCTTCATGCTTCAGTGCCTGTCTGAGATGTCCCTCTGCCTGCAGTTGCACAGGGACACTCCAACAGAATGCAAATGTCATCCATGACAGCCCTAAGACCTCTGAATGCTTCCAGAGTGAGGTAAGGAGCTCTAGTGTAAACAGGACTCGAGGCCAGAAACTCTGTAAAATGCCTCAGGGCAAGCACCATCATTTTAGTGCTCCTTTAGTTTTGTGGAAACCCAGTCTGGAATTAGAACTACCAGGCACTAACACAAACTATTTAGTTAATGTCAAAAAGAAAGGCTTCTGGGTTTATTTCCCACACTTTCCAAATGTGACCTCCTGAAGTATGGGCTCAGCTGATTCCTATGAACCATTTAAGTGTTTATTAGAAGAACAAACATTTTTCTCTTGGTATGGTTCTGGCATATTGAAATCTACTTTTTCCCCCTCTGTGTTGCTTTTTTCTTCACAGATAATAATGGGTGTGATCCTCCTCTACAACCTACTGGGAGTGAGCGCCTTGGTCGGGGCCGCTGTCATCGTGCTCTTAGCTCCCATCCAGTACTTCATAGCCACCAAGCTGGCTGAGGCTCAGAAGAGCACTCTTGTAAGTGAATTATTTCAGTGATATTTGTAATCCAGAATTGAGAACAGGGTTTCTGGGTTCTGTTCTTGCAGTTAGTGAAAACCATTGTGTGTGTTTGGGCAGGCCATCCCTCAGTTCCACCATCCCTCCCTGTCTGTTTTTCTGTGGCTCAGTGTCTTTTCCTTCCTCACATTTGTCAGAAGAGAATCTCAGAAAAGTATGTGGGCCTTGACCCGCCTTCTCTGCAAAGAGTATTTTTAATCCAACTAGCACAGTTTTGTCTGAATTCCACTCCATGAAAGGGTGTTATTCCCACATGCAGATATTGTATTTCATGGGATGTTAGCAAACAGTGCAAATGACTGATAAATTATAGCAGGAAAGTATTAAAGAATGTGCACAGCCTCCCTCTGTAAAATCTAGAGACTTTTTACTCTCAGCCCAAGTTTTGGTATTCTCTAAAAATCAGTTGGCACTTCTGGATTATTATCTATTCATATCTAAATTCTTCCGTGCTGTAAGTTTGTTTTGCTGCCTAATTTAGTTCACCAGTTAGAAATGTTTTCTGCTCCTTTGTCTAATTTTTAACTTTATTGCTGTGACCCTTGAACTTTTTAAATAAGCCTTTGATGTTTAAGTTGCCAAATATTTAGAGATCCTTTTAATCTTAATATTCAGTAAGCAAATTATACATGCATGGATCTAATTGCAACACACTTCGATCCTGTTGAGTTGTGCCAATTTTTATAACCTGTACAAATTGTACACAGGACTTATCTTTGCATAATTTCAGAAATAATCTCAGTCTTTCTTGTTGCTCTATTCTGACTTCCTCTGACTCATAACATCTTTTGGACTAGGATTTTACCAAAATTCATGATTTTACCAAAATTAATGATTTTACCAAAACTTATGATTACTGTTTTCTGATGAGAGGAAATTAGCTACATACATTCATAAATATCTCACTTATTTTCACAACTGGATCCCAGAATGATTCTTGCATCAGCAAATACGCACATTTAGGCTTCTGTCAATTGTTATGGACACCACTGACATACTAACCAACCTCCCTGAGTTTCACCCTCTGAAGGGTTGGGATGTTTTGAGTTATTTTTCTTTGCAGAAAAGGGTCACTTAATTTCCCCTTGTGGCTGTATATATTTTAATATCTCCAAAGAAAATGAAATTTTGTATTCTTTTTCTCAGTATGCCACCTGTACAAAATAAAAACCAAACAAAATATTTTTTAAAATAAATTTAACAATAGAAGAGAGGAGAAAAGAAGGTTCTCATTAAGACTACAAATGGTTATCAATTCTTTTTCCTGGTTTTCTTTTGAAATGAAGGACTATTCTACTGAGAGATTAAAGAAAACAAATGAGATACTCAAAGGCATTAAGCTATTAAAGCTGTATGCCTGGGAGCACATATTTTGTACAAGTGTGGAAGAAACGAGAATGAAAGAGCTCACCAGTCTCAAAACCTTTGCACTTCATACATCTCTTTCCAGTAAGTAACTGTGTTTTTACTGCTCAGAAAAGAATCCTGTTTTTCGTGTGAACATTCCTCCCAACTTCAACTAAAGAGAGATACAGCTGTGCCTGTGACACTTTTGTCTGTGTGTAATGTCATTAAAATAAAAAGGCATGATAAATACATAACACAGAAATTCGAAAGGATAAAATATATATTGTTGATTTTTTTGGCAGTAAGTTTTCTGTTACGTTCATTGTGACATTACAGTTAGTAGCTGCTTTACGGTAAGGAGGCGCCAGATAATATTGGCAGCCCTGATTGCATCAAAGATAAATTATGTTTTCTGCATATAAATTGTGTTTTCTGCAATGTAGAAGGGTTTAGTAATGCTTTAGTTGTGTTTCATGTTAATTGTGCACATAATAATTTTTATCTCAGTTGACTGGAATATACAAATGAGAGAATTCCATGGCTTATTTGTTGGTGTTTAAGATCTCTGACTACCAGGGAAGGAAATTTCTTACTGCAGAGTAATTTTCCTTTGGGAGTTTTAATTACTTGAATTGGAAATAACTGGATTCTTCTAGTGTCATATGCTTACTGTAAAATTGTTTTTTCTTATTTCCTATAATCTGATGCTTATTTTGTTTCTCTTTCCCAGTTTTTATGAATGCAGCCATACCAATAGCAGCTGTTCTTGCTGTAAGATATGGGGGTTTTTTCCATTTTCCTTATAAAAAAGGGAGAGAAAAGTGGGGGATGGGGTGTGAAAAGGTAGAAAGGACACCATTGTTATTGTAGGACCTATTCTTCATAAAACCAGCAGATGAGTTAAGGGCCCCTGCTAACTGTAGGAGAGCATGACACTGGAAGTTGTAATTTCTAGAAGGTGGATTGGTAAAACCAAAGAGAAAAGTAATTTTTTACTACAAGAAAGAAAAATCATTACAACTTGAATTTTTTACTAAAAGAGAGAGAAAGAGAGAGAAAGAGAGAGAAAGAGAGAGAAAGAGAGAGAAAGAGAGAGAAAGAGAGAGAAAGAGAGAGAAAGAGATCATTACAACTTGAAAGAAGGCCCATTTTGAAAAGCTCTTTTTGAAAGGGGTTTTGAGTGTCTTTTCTTGTCTCTTTAGCAACAAAACTCATTCCTGTTTCAAAATGCATTATGAGGCACCATTTCAGTTTTCAAGAAAGGGTACTCTGCAGTTTAAAGAGAAAATAATTTTGCATGTCCTCTAGCCAGGTTTAAGTCTCAGCCTCATGCATGAGAGGAACTATGCCTTGCTGCTCAGTAAGGAGCTTTCATAGACCAAATTTTGAAGGCAGAGTATGCTGACAGTGTGTACAAGAATTGGAACATTTATGAACAGAATTCTGCACCTGTGAAAAAAAGATTTGTTAGATTCTTACTGGTTTTTTTTCTGGGTTATGTGTTTCCTGTAAACCCTAAAGTCAGTTACAAAGCTGTAATCAAATGCTAGATTTTACAATGAAAACTTTTTCACTCTTCAATGTGTGAAACCCCTTGAATTCACTGGCAAGATTTTAAAATCTATTTAGCTTTAACAGAACACACCTTTCTCTTCAGTTTATCTTGATTCCCAGTGAACTGTGTAGTTATTAGCCTTAGCTGAGCAAAATACTTTGCTTGCTGTCCTTGTCCATCTTGTTCGAGTCCTTGTCCTGACGTGCTCTTTCCCTGGTGTGACAGACCTTTGTGACTTACGCATACACCAATGACAGGCCACTGCAGCCCGCCCAGGCCTTTGCATCCCTGTCACTGTTCCACATCTTGGTCACACCTCTGTTCCTGCTCTCCACCGTGGTTCGTTTTGCAGTCAAGGCCATCGTGAGGTAAGTGGCCCTTCTCCTTCCTCCAGCTCCCAAACACCCATATTCACTAACAGAAATGGCTGTTTCTACCTGCTCATGTGGGAGAGTGTTATGAGGTGGGACTCTGATGCTAAAGATGTGAGAGAAATCAGAGTGACCCTTCCTTTTCATCACATGACACAAAGACAAAGAAACACAGCACAGGAAGGACAGGGAGCTACTGCAGCCGGTCCAGAGCAGGGACACCAAGGGGATCAGAGGGATGGAGCAGCTATGCTGTGAGGAAAGGCTGAGGGAATTGGGATTGTTCAGCCTGGAGAAGAGAAGGCTTTGGGGTGACCTCATAGTGGCCTTGCAGTGCCTGAAGGGAGCCCACAGGAAAGATGGAGAGAGACTCTTGGCAAGGGCCTGGAGTGACAGGACAAGGGGCAATGGCTTCACACTGACAGAGAGGAGGGTTAGATTGGATATTAAGGAGGAAATCCTTCCTGTGAGGCTGGTGAGGCCCTGGCACAGGTTGCCCAGCGAAGCTGTGGCTCCCCCATCACCAGTGGTGTCCAAGGCCGGATTGGATGGGGCTCTGAGGAAGTTGGTTTGGTGGAAGGTGTCCCTGCCCATGGCAGGGAGGTCAGAATGATGTGCTCTTTAAGATTCCTTCCAACCCAGGCCATTCTGTGGTTCTATGATTCCTAATGTTCCATTGTTTTCAGAATTTGGCAGTTCAGAGCTGCCCTGTCCTTCCTTGAGAGATGCTCCTCTTCTCACAGGCCACCCACCACCACTCTTCCCCAGCACTCTCTGGGCTCTTGTCAGCACTAAGGGGGTGGGAGAGGCTGGTGTGAAGCTCTTTAGAAAGACCAGCCCTGCTGAAGCAAGGAAGAGTAACCCTATGTCCACAAAAGGTACATGGGGTATAAGTGAGAATTTAGTGATGTCCTGCATCCTGTTCAGGTATTTATTTCTGTAAAACAGCTCAACAGAGCAGCTTCCTTCATGCTGAGCTATAGAGCACTTAATCTCAAAGGAGCTGGTTGGTATAAGTCAAATTTCTGGCTTTTGGGTGTTGTGTCAGTGGCCTGTATGGACACAGTCATGGACACACTGACTTTAAAAAACAAAAATAATTAAATAGAATTTATTTTTATCAATGCAGCAGCAGGAGCTTGGCTACATGAGACATTTTTCCGAGGTTGAAAATGATTTCTGAGTAGTGGAAAAATCTCCAGGCTCCTCTATAAATCATCCAAGCCTCTACATCTCTGTACTATGTTTAGCATAGCCCTAATATCAAAATGGTGTGTACATTTGCCTTAACACTGCTGGCCACCCCTCAGGGCAACGTGTGAAGACCAGATTTGCCAAAACAAACTGCATCCTTTGTCAAACTCATTTCCTAACATCTTTCTCCCATGAACATCATGTCCCCAAGTGAAGGATAAAGAATGTGTGTTTGGCCACTCGATGGCTCTATCCTTAGTTAAATACATAAATGAGTGTGTGCTTATTATTTTTGTGATTAAGAGCTTATACTGTGGTCAGAATCTCAATTTTCTGTTCAAGAGTAGTTCTAGTGCCATTAAAACTTCTGAGGGTACCTCATTCAAATGCAAAGTAAGGGTTGATATCATCTTAGGTGCATGATCAAAACAAGGTCTTGTATCTTCTACAGGAAAATGAATTCTTGCTTAGCCACCTAAGTAAGACTGAAATTCTGATATGGAAATATATCAGAATTTATGAGGCACATAAATTTTCTGTTCAAGAAAGGAGATGGGAACAGGCATGCTGGCAGGAGGAAATAATGACAATAGCAGTGCTTTCTTTCTAACCTGTATGTGGCTTGAAGATGTATTGATAATTTAATATAAAATATGCGGACAGGCTTTGAGGTGAACTACTCTCCCATTTGCAGATTAATCTTCAAATCACTGATCTGAAGGCATATGTCCTTCTGCTTTCTCAGTTGCTGGCCCAATGCACCTTGATTTTAGTTTTTGCAAAGTAACAGCTTCACCCTGACTGGTGTGTGATTTTGTTCATCCCTTCCCCGGAATGATAAAAACCCAGGTGCTTACATCACTCTGAAAGGAAGGGGGACAGAAAGAGGATCAAATACTCCTGTTATGAAGAATTAATTGAACCTGTGTGCTGTATTTCCCAGTGGACAATTTTAAGAGCTAGACAAAGTTGTTGTGTGTCTCCAGGGCTGGCCATGGCTGTGCTGAGGTGTGCAGTACCCACCCCCTGTGTGCATGCAGTGCACAGAACCATGGAATCTCAGAATATGCTGAGTTGGAAGGGACACATCAGGGTCCTTGAGTCCAGCTCCTGGTCCTGCACAGAACATCCCAGGAATCTCCCCCTGTGTCTCAGAGCATTGCTCAAATGCTCCTTGCCCTCTATCAGCCTTGGGGCTGTGACCATTCCCTGGGGAGCCTGTTCCAGTGCCTGACCGCCCTCTGGGTAAAGAACTTTTTCCTGACATCCAACGTAAACCTCCCGACACAGCTTCATGCTGTTTCCTGGAGTCCTGTCACTGGTCATAGAGAACAGAGTACTGATGTACTTGCCCCTTGACTTCCCCTCATGAGGAAGCTGCAGAACTGCCGTGAGGTCTACCCTCAGCCTCCTCTTCTCCAGGCTGAACAAGCCAGGTGACCTCGGCTGTTCCTCATACGGTTTCCCCTTCAGACCCTTCCCCATCTTCATGACCGCCTTTGGACAGTCTCTAATACCTTTAATGTCTTTTCTTATATGATGTGTTGCATTGCCCTAACACTGTTGGGGGATCAGGAGAGCCATAGGACCCGGTGGAGGAGCATTGTGCTCCAGAGAGGGGGCTCCAAAGAGCCGAGATGGGGGCAAACGTGTGTGTGCTATGAGCTCGCAGTGTGCTTTTGTACCCTTAATTCAGCTGTGTCTCGTTGCCACAGCCTTTTCTACTTAGCCGTGGTAATAGGCTTGATCGATGCAAAAGCTGTGTCAGGATGCACCCACTGCCCTGGCATTTCCAGAGAATGGCGGTGGGTGAATGACTCATTTCTGCACCCTGACTGCACGGGCATGAGAAAGGCATGGAAGAGATAAGCCTGCCAAGATGGAAACCATTCCCACGGAGCTCCCTTGGCACCCTCATGGCTTGCTCTGCTCTTCATTCCCAGCTACCAGTACAACGCTTAATTATTTTCATCTGTCCTTCTTCCACACACATAAATCTTCATTTGCCATCAGGGTGGCAGATGAAAGGATCCCATGAACTTCTTTTGGAACATTTCTGATAAATCGTGCTGGTGTGACTACACAAAAAAGGAAATGTATTCGTGGAAACCTGGGTTTATGTAACTCACTGTCCTGTTTTCTTTCAAGTGTACAGAAGCTGAATGAGTTTCTCCTGAGTGATGAGATCGGAGATGACAGCTGGAGAGGGGGGGACAGCTCTGTACCTTATGAATCCTGTAAGAAGCACACGGGACTTGTAAGTTCTGCTTCGTGACACTGAATTTCAAAGCAGAGAGGCCACATAGCCCCATGCAAGCCCAGTGGCCAAGCTGACAGAGCCTGGGATCTTGGATTTCTAGCCTGGCCCTAATATTGACCAGTTTTGCCTCTTCTGTGTCTTAATCTCTTATGGTTTTATGACATGAAGGGTCTCCATACACACTTAAGAATTGTTGAAGTGCCAATAGTAAAAAAAACAAACCTAAACCAACCGTAATACACCAACATATTCAAATATGACTAAAATTCGATCTTCTTAGTTTTTATAGAAGGCCCAGGTGTATTTCCTGTAGTTATGGGATTTGTACTGTATATTGCTTATGCTGGACATCCTTAGGGAGGAACAATTCCTGCTCTGGGAAATTTAGAATTAAAGGTGGAAAAAAACAACACCAAGCTTTGTGAAATAGGAATTTATTCCAAAACGTAGTTTCTGGAGTACTAAACATAGAGTGAATTTGAGTAAAATTTGAGGACAAAAAACCACAACGAAGATGATTTGGGAAAAAGAGTTTTTTTCATTTTGACTTTTTTCTAAAGCTATATATTTCAACAGTTTCAAACTGACTGTACAATTTGAAATGTGACTGAAACTTGAAGACGGCAACAGAAAGAAAGGATTAGCACAAAATAAATTTTATTTTAGCTTGCCAACCTGAAACAACATCTTTCTTGTTTTTCTGGGCTAACAATGATAACAAAAGAAACAAAAATGAGATTGTTTCAGCCTTTATTTTATTTGTCCTGTCCACCTTTTTCTTAGTCCTACAGAGATTGATGGGGGAGATGGTAGATGATGGGGAGAGGGTTTGAGAAGGATGGCAGAGATGAAATTTGGGGTGGTTATGCATGGGAAGCAAAAAATCCCAATATTTCCCATGCTTCAGTTACGGGTGTTTAAAACATTTGAAATGTGTGCATGACAGTGATGTGTCTTTATTATCACATATTGAAAAGCACTGGCTGCTTCTCCTGAGCTGGAATGGTGGTAGGAAAGGGAATGGATTGTTTGCTTTGCAGGGCACCAGATGCTGTCTCCTCTTGAGGAGTCCAATTTTTCTCCTTCCTTCACTTTTCTCTGTGTAGCACACCAAGGCCATCAACAGGAGGCAGCCCCTGAGGTATCAGCTTGAAAGCTACGAGCAGCCAGCAAGGAAGCAGACACGGCCCGTGGAGATTGATGATGTGGCAATTAAGGTGGTTTGAAAACTTCATCTCATTGAAAAATGAGATGAAAATGTTTTCCCTCAAGAAAACAGGGAGCAGGTCCTCCTGCAAGAGTACCTGATGGTGCCCAGTCGCTGCTGTTGTTTCAAATTTTCCATGGCAAGAGCAAGCCCTTAAATAAGTTAGCACTTTAGCCAAATTTGAGAAGAGTGAGCTTCAGACCAGTTTTTATAGTTATTTCGTGTCTTCTCAGGGAACAAAGAGGCATCGTGAATCTAAAGTCTAAGTCTTTAGTCTCCTATTTGACAGAATGAAAGTATTTGGTAAATAGAACTCAGCTCAAGATCATCCATTTCTTGCATTATATACATTATATATTTGTGTGTTTATCTTTTCTTGTTCACAGTTTTTGGGGGTTTGGCAATCTTTAAAAATTTGGCTTGCTTTTTTCTGTGTGTGTATAACCATACCACACTGTGTCTATTAATCACAGATTTATTTTATGAAGATATTTTAAATCTAAACTAATCATTCTATTTTCCCCCCCACTGCGTTTAAATATCTGAATTGTGGTAATTGTTTTGTAGGTGACCAATGGATACTTTTCATGGGGAAGTGGTTTAGCTACATTGTCCAACATAAATATTAGAATCCCAACAGGTAGGATAAAAGTACACCTTCAACATGAAATGTATAATGTCAAATTGTTATTAATTCCACTTATTGATGTTCTGAAATGCACAAAGCTGCACACTGAGAATTTTATAAGAAAAAAATTGATGTTAAAAGTGTATACAAGGTCATGACCTGTATTGTACATATAGGAATATAACTAGAGAAATTATGTGGCTTTAGCATATCTGTATCATTTATATAGTTCTATAATAGCACAAACTAAGTCAAGAGTAAGAATAAACATGAAAAAATTGATGCAAAAATTAATTATTATTTTTAATAGAAAATTGGAAAAAAAAGAAAGAGGGAGAACTCCAGACTCATTCAAACCAAGGGTCCATCTAACCCAGAATATTATTTTCAGCAACACTTGTGTAATATACTTTTCCTGCCATTTATCAGCATTATAGTCTTCCAGCTCACAACTATTTTCATTCAGAAAATGCCGGTTTTCTGTCAAGAAATCCTCAATTATTTTGTCTCTCAATGAATTTCTCTTTGTGAAGCTGAGTTCCTGTAATTCCTTGCATACTCAGTGTCTTTGGCTAGGGATTCCCCAGGTTTACAAAATGATGGTTTGTTTTGGAAAACTTGCATAACAAGTATGAAAAATAGCAACTATTATTTTCTATTATTATTAATAATAATAACAATAATTTTTGTTGTTGTTGTTGTTAATGCTGTAGAATTCATAACACCATCTGTTGGCATTTCATATTATTGAATAGCCTTACGCTTTATGTTGATCTCCTATCAAGGGCTTTGTTTTAAAATGGAGTATTACTTTAGGTTGGTGTCACATGGTGATTTAGTAATCCCCAAGTCTGTATGATTTGTTTCCATGTAGCATTGAGTGTCACCAGCAGAATGTCTTTGCTTCAAGGAGTTTACAGTCTGAGGCCCTGGAATGGGTTCACAGGCTGGGTGAGCCAGAGTTTACCTCCTTTGGAAGGAACAAGACCCTTGGCTTACCAGCTGGAGAGAAGCTTAACTGGAAATTTTCCAACACCTATACAGGGGCTACAAGAATGGAGGGAGACTCTTTACAAGGACCTGGAGTGACAGGACAAGGGGGAAAGGCTTCACACTGACAGAGAGGAGGGTTAGATTGGATGTTAGAAAAAAATGCTTTATTGTAAGTGTGGTGAGGCCCTGGCACAGGTTGCCCAGAGAAGCTGTGGATGCCTCATCCCTGGCAGTGTCCAAGGCCAGGCTGGATGGGGCTCTGAGCAACCTGGGATAGTGGAAAGTGTCCCTGCCCATGGCAGGGGAATTGAATGAAGTGATCTGTAAGGTCTCTTCCAACCCAAACATTCTGTAAGCCTATGAAATGCACTGGCCAGCACAATCAGTGAATTTGATTAGTTTATGGGAAGATCTGAGATGCACCGTTGTCATTGCAGAGTAGGACTGGAGGTAGGAAAGTGTCTGTGTGGGGAGGAAGGAGAAGTACAGCTAAGCAGAGAAGAGTAATGGGTCTTCTTTCAGCTCATTTATTAGACTGACCCAATTCATTTCAGTTCATTTATTAGATTGGTCCAAATTTTCATGGAACTCCAAACTGAATAATCACTCCTCACCATGTATCGTTTGACCCTAAATAAGTTTCATCCAGTAACACAGTCCCATAAAACAAATGCTAATATAGGCAAGAGCAAAAGTCTCATTCCTTTGGAGATTAGTGTGTTATTGCAATCCATTAATGTTTCTATCGATGAATACATGCAATATTGCCCATTTATGTTATAGGATCCTAAAAAAAATAATGAATCAGTTCAAGTTCTCTAAAGCTGAATCTAGCTGGGCCTTGTGAACTGGAGTATAACTGGATTTTTTTTTTCTCTTTTTAAAAAGTGTTTTGTTGTTTTTACTATTATCATAGGTCAGATGACAATGATTGTGGGCCAAGTTGGCTGTGGCAAGTCTTCACTTCTTCTTGCTATCTTGGGAGAGATGCAGACCCTGGAGGGAAAAGTTCACTGGAGCAAGTATGTTTATATAGCTATTAATTGCTATATTCATTTAAGGAGGAGGCTGAGATTTGCTGTGAGAAATGTAAACTTCATGCCTTAGAACTGCATGTTGAGTGATTACCATCACCCAGATCCTCTCTGGAATGTGTCACCTGCAAACTCAGGAAGGATTTTTCACTGTTCTGTCATATTCAGAGCAGGTAGAGCAGGGTGCCCCAGGAAGGAAAAGAGGCTACTCTGGTGATTAATATCTAATATACTGGCCTAGCAAATTTCACAGATAGAAAGCATAGGCTATTCCTTTTATCAGATAGGCTTCAGTATAATTAAAGTCAGCATTGTCATGTTGTTCCCGTAGCCAGCAGTGAAAGTGTGACAGGCTGGAGCTTCTCCAGCCCAGTGGGATGTGTGGAGTGCCAGCCTAAAGGAAAGGATGTATTTCCCACTCAGAGCTGCTGCTACTGGCAGAAAAAGAAATGTAATTGTGTGTGAGCAATGCTTTTCTCCTTCCCTGGTAATCTGCATGAGCCTCATCTATGGAACAGTGTCACCCTTCACAGTAATATGCTCAAAAGCAGCCTGAGCACACTAAACACCTTAAGAGTAAAGGCTGGGAAAATGCTGTTTCTGAAAGGAGAACTGCCCATGAGGTCAGGCCTTGGATTCAGAACCAGTGAATGAGAACTTCCCACAGAAACTAGAGTGGGGCAGCAAGCACTCTTCAAGCCTAGCCAAGCCAAGAGAGAGCGGAAGTGATATGCTGTAATGCAAAGACTTGTTCTTTGGTTTTAAAGATCAGTTCTGTTTCCTTAAAACTACCAAGCCAAACTCCTCTCAGTTAGCTTTTTGCTGAGAAAAGAGGGAATTTTGTCACAGAGACCAATATTTTGTTGCTCTGTCCCTTGACTAGTAACCTCCTTTGTCATATTTTTCTTACAGCAATGTTGTAAACTGGATGTTTTTTGCTTTTCCTGTGATGGTATCCATGGCATTTTTGCTCTCTAGCTATATTTCACTTTCTGCTATTCTAAACATATGATCTCACTGGAGTAGCAGGTACAGTTGAAGCCAAGGCTAGACTAAATTTAGTCTAATTATATATGAATTTAAGCTCTGAAGGAAGAAGAATATGTGACCTACCACAGTTAATTTCTTTGAGGCATGTCATGAAGGTTTTTATACCACAGTCAGGTATTGTTTTTCTGAGTAGTTTAAAACAAATAACAGGAATAAGTAGAATGTACCTTGAAACGATTCTCACAATTATTTTGAAAGATGTATTTGAGAAAGATTCAGATTCTTCCTAGATAAAGATATGGAACCTTGGAGAGATTAGAAAAATGAGAAAACTTAGAAACATAATAGATAGAGCTTATGAAATGTTTCATAATTATGAATTGTGAAAAAAAAAGTGAAGTTTAATATTGTTCAAGAAATAGGATCATGCTGTCAGTTGATTAGCAGTCTGTACACTACCAGATCACGAGGCAACTCAGGTTTTACCTCAGACTTCTTTTTTCATTACACACTATAATTGTGATATAGCTGATGCAAAAATGGTTATGTTTTGCTGGTAATTTCAGACTGCCTGGCAGACAGATGAATACAGAAGGATACTTCAGGTATTTAACTAAGTGGATCCTATGTTTTGCAAAACCATAATAAAGATCCTATTTACTCTTTTAAGTCCCTTTCCATGTGATTCTCCATGCATGACTAACGCAGCTACTGATCAGGGATGAAATGCAGGCTAAGTGAATTCCTTTACAAATTCAGCTGTAACAGCACAGTAATTGTAAGCACGGATAAGATTGCAGCCCCAGTTGTATTGGGACAATCCTGCAAGGCATCACTGGGGTTCAAATACCCTGTTGCTGTGGAGGCTGACTGCAGTGAGAGCTGTGTGTCCTGCTGCCAGGGTTGTCACTGCTTTGGCATCTCAGGGAAATAAAGCACGGCAGTGTATCTTTCTGTAAAAGATCTTGGCCAGGGCAAATCTTTCAGGCTGGGTCTCAGTTTTCCCCACTTATAGGAGACATGCCCCAGAAATGTGACATCCTTAGATGTGGAGCTGGGTTTTTGCTTTCCCAGCGAGCAATCAGCTTCAGAGGCTTGTTAGATACTGATGCATGGGGCTGTCGGGGTGCAGTGATTCAGCCAAGCCTGTTTCAGATCTGAATTCTTTATTATTAAGTTATTTCTTATTAATTTGTGAAAATTATGCACAGACATGTATTCCCCTCATGCACATCAAGCCAAACAGTCAGAACCATCTTCTCAGACTGCCAAGCCAAAAGGGGCCAAGTGGAAACCCTTCACTTGCTGTGTGGTTTTTTGTACATTTTAATGGTTTCTGTGCAAACAGCTCGTTGTATACTAAGTGAAAACTCAGGAAACACAAGAACTCTTACACAGATCCTCACAAATGGCCTGTTCTGTCTTCAAGTATCCAGAAGGATGTGACAAAAATTAGGAAAAGTTAGTGCTCCCTTCAGAAGGATTGCCTAGTACAATGCTCACCCAAAGATTACAACCACAGGAGCTCACAGAAGGCACTGAAGGGCATAATGGGCACGGTGGGGGGGGGAGATAAATGATCAACCATATAAATCTCAGTGGCCAAAATCAGCAGAACTACCATTTCTGGTTGCAGGGATGGGCCTAAATTCCTCTAAACTCCTGGATGGAATTTGTATAGATGCTTGGTCCTCATCTTGCCTCAATTTCCTGCCTATATTAGCAGCGGAAATGGTTCATTCTGTTGTTACAGGGGTATCCCAGAGATTTTGTACACCTTTATTCTCCTCCCTTTTTACTTTGTAGGATGATGGAATCAGGGCTTTATTAGAGATGCTTTAGTCTATTTTAAAATATTATGAGTTACCATAAAAGTGTCTAAATCTCAACAAGGTGTCCTTTTTACTTTTCCTTAAACCCTTGCTTTAAATTGATTTGTTTGTTTGTTTTTTTATCTTATATATTCAAAACCCAATAAAAATGACTAATTAGGTTGGTCCTTCCTACCATTTCAGACTCGAACTTACCACACCCCATTTTGGGCAATATGTCTATTTTATAATAGAGCTAAAAATCAGTATAAATAGCCACACTTCAATAAATAAATGAACTAGAGGAAATAAATGCTAATCCCCTCAGGCAAATAATATACCCTTTTTAGAAATCTCAGGAGCTTCAATTTCAGCCCACTCCCATGCCCTGCAATCACATCACTCTCTCAGATTCAGCAGGGTAATAAAGTATAAGACCAAATACTTAATCCCCTTGTTTGGGAAGGTCCCAGCTCACTAAAGGTCTTCTCTGTGTTTATTCATGGGATTATTGGTGAATGTGGGTTCTCACAGAAATCTCATTCATAATTTGGGAGAATCAAAGTCTATTTGTCAAGCTAAGCCAGGAATGAAATTTCTAACCAAGGAAAAAGGGTTTAAGAAACCGAGATCCTAAAATTAGTCCTTGCCCAGTCGGATACTCTTTGGTTATAATGCCAAGCATATTAGATCTGTATGGAATGTGCCCAGTTTTTGTTACCTTGTAGTTCAGAAGATGCTTCCAAACTTATACCTGAAAGCATTTTCTTCTTCTCTACCACTGCAGTGCTCTCCTGATAAAAGTTTGGGGGTCTTGAATAGAGCAAATTTAGGGTTTCTTCTTGTTGTTTGCCTTCACCTAATTCCCAGCCCCTTTTCAATCTCTCCTTAGACTCCATCTTTTGCTTTCTTGTAACTTTTTTCCACTGTAGAGAAGACTGGAAGTTTCTGCTTCATGAGAGACTGTGTTTTAGTGAGGGGTTCTTTGTTTTGAGCCTCGATGTGTGGCTCTCTGACACTTCTGAGACTTATTCCCCTCTGATGCAGCAGCTTCTCTGGAAGTTGGTGCACAAAGAAAACACAGTGCATTTTAGGAGGCCCAAATTATCCAAGTCCTCAGAGATCTGATGTGCAGCACAGAAAACAACATGTCTCAGTTCTGGCATTTTTGGGGAGATGATTAATACATGAATCTGGCATTACAAGGACTCTGCTATTGGAATTCTTATGTCCTTTCTAGACTTGGATATCCTGCTAATGAGCGCAGCTGCATTTACTGATTTCCCAGCAGTTAAGCAGTAATTTCTGTCTCAGCATTAGAGGATTTCACCTGGAGTATTCACAGGCCTGAGAGAAGAGGATTTGTTTGTTCATGGCTTTTTTTTCAAGTCAGGAGAAAAATGTTTTAGCATGAGTTTTCTACCCCCTTCCAATGCCTGTTTCTATTTACATGGTATAATCTCTTTCAGGTTTTGCACTTTGCAGTGATACATCACCATGCCTGGAATGAGCATCACTGCTGGTCCAAAACTGCTTTCCCTGCCATTCCAGGCCCTGGGCACTGTTAATAAGTCAATTAACAAATAGAGGGAGCTGTAAAATCATTCATGTCATTGCTGCCATTTGAATGCTCTTCAGAATGTATTTCTTAAGGATATGATCCTTAAGAAGTGGAGGATGACAAGGAAAACCTATGTGTTGTAGTGCTCTGCACAGCTTTATGCAGCCTTAGTGCTATTAAGAGATTAAAAATCTGTTCTGATTCTACAGCATAGCTGCAAAGCTTATCTTTACTCCAGGGGAAATTTGTCATTAGTTACCAACTTCTGCAGGCCATTGGTAGAACTCTGTGGAGAAGCTAACTTATTGCTTGCCAGGAAATATTAATATTTTAATTTTTAATAGGTTTTATTATACAATTTTCATTTTTAATGCATTTTCTAACAACATAATTTGCCTGTTTAGCCACTATGCCTTGTAGATATGAAACAGTCACATTTAGAAAAGTGTTGTGCTTTTGCTTAGACCTTGTTTGTTTTCCCTTCAAGAACAAAAAACCCCAAACTTATGTTGAGTTCTTAAAGTACGTAGTTAACTCCAAGTTTACTATATGTAAAACTAGCACAAAATGTTATTCTTTATATTTCCTGCTTACTAAATGTCATTTACCATAACTTACAGTGTAAATGAAACTGAACCTTCTTTTGAAGCATCCAGAAGGTATTATTTCTTTTCTAGTGTATCATAAAACACTCATTAATTTCTTCAGAATTTCCCCAAATCCTCATCTTTGTGCTCTTCAGCCATTTCTATGTTTCCTTATCACGTTGATAATTGTTTGCTGTGGGATTAATTGATAGATTGTGCAAATCCAGTGGATCCCACACTTCTCTAGCCAGTGAACCACTACCTCTGTCTTGTCTGAAAGATGCTGAGCTCCCATCCACTCTCAGTGGGAGTTTAGTGTGCTCCTTGTCATGCAAGACAGGATCTCTAGGTATGAGGCATCATTAGTTGTGTCCTTCTACGTGTTTTTGAGTTTTCTGCCCAGCACTGGGTTTCCCGTGGTGCCTAACCTGGGATGGGATGGAGCAGGGCACAGAGGGAGCCAGCTCAGCTCCAGCTGAAGCCAAGCAGGGACTCCACCCCTGGCTCCAGGTTGGAAAGAAGGACAAGCTCCACTAAAAGCATGTTACAAATGACAGAGAGGTAGTGGCACACAGAGATGTAGCTGGGAGCCACACAATGATTTGCTGCCCCATAATCTTGAGGACGAATCTCATGAGAGCTAAAACTCCTGGAAGTTTTGGGATATTGCTGACAGCTTCTAACCAGCTGTTTCTCCTGCCCTAGCACCCCCTCTCTCAATAGTAAATCCTACATGCTTACAAATGAAGCTAAGCAAATGTTTTGCTGGAAGCAATACCATCAGAGAGACTGAGAAGGAATCTAATTTTGGCCTTCCAGATCCTGTAGGGAGCCTGCAAGAAAGATGGAGAGAGACCATTTACAAGGGCCTGGAGTGACAGAACAAGGGGGAAAGGCTTCACACTGACAGAGAGGGTTAGATTGGATGTTAGAAAAAAATTCTTTATTGTAAGTGTGGTGAGGCCCTGGCACAGGTTGCCCAGAAAAGCTGTGGATGCCCCATCCCTGGCAGTGTCCAAGGCCAGGTTGGATGGGGCTCTGAGCAAGCTGGGATAGTGGAAGGTGTCCCTGCCCGTGGCAGGGGGTTGGAACTGGATGATCTTTAAGGTCCCTTCCAGCCCAGGCCATTCCATGATTCTATGATAAGTGTTCAGATCCATGAGCTGGTACCAGTCCACACCTCCTTCCTCACATCATCTTGGGCATCCCATAAAATTGTCTGAAATTGCATGACCTTTTTTTGCTGCTGTACCTTGGCAAAACAGCCAGAAGCAGAGAACATTCATACCCCTATTGTCACATGTCATTAGGCATTTAGACACATTTCAAGTATGTCTAATAAATCCTTGGGAGGCTGCAGTGATTCTTCCCAATCTGTATTAGACTGCTTTCTTTTCCAGTATCACTGAAGATCTGATAAACTGAAAGGAAAAAAGTATTCACTGAGAAAAAAGTATTTTATATGTGTGACCACATAAAATAATCTAAAACTTCTGAAAGCAGCAAGTCAAGTATGCTGATGCCATTTAAACAATGTCTTTTCACTTTGTGTTTTGATGTTAGAGAAAATAATGCCAAATAACTATTCCTGTGAGAATTTAATATTTCTTAATATTATTTATAATTTGCCTTTGGATTTAAATTGCAATTACTAGATTGAGGTAGGTACCAGCCATTTATAGTAGAATAGAATACAACCTACCTAGAGTGTAGATTTTGCCATCAGGGGAGAGAGTGGGTGCTGTTCTAACATAAACATCAAATTTATAACTGTTCCCTTCATTTTGTTTTGCTTATGTGTTTCCCTGTATTTTTCTGAATGCACATTCATGAAATTGACTTTAAAAAATCTGATTATCAGACATTTCGTACTGTGGGGCCTTTGTTTCTTACTAAAGCTCTGTGTCTGTCTGCAGTAGGAACAGGTACTCCGTGGCTTATGCAGCTCAGAAGCCATGGCTGCTCAATGCCACCGTGGAGGAGAACATCATCTTTGGCAGCCCCTTTAATAAGCAGAGGTAAATATCCACCTCCTTGCAAAAACACATGGCAGCTCCTTTTAAAGAGGGTTTTTTGGCATCTTCTGGAGGAAGTTTGTAGATCTGGAAAATATCAATCAGTGCATGCTAAACCTGGGGTGGATTTAGCTGACCTGACTTTGTCAACTCAGAGGAAGGTTTCTGGTTAGTCTTTCAAGGCTGCTCCTCTAACCAGAGCACGTGCCCACGATGTTTGTGAGAAGTCCCACAGTGGCAGTGGCTCTCTATGGAATACAGCTGAAGCCGTATGTGTCATTTCCCAGGTGAGATGAATCCCATCTTTGGAGACCACTGACATGTTTTTCTTTTGTTTAGTGGAGCCTGAGGCTGCCAGAGAACTCTGGAAATAGGGATTCTAGGCATGTTTCCACTGAGTTTATATGCTAATACTGCTGTGATCAAGTTACTGGAGCAGCCACTTTCCAAAACCAGCATTATTGCAGATGGGGTGCCTCCAGGAAGTGGCCTTAATTCTTCCTTTAGAAATACAGGAGAAGGGAGTGTGAAAGCTGAGGTGCACAGCTCCTATTTTGCCTATCCAGCACCCGCTTCTTGCATCCTTCTAAAAGGTCAATTAACAGATGTGGAAAAAGTGACTGGACCTAAGGAAAACAAATTGCTGATGTTTTCAAAGGCAACACTCTCTCTGTTTTCAGTTATTAAAAATACAGCCTGTTCCTCTCAGTCTGTGCTGTGTTAAGATGTATTACTCCATTCTGACTTGATATAATCTAACCATGACCAAATGCCTCAAAATCCAGAAAAGCACCAAAATTCCAGGGACCAAATTCTTCAGCCACTGCATCCGTCAGCCAGTTTCACTAGTTTCAATGGGGAAAGCTGAATTTCATCACTCAAATAGTCTGATCCCAGCTGCTCATCAGCGGATCACCTGCCACATGCCCAGAAATCTCACCAAAAAAAATGTCAAAATTCTGCAACTGGTTTGCTGTTTCTGGTAAGATCAGAAGAACTGTAAGGATCCTTTGTCCTGTAATATCACTCCAAAGAAAATGAAGAGGCACTTAAAGGTGGAAGAATAAAAACTCAGTGGAAAATAGCTTCAAATACTCAGGAGTCCAACAAAACAACTCCATGATAGGGAAGAATGTACTCAATAATTTACATAATTAAATCTTTAAAAAGCAGTCTTGCCAATAAAGATGTCTAATAAATATGTCATTTTTTGTTTAGAACGCTTCTACAATTTACAATTTACAATGCTCCTACAGTGTACAATTAATTCTGAAAAATCATTTTGCCCTACTTATTTTTGCAATTATCCAGCCATCCCAGAGCCACAAAAACTTCGTGGTTACCTCTAGCTGGAGGTTTTTGTGTTAGTAGAGTCAATAGCTGGGTAAATAATTGCAATGACCATGTTGTTTTCCAGGTACAAGGCTGTTACAGATGCCTGTTCTCTGCAGCCTGATATTGATTTACTGCCATTTGGTGACCAGACAGAAATTGGAGAAAGGGTAAATAATGTGAATGCTTTAATCTCTGCTTGGCCTTTGTATTAAGAAGACACTCCCTGATGTCACTCAGACAGTTCTAGTCTGTACTGGGCTGCCAAACTGGTAAATAATTGTAATTGACCAAGAGTTCCTACGAAAAAGCTTTGAAATCTCTTCTGCTTCTTCAGCTATTTCTCAAATGGGATTTCTTGGCCAAAGTCTCCCATGTTTTACTTGCAGAATTTGATGCTGGTATTGGTTACATTTTCAATCTAAAAAGCCTACTGTGCTCAGAGCAGCTCTTCATAATTTACACTTACCCATGAATAATAACTTTTCTTCTGATATTATATGAGGATTATGCTTGTTTATCAAAAGAATTAGCATTTTAATGAAGTTTTTTTATTTTGATTGGAACTCTGTAATTGTAAAAAATCACATTTCAAAAGACCTGTCATAATGTTTATTCAAAGATGCCTATTTCTGATCCATTATTACTCATTAGGGGATTAATTTAAGTGGAGGCCAGCGACAGAGAATCTGTGTAGCTCGAGCACTCTACCAGAACACCAACATTGTCTTCTTGGTAAGATTTTTCTTTTTCACATGGAATATGCAAAGTTAGTAAGAAAACTGTAATTCCATATATTTAGTTTATACTTACAAGACTTATGGGGACTTGTATTCAACTCCAAAACCAAATTATAGAGATAGGAAATAAGCATCCATCAGAGGCAGCATCAAAACATCCTGGGAGACAGATGAAGGTGGGAATTCCTGCACAGATTAACACTGGAAGAGTGGAACAGATTGTCTTCTCCTTGCTCTCAGTGGTGACCTACTATCAGCACAGTCCCACAGAAATCAGCAGGATTTCTAATAAGGAACCACAATGAACAGTCTGAGGGCTCAGCACTCTCCTGCAGAGTGCTGTGGAGTTGGACAGACTTTCCCTTCTCTGTTAATAATTTCAAGGCATATCAGGAATTTCAGGAGGTTCATGAAGGGGCTGTTGCGCCTCTTCAAAATTGAGTAGAGACTTCTTGAAGATAAAGTGTTTGCATATGGATATCCTTATCTGAATGTTGCCTTATTTCCAGCCACACTCACTCAAAGTGAAGACCAAGTACATCTGTAGTTCAGTTTGGAGGAAATGAGAAGAGTTGCTAACTCTGCTTTAATTTTCCTGTGCCAGTTGCACATCAAAATTGGGCCCAAGTTTGTCTTTGGATCCTGGCATTTTCAAATTTGGGTGGGAAATTTCAGTTCTGGTGTTCCTGCATTCTGTCAGTGAGGCACCAGCACTGTGCACAGCCAGACACAAAAAATGAAACTGAGTCCATCGCTGTGAACTGAAGAACAGTGGATTCCAGCTTACTGGAGTGCAGCCCTCTGACTGGGTCTTAGTAACTACAGAGAGATGAAACATCAGTAAAGACAGATGCTTTCCATTTTAAAAATATTACTTTAGGAATAAACCTCACTTTTGTATCCTGTTCTAATATTTTTCAATTTGATGTGATTGCAGGATGACCCATTCTCTGCACTGGACATTCACTTAAGCGATCACTTAATGCAGGAAGGGATTTTGAAGTTTCTGCAAGAAGACAAGAGGACTCTTGTTCTGGTGACACATAAATTACAATATCTGCCGCATGCTGACTGGGTAAGAGAAGAGGTACCGGGGGAAAATTTGCTAAGGATGAATGTACACTTGAAGTTAACAGCATAATATTTAATGGGATTATTACTTTTCTCTGCAATAGAGTCCATCCTTAATTCCCTATGCCATGTGGCTAACTGCCACTTTAACTAACACAGATTCTATAGTGGAAGAACTATTTTATTTTCACATTATTTAAGTAGATTTTTTTGGTTAATTGAAAGGCCTGGAAAATACTGATTTAATTGCAAATATGTCTATCCCTTCTTTTCAATGCTTTTTACATGTGCAGGAAAGCATGACTTATAGGAGTTTCAGTTTATGAGCTGTGCCAGCAAACTCAAGAAGTTATTAATAAAATATTGAATAAAATGAAGACAGAAATTTGCATAACGGTATTGTCACTAATGGTGAGACATGTCTTGTAGGATCCAGGTCAGTGATTATGGTATCTGTGTTGCTGAGTGCTGGTTGCTTTCTCCCCTAGATCATAGCAATGAAGGATGGAATGGTGCTTAGAGAAGGGACACTAAAGGATATCCAAAACAAGGATGTTGAGCTATATGAACACTGGAAAACTCTGATGAACCGCCAAGATCAAGAGTTGGAAAAGGTAAATGGGAGCATTTGGGAAAGGATGAGTTTTCTGCAAAGAAATATTTGTCGTTTAATTTCAAAAAACCTCAAACCATGTCTGAAGCAAGTTTTAAACTTGACTTTAGGGCAAAACCACATGACCTGTAAGGAGTTTTAGGGGCTGGAATAGATTGTCCAGGAAGTGTGTGGTGTACCCACCATGGGTGGTTTGTAAGGATGCATTAGGCAAATAACCTTTGGAAATATGGTGCACAACTGATCCTTTGGTGGGGCAGGGGTTGGACCCAGAAACTTCCTATGGTATCTTTTAAGCTTTTCTTCTGTTGTTGCCATGAACATTTAGGCTTCTCTAAAGACTGTTTTGGAAGTTTTTATCATTCCAGAAGACAGTGAATGAAAAAATGGCAGAAAGAGAGAGGGAAAGAAGTGGATAAAGCTGAATTTTCTGAAATTTAAATTGAAAAATACTATGTTTTTCCATTCTGTGAGTTAAATGATCCACATAAAGTCTCTTTGAGGTTACTGCAGGTGCTACTACAATTAGTGAACAGCTAAGCTCTCTAATTAATAAATGATCTCTCAAATTAATAAAACCTATTAATAATTAATTATTAATAAAGATAACCTAATTATTTCAGGATATGGAAGCTGACCAGACTACTCTTGAAAGAAAAACTCTTAGAAGGGCCATGTACCCCAGAGAATCTAAGTCACAACTGGAAGATGAAGATGAAGGTTTGTTTTACAATTTGACTTTATTAAATACCATTTTTCATTGTCTTTCCACTTTTATAGCTGGCAGTTCTTAGCAGCAAAGTGAGAATCTATTGATAACACTTGGTAATAATAGTGGAAAGTCCAACATTTTGACCTGTTTACAACAGGACTTGTTTAAGGGGTTCTCCACATATTTCCCTGAACATTGTGCAGGGATAAGGGTGTACCAAAACAAGTTAACTAACAGTGAGTTGCTAACTCACAGTGCCTGGAGTTATTGGTGGATTAGATAGAAGTACAACAACAGAAAGAATTGTAAAGAAAACAAATTGAGGTAGCTGTCAAGAGCAAGTTAACATTTCCTTTCCTCAAGTGAGGCCTGCAGGGCTGTGAGATATATATTCTTATTATCTGGGGAAAAAAAATTAAACTTCATGTTTATACACCTCTGAAATATGTATTTTCCATAGCAGAAGTCTTCCACCATTTGTAATTCAGTAGAATGTGATCAATTATCATTTTAGTACTCTTGACTGAAGGGAAAGTTTAACTTTTTCATGCAAACAGATGGTGAAGAGTCTGGATGGAAAGGTTTGGAGGGTTTTCTAAAACCTTCCAAATTGCTCTGCTGACTGTATAATAAAAGTCGCTGAACAGGTTGGGGAAGGCCTGGTCTCTGCTATAGATAATCAATAGAGAAGACTTGGTTTATAAAAAATTTTGTTAAAGAAACTGTGGCAAGTCAAAGATTGGCAAACTATAGAATTGCTTAAAGAACACAGGGGAAGTCTTACGAAAATTGTCTGAAGTGTTTGCTGTTCTTAAATGACAAATTGAATTTTGACTTTAAAATTTAAATTCAAAAGAAAAAAAAATCAACCAAATCTGGTAAAACAAGGTAAAAATCTTAGTATTGAATCCAAGCTAACTTGATCAAATGTCTGAGTCACAGAGGAGGAAGAGGAAGAAGATGAAGATGATAACATGTCAACTGTCTTGAGGCTCAGGACAAAGATGCCATGGAAAACCTGTTGGAGATATCTAACCTCTGGAGGATTTTTCTTGCTCTTTCTGATGATTTTCTCCAAGCTGTTGAAACACTCAGTTATTGTGGCTATAGATTACTGGCTTGCTACATGGACATCCATGGACAATGCAAATGAAGCCAGGAATGCTGATGAGGATAAGCTCACAGAGAAGGTGAGCCAGATCTTGGAGCCTGACAGGGAAAAAAATGAGAGAAAACATGTTCTAAAGTAGTTATTTGCTGTTCATCTAGAAGCCAGCTGGATTGAAATGACAGGTAGATTATTTTATGGGATGGACAAATTCTTAATGTTAAAAGAAGGCAATTCAAATTTTATCAATCTTTTTTGAACATGCAAAACTGAAACAGAAGCATGTTTGAGAGTAGAAAAATAATTGGCCTTTCCAAGGGAGGAACCTTACACTCAACTTTTCCATCTGGATTTTATAACTGGTCTTCTAAGTCAATGACCCCACTTTTCTAAGTACTGGCTGTTGAGTAGTGTCCTGCCAGAAAAAAACCAATGGAAGTCTTCAATTGTACTTAAGTACAATCTTCTTGTAGCTGTAAATTTGGCTCATGTACAGTATCTCACTGGAATCCACTTACTAAACTTTCAGAAGGCTTTAAATGTGTTATAACCCTGGCAGATCAGTTTAGGATTTGTACTGGGAATTTTACGATGCTTGAACTTAATAAAGTGGAACTTTCCAACCTCTCTCAGATGCCTTAGTTCTTGAGAGGTTCTACTTGGGTTCCCTAAGTTTCTTGGCTAACAATCCTTTGTATTTGTCCATACAGTCAGTCTTCACAGTTCTAAGAACTACCATTTCAGGGTCTTGAGGGGCAGAATAGAGTGAGGAATCTTAGAACTGCCAGAACTAATTATGTGAACTTAATGAATTGCAGTTCCATCATAGTTCTTTTATTTCCCAAAGATGATATATAATTATGTAATATAAGAGATTAGTACCAGGTACCTTGGGAACTTCCTAGCAGAAAAGAGAAATGGGTGTTTATTTCTAGGATTGATGTTTTTGTCGTTCTATTAGACTTATCATGTAGCTGTCTTCAGCATCCTCTCCGGAGCCGGGATTGTCCTTTGCCTCATCACATCCCTGACTGTGGAGTGGATGGGCCTCACAGCAGCCAAGAACCTACACCACAATCTCCTCAACAAGATCATCCTTGGACCAATCAGGTGCAGCTTAAATGATGTCCCTGAAAAGCTACATGGTCAAAACCTGTCCTCTTTGTAACTGCAAGGGTACTCCTATGAAAAGCTCTTGTATTTGACCTGTTTTCTTCAAGGCCTCAAAAAGTGAAAATAATTAATGAGGTAATCATGCGGGGAAAACATTCCACGAGAGAACATGTGAAATTTTGCTCCTGTTTTTTATCTGGCTGAAATATGTCAGAAAGCTGGCTCCTCTTCAGGACTGGGGGATCAAGGACAGCTCTGAGGGCAGTTCAGGCTCCAGGGCACCCAGCTCCAGCTCTGAGCCATGGCCATGGTGTCAAACCATGTGGACACCAAGGCTTCTTCTGTGCACAATAGCCAGGGTCTCAAAAGCAGCAGGACGGCCAAAAGGATGCCTGAATAACAAATAAAGTTATTACAGTGAAACATCAGGGGTTGGTGCCCATTAGAAGGAGGTTGAGCAGCAGCCAGGAACAGGCTGTGATCTTTGGAAGGGATCTTAAATCCTGATGGAGCAAGAAAGAAAGATCAGGACACAAGAAAACAGGTTTTTGGAAGAGGAGACAAATTTTTTTTCAGGGGAAAGTGCCAAAAGAAGCATTTAGACAGTCAGGATGCAGATAAGATGATCTGGTATGTTATTCATATTTACTTCTTGGTTTTGGACAATGGCTGTACACAGCTCTGTGTTCTGTCTGACTGGACTTTTAATCCTAAACTGGAATTCCGTTACAGGTAACAGTTTAGTTTTCATTTGTCCAACAGGTTCTTCGACATGACTCCGCTGGGGCTAATTCTAAATCGCTTTTCTGCTGATACAAATATCATTGATCAGGTAGATGTATCAATATATTCTGTTTTATTATCCTGGCTTTGCAAATTTTCATGTAGATACTGAATAAGATGATGTACTAAAATATTCAATAGAGAAAGGCATAGCAAAACCAGGCTCTGGGAATGATAATAGGGACACTCAAAGTCAAAAGTACACACATTTGTAGTAATGAGGACAGGTAACCATTAAAATAAACATAACGGGAGATGGTGGCTCTTAATTTCTTCATATGCAGACTGGTTGCTTCTGGTGGAAGATCTGGATTAAGAAAACATCAGATTTTGGGCTTGAAACAGGAAACACAGTAGAATATAACAACTTTGAATATGTGGGAGTAGATGTGATAAATAAATCCACCCTGGGTGCAGCACATGCGGATTTAGAGCATTCAGGGAGAGGAAGGGCTGCTTTAACTATGGCTGTGCATTGAAATTTTTGGATGAACAATAATCCTGAATGTAAGGTTGATGGGAACAAGGAATAAAAATTACGAGACTCTGAGACAGAGCATTCTATTTCTCTAAACATCTGGGATATCAAGAACAATTCTCTCTTCCTTGCCTGATATATAAATGAGTGGAAATGGCTCCTATTTTCCCCATGATTTTTGAAACTCTGACCTTTAGAAAACAAAAACCTTTTGACTCATTTTTTAACTCCTGTACATTTGGCTATGAGACCCACAGAAACGGAAAGACTCCTGATATTAGGAGAATATCATTGAGTGCATAGTGGTATTATTCCACTTTTCCTGTAGGAAAAGGTTTTTAGTGGTACTTACAGGGATTTTTGCCTCATGGCTGTTTTTCATTTCCCTCTAGCACATCCCTCCCACGCTGGAGTCTCTGACCAGATCCACCTTGCTCTGCCTGTCAGCCATTGGGATGATCTCCTACGCCACTCCATGGTTCCTTGTGGCCCTCGTGCCCCTGGGCATAGCATTTTATTTCATCCAAAAATACTTCAGGGTTGCTTCCAAGTACGTATTAAAGAACTGTCCTGAAAGTTTCCTCCATGAAATATTGTACATAAGAACTGTAGTGCAATGTGAGGTTGTTGGAGCCAAAAAAGGGGGAAATGGCCATGGCATCCTGCTTTTGATCCTGAGGCATGAGTTTGAGACATGCACTGGGGAATATTTTCAACTGACCTGGCTATAAAGGGGGTATTTGAGGAAACAACACCAATTGAATCAATTTTTTTGGCTCTAGAATCAGATGAACATGAAGTTTGTTAATCAGCTGAGCTTGCATTTGGTCAAAACTCCTCTTTGACATTTGAGGGTTAGTAGAGAATGGAAAATAACTCCCTGGATTAACATCAATCACATCTTTTCCTTCATATTGGGGAAAAAAGCTCCACAGAAAGTCATTTCCACTGTGCAGTGTTTCATATTCAGGGTGGTTTGGCTGGGTGTAAAGAGTACAATTTTTCAGCAGAAAGAAAGTCATGCTTCTAGTGCTAATTTCATTCTATAATTTCATAAAACATCTTAAGCAAGCCATTTAAGGTTTTTTCTTAAATTCAATGCATTTGGTTTTTTGTTATCAGCCAGAATCTTCCAAGAAGATATATTTATAAGAAAACTCTGTAATCAAAGTTCACAAACCAGAAATGTTTAAATCTGAAATAATTTGCTTAGCTTCTCTGAGATTTTTCAGAAACCGTATTCTTGCCCCACCAAGCCTCCAAACTGAAGCTGTAAGTGGCAGTACACCAGATTTCAAGGTGGCTGATGAATCAGGAGACATGGTTTTCACTCTCAAATTATTCTGTTAAATTAAACTCTTTTAAATCACTTGAGAAGCATTCAGGTTTGACTTGTGTTCTTCTGATGCTCAGTAGAAATTAAAATATCCAATTTATTTCTATAAAAATGGGGAAATGTAGGATGAAGGAATAGCTTCAGCCAGTATTTGTAACTCACTTGCATGCAGTCCTCTGCAGGCATATAAGCCTCACTAATTTTTAGAAATGCAAATATTTACAGTATTTCTTGCAGCACTTTGACTCTTTGTTGTATTTTCCATTACATCTTTTGAAAACTTCTGTGTATTTTCCATCATACATTTGAAAGATATTTATCATCAAAACATCAGCAGCAAAATCAGTTCTGTGCACTGCAACATTTAGCATCATCGAGCAGTTGTTTCTCCAGGCCTATTTAATACAATATCCAAAGTTAGTAGGATTTTGATAATGAGTTTTAATCTCTAATGATCTGGACTCTCTTCTGTTTGTACAACTGGCTGCTATGCCAATGGCAAAGTGTTACAGAAAGAGGTATTTTTTTCTGTGGTTTGGAAAATGTTCCTGCTTCAAAAGACTGGAACTTTTTGGACTTAAATATTGTTGCTCTATGCCGGTCTTGGAAGTGCCATTGCTGAGTAATTAGGGAAATTTGTCATTAATATTATTTCTCTGTCAGTGCTGTCTCTGCTACAACTAATGTTAACAGCACAAAGAGAAGGTCTGCTATCATCTGAAATATTTTACTTTCAGCATGTTGTGGTACTTCCAGATATGGAGAATGAGGCCAGGTTTATCTGGAAGTACAGCTTTCTTTTTTAGGCTGTTACCATAAAATATATAAACTTCCAGACACACAGACCTTATTATATACCTGACCCAAGAGTCACAAATAACATGCTGTAAAGTTTAAAATCAATGGTTCTGAATTTAAGTTAATTTTATTAATAGATCAGAATCTGCGGGAATAAAAGGCAATTAGGATCAGTCTAAAATGGACAGCAGGTTTTTATCCAGGAGAGACATGATAATATCATTATCCCTGGGAGGACAATAGAAGCTTAAAGTGACCAAAAGTAGATGGAGAGGGCAGCCGGGAGATGATCCAAAGACTCCTGTGGTAAAAAAGGAATGTGATATTCCCCTGCCAGTATATAGAAATACTAATTTGTGTGATCCTGAAAAGAATATATACAATACACAAAATGTCTATTGCTGCAATTTTTCTGTGCAGCAAAATTTCTACAGACAATGTTTACATTGTAAGGGTTGTCTGCTGTTTTTTGTACTCCCAGGGACCTCCAGGAACTTGATGACAGCACCCAGCTCCCTTTGCTCTGTCACTTCTCTGAGACAGCCGAAGGCCTTACCACCATCAGAGCATTCGGGTAAAATTTGTAAAACAAACTATTAGAGGGAGGCTTGGGGGCTGGGCTAGCCTGTGCAGCTTCCTTGGAGCAAGTCTGAGGCCAAACTGTTGAATTTGATGAACTTTACTAAGGTAGCTCAAAAAAGAGAATAGATTTTTTTTTTCCTATTGCTTTGCCATGCCTCTTATAAATTTTGTATATTTTCAGTAACACATGTATTGGTATTCCACTGAATTAAAGATGATTACATTTTTAGGATATGATATTTAAACTTTTAGTGAATCTATTTTAACCATGCCTTTAACCTGGACAGCAGGGAGCTCTGGTTTGCCAAGCAGGCAGAGGGACTTCCATTTCAAACCCCCTGCTGTATCCAAGTGTCCCTGAATCAGTTCTGTGTTTAACCCACTTCCCAAGCAGGGAAACATCGTTATGGCACTCTCCAGCTGTAAGTCAGTGTGCAATGTGAGGGACTTCCCAAGAAAACTGCAGCAGAACAGAACTTGATCTTAATATTGTAAAACCTCCCTCTGTTAATCAAAACTGAAAAATAAATCCCCTAAGATCCAGAGAGTTTTGCCAGCTTTCCACGCATATATTTTTTCTCTACTACATGAAACATAGGCCAAACCCTCCTCCTATGTTCACTCCATTATGGTTATCATGACTCTGTCAAAGTGCCAGCTTGAGGTCTTTTCCCAGTAACTGCACCCTGCACCCATTCTGCACTATGTAGAATTCCAAACCAGAGCAGATCCCACTGCAATGCCATTTCCACACCCGTTTGATCAGCTTAAGGCTGTTCCCTCATGTCAAGCTAAGCTTTAGCAGCTCAGCTATTAGCAGAGTGTTGCAGTAAGGACTGTGGAAGGACAAGCAAAAACATTGTTGTGTTGAAGAGATGTGAGCCAGTGGTCAACAGGAAATACTTTAACAAGCTTTATCAACAGAATGATGTGCAATGAAACAGGGAGTCATCATTAGGGCCTGATGCCGATGTATGCTGAGTGCTTCTCAAGATGTTCAGAGTGGCTTTTCATCATGTTTTCTCCTGAGGAAGACAAAGGAACTTAGCACTTTCTGAGTGGTTCATCCCTTTTGTGCTTCACAAAAGGCAACGTGGGCTTGATGGCAGAGAGCAAAATTCAACCCGAGGGCACCACAATTGAGTTTTTCAGGATCTCTGGTGCTAATCGAAGCCATTTCATTTTCCTGCCTGTGCTCCACTGTCTACCAAACCTGAAGACTCCCGCATTTTTTGTCTGCAAGCTCGTATTTACTGATAGTCCTGTTAGTCATTCTCTGCAGTTTAGGTTCAGTATGTTCCAGGATAAAATTGAGCAGCTCCTCACATAACTCACCACAAAGCAGTATGGTTGGATCAGGCAGCAATCTCAGTGATCTTTGCTGTTCATCATCTGACAGGATAAAAGTCTGAAAGCGCCCAGAAGATGAGCTGAACGTGGATGAAAACGCAGATTGAGCATGTCAGATTTTCCATTAGGAGAGCAGGAGTTTTGCTGCCAGGAAGGGAGATGAGCAGAGTATTCAGTGCATCCTTGCTCCTCCCCACATCATTACTGTTACCGTTTGTTCTGGGGAGGTTGCTTGTCCTGTTTCCACGCTGTGCAGAGGGAAATAAAGTATCAGCGGGAAACAGCAGCAAGAAAAAAGGAAGATTCTGGAAGAACAGGCGTTACAGGTAGTTCACAGCAGGGCCCTGAGACTTTGAAATGGAAGATAAAACAGATACTGACCTGCTGACTGAGGCTCAGCTGGTTTATTCAAGTGAGGGTATTCAGCAGACAATAGAACATGGAACAACAACATGGTTTCCATCTCACTGTGCAAGGCTCCATGAATTGAATACATTTGCACCAACAGAGATTTCCCCCTCCCCTCCCGAAGTGGGAGCCAAGAGACCTTGGCTCTTCAGAGCACTGGTATCCTTGCACTGGTTTTTAGATCTGATGGGCATTGTGTGGGAGAGAGAGGAACAAGTGACAGTGGAGGTAACACCACTCATTTTTCTAATTTAGAGGTGATCCATAGCTCTCCCCGATTGTAGTTTCCCAGTTGTTTAGGCAAAGCATGGCTGGCTGAGAAAACAGCTGAGCTGAGTAGCTGAAAGGTTTGATTTACAGATCACTCTACATCCACATTAGTTGAAACCTCACGGATGTCACCCCTGATGAAGAGCCCTAAGGCTGGCCAGGTAACTTCTGAAATCAGGTTTAAGCTGACAGGTGAGCCCTCTACCTTTGCTAGTGGCATGTGAGGAGGAGCTGAGGGGCCACAGCAGGACTCACCTGTGGGAGGAGTGGACTACAATCCACAGCTATAAAAAGTGGATCAGCTCTGGGAAACAAAACCCGTCTCAGCACCCTGGCATTGCAATCTCTTTGAGGGGACAGCCTCTGGTCCAAACCCTAGTCCAACAGAATTGTTTGTCAAACAAATTCCTCCCCATTCCACGTGTCGCTCTGCCCTATGGGGAGCTGTGGCAGCAGATACGTGTTCTTAGGGAAGAGCTTTTAACCCAAACTTCGTCAAAAATAGAAGGGCAAAAAGTTTTGGTCTGGGGGGAGGGGAGGCAGAGCAGAGTTAATGCTTCATCCTTTTGTGTGTGAGTGTGTAATGTGTTGTAATGTAACAACTTTGGTCTCGGCAGGCACGAAGCCAGATTTAAACAACGTATGCTGGAGCTGACGGACACGAACAACATTGCCTACTTATTTCTGTCAGCTGCCAACAGATGGCTGGAGGTCAGGACGGTACGTTCAGTTTTGTCCCAGCCATGGTTTTGAAACCTTGGAAGCAAACAGAGACTTTGCCTGATGCAGAGAAGATAATAACGAGTATTAATCTCGCGAGGAGATTATACACACAGTTCCTTAAAATAGATCAGGATTGTTATGTTAAACCCAGAGGGTTTTTTCAGCTTTCTTGGCCAGGAGTAAGAAAATACAAGTCTGCCTCATCTTCTGCTGCTATGCTGTCTAGCGTCTGAAGAGAGTGCAAGAACAAACATTTACGTAACTTCAACAAGGCTTTCTCTACTACTGTGCAGCATTCACAGACCTGCCACAGCAGGAGCCACTTTCAAGGCACAACATGGATTTTCAGTGGTTTTGTGAACTGTGCCATCCTTCTGCCAGGGCTGTTTTAGGCACACTGATCTCCCAGGTCTTGAAATATGTCTCCAGCAGCAGGTTTCATCCCACAGCTGTAAGCTAAACCCTTGCAAGGCCATGCTGTTTGTGGTTTTATTGTTTGATATCACTAAAGATAGCAGAACTAGACTCCAGAAAGAAAATTACAGCAGGGCACAATGCAGCCACTGACAGTGACACAGGCTCCTGGTTTTTGTGGGGGCTCTCTATGAGGGACTTTCCTGATCTGTGATGCAAGAAGAGGCAAGCAAAGTAACTGTGATTCCCTTATTCATCTGAAACAGAAAGAGCAGTGAATAAACACAGTAGTGGCCTGATTCTGCTAGACATAAATAGCAGCGGGCATGATTAATCCTCACATCAAAGGCTGTATACTCACCTTCTTTTCTTCTTGGACCAATGAAGTTACTTTCCATTTCTCAGGAAGGCAAAACTTTCCCTTGTGCTCGAAGCTTTCAGCTTCTTACAGCATCCAAGATCAGCTGAAATTGCTTCCAAATCTAAGACAGATAAATAACAGAGCAACAGCCAATCCTGGAATAGGCCTGGTAATAGCTCACAGTCTTAGACTTGCTTACATGCAGAATAAATTTGGTCCACGAATGCGCCTTGCCTCATCAGAGCATTAGAAATAATGTGGTCTTGCTAAGGAATAGTTCATTTAGCTCTGCCTAATGACATAGTGGTACTAAGATCACCAAAAAGTTTGTGGGATTTAATAGCACCTGTTAAGTCCTGTCCTAGCTCCCGATGGAGACTCAAGACCATTGTGCTTGTAATTCTCCATAGGTGTGAGTCACAGAATTCCAGAATGGTTTGGGTTAGGAGGCATCTTAAAGCCCACCCAATTCCAACCCCTGCCAGGGGCAGGGACACCTTCCATTAGCCCAGCTTGCTCAGAGCCCCATCCAGCCTGACCTTGGACACTTGAAGGGATGGGGCAGCCACAGCTTCTCTGGGCAACCTGTGCCAGGGCCTCAGCACCCTCAAAGGGAAGAATTCCTTCCTCATATCCAATCTAACTCCCCCCTCTGTCAGTTTGAATCTATTCCCTCCTAAAATTTGAGTCTGTACTCTGCTCATCAAACACATTTCATAGACCGATGAACTAGGCAGCCCTCATTTCAAATCTCAGAAGGAACGATTCCTGACAGGGTATTATCAGACAGGAGGAGAAAAATGAATGGAAAATGTGATTCAAAGTAAATGTAATGCAGGCTGCAGTGGGAGGGTGGGAATACCAACTGTATCCCATTAATCAGCACCTTGACTCCATGAGATGACATGGGGCATATACTTCAAACCCGAGGCAGACATCAAGAAAATGGGTTCCAGCTCCTGCAAAGCTTCTGCCAAGAAAACATGTGCATGACCTGTATAAATTCTGCCAAAAGCCTTCGTGGACTTTGTGAAGTCAAGGATACTTCCTTTTATTGAGGAGGCAAACCCATATTTGAGAAGATCTGAAGGAGAGTGGAGAGAGTGGAATTTATTTGTTTTAGTGGTGGGAATTAGGGGTGTCACTGTTATATCCTTCTCATGATTTTTTTTTTTAATATGCTTATTAGATTTTTTGATCCGTGCTCTTTTTGGGGTGGCCACTATGGGATGCCCTAGCCCAAATGGATTTGCAGCAATTACTGGCCTGGATTTTATAACTGGTCTTCTAAGTCAATGACCCCACTTTTCTAAGTACTGGCTGTTGAGTAGTGTCCTGCCAGAAAAAACCCAATGGAAGTCTTCAATTGTACTGCTTAAGTACAATCTGCTTGTAGCTGTAAATTTGGCTCATGTACAGTATCCCCACTTGTTTTCAGCAAGTTGCTTTGAGTATTTCAGTTTGGGCATCACAACCAGGGAAAAAAACCAAACCAAAATTAAGGGCTAGGTGTCATTATATAAATAATTCTTGGTAAAATGAAACTGCTCTGCAGGTAAAGAAATGTTCTGGTTGCTGCATTTTTTCCTTTTTTGTCACTCTGTCTCTCATTCCAGGATTACCTGGGTGCTTGTATCGTCCTGACTGCTGCTGTCACTTCCATCACCGAAGGGCCACACTCAGGGTTTGTGGGGCTGGGTCTCCTGTACGCTCTGACGGTACGTGCCAAGGCCAAGTGTAAGAACTTCCAGACTGACACATTAATTTTATAATATTTTTATGTGTACACGGTCATCTCCCAGCTTTGTTAATCCTGAAAAAAAGAATCCTGCAAATAATGGACTCGAGCCAGAGTTGAGAGAGTTCAGGGCAACTTGGACTTGCTTCAGGTTTTATGAGCCAATTAAAAAAACACAACCATTCCCAGGCCCTGCGTGCTCCCAAGCAGAGCAGGAAAATTAAAAATGCGTAAGAGGACCGGCTGTGCACTCTGTTTTGTACAACATAGTGCTGGTTCCACCTCTATATGGCAAAACCTGCCAGGAAATACAGATTATCATCATCTGGGTAATCTTTAACCAAAGATCAAATAAAATAATTGCCGAAGAAACAGAATTACCAGTTTTGCCTTTGGAGGGAAACTACTGAGATGCCCAAGATTGTCCATGCAACTGTGAGTGGATTTAGTTCCATGGTTCATCATGCCAGGTAGCAGTAGGAATGCAGAGGAGATGGAGATAGGGATGACAAGGTTGTGATGGTCCAGTAGCTGGGTAATTTTGCCACTGTCATTAGCAGTGAGGAGAAGAAACAGTATTTTAGTGTACCTGGCTGCAAGAGACGCTGAGTGTTCATCACGAGCACAGAGTCAATAACAATCACCACAGAGAGTGGAAATATTACTGAATGAACCACGAGAGCGGGCACAAAGGCAGGATGATGACAGGCAGGAAGAACTTTTGAAACCATGGCTGGCATGGCAAAAATCTGGCTGCTTTGAAGCACCGCTGTGAGGGAGGGATAAAGGTGTGGCTCTAACACTGAGATCTGGCTTTGCACATAAATGCTGGTGAGCCTGTGGCTACAAAAGAAAGTCCTCAGCAGCTGCCTTAGGGTGGCCTTAGATCCCCTCTGTGCTGCTATTGCAACAGTGTGAGAATCTGTCAACAACTGAGAATCAGTCCCAGGGCTTCGGCTTCACTCTGAAAACATTCCTGGTCATGCTGCTTCATTAGCAGGGATCTGGAAGCGCCAGGATGTCTGTATCATCCTTGGCTTCTTTGTTTTTAGCCTGTGTTTGCAAACAGTTCATTAGTGTGAAATAGGCACGTGCTGAAGTCTGGCACAGCAGGTGAAGAAGAGCTGCAGGCACCAAGTGATCTTCTGTCTCTCTCCTGCACCACAATAACTCTGATGAACTTTTGAAGGCAGCTGGATCATTACCTGTGTCCCCTGAAATAGTGTTCTTTAATAATTACTCTTTGAAGCTCAGAGAGGGCTGATATTTGGACATGGATGAGAGCAAACTGTTTGTACTAAGGTTGTGTTCACAGTGGACATCCTGAGATTATTCTCTCCTCTTTTATAAACACTGCCAACTCCCTTGCACAACTGTGATGAAGCCTGAGGTATGGAGCAGAGCTTTTTTGGTGCCAGGCTGTGTTATCAAATCTGCCAGATCTAGGATAGCAGCCTGCCACTGCAAGCAGCAGTTCCGCAGTGTTTTGCTTATTTGCAAATTTTCCCATTTCTGTAACTTCATAATTCAAAAGCTGAACACCAAATGAGCAGGTTTCTGAACATTAGGGAGAGAATACCCCATCAAGAACTGTATCTTAAGGATAGAGCAAGCAGCCAAGTGCTCTAAATTAACAACAATTTTTGCTGAATCTCAGTGAAAATTATTTACTGTTTGCTTATTGCATCAGTATTAAGTTAGTGGTAAAGAAGTGAGACTGGGTGATTTTTTCTTAATAAAGTCCTTATTTGGCACCCACTAAAAAAAAAAGGCAAAGCCTTTCTCTGAATGTTTGTGCATAGGGTGTTTTTATTTTTAAGTTTCTAAACCTTCATTCTGGTGCATAAAATACCTAAATTTTTAAAGGTTCATGGCAATCAACTCTTCCTAAGAAGATCAGTTCTTTTTTTTTATAGAAGAATTAAAATACTGACTTAGGAAACAGATTTACAATTTTCAGCCTTAAATAATGAGTCCTGCTTAGAAAAGAGTTTGTCTAAGCTAGTGAGTATTTTAGAAAATGAATCATCAACTATTATCTACTGAAAATAATACCTTTACTATTGATTTTACTATTGATCAAATCATTTTCATTACAAATGAGAATAAAAACCATGAAGGAAATATTGCTGAACTGATAACATATTTTTTCCCTCATATATTTCTATGCTAAAAACTTCTCCTATTTTCAACAGAGAGCAATGGATTATCTTAATATGTACAGGCAGAAACAGAAATGAAATGATCACAAAATCTTTTCAATATATTTGCAAATAGCGAACTTTCTTAATCTTTAGTTGCAGTCTTTGAAAGATTAGAATATATATAATAGAAAATATTTCCAAACAGTGCTTTTAATTTTGATTCTTTTCTGTGTTTGTGTGCTTAAAGAACACAGATTTCAGTGCTGATTATTAGATGCTGAAAACAAGACATTTCCTCAATCAGTCAGAGTTTAGGTACAACTTTTCCATACTTCTCTTTCAAAAAACAAGGATGAGAATACTAAGCGCTAAATTACTGTCTTAGGGCTAATTGGGTTGGAGTATGACTGGCTTCTTATGGATTTGATGCTGTTGCACTGGGTCTTGAACTGTGGTAATGTTAAAAAGAGACCCACTGTGCTCAGTCAGGCCAAGGATTTTCATAAGTGTATCCAGCCTTTATTTGCAATCAGGTCATGAACAGAAAGAAGGCTGAGCCCTGTCCTTGTTTTCATTTTGTGATGCAGATAACCAACTACCTGAACTGGGTAGTGAGGAATCTGGCTGATCTGGAGGTGCAGATGGGTGCAGTGAAAAAAGTACACAGCTTCCTGAACATGGAGTCGGAGAACTACGAAGGCTACCTGGGTATTGCTCTCTAATCTTTTGGGGGCTTTACATGGTAATGTGAAAGAATGGTAGACTTGGTCATGCAAAATGTACACACCTCTCTGGCCGAAATCTGTTCTCACTGAGGTGTAGGAACTCACTGGTGTGAGTGACGAGGATAGCTAAAAGGAGCTATGAAATATGTTGCTCATATTAGTCGACATGAAAAAAAATCTTATTGAATGCCAAGGAGACAGATCAGGACCCTGTAGTACAATCAGAAAATGCTGCAGTTATAGATGAGATGAGCAAAACATCTGTGTAAGTTATTTAGAAAACAAAAATAGGGATAAAAATTAGAAATGTCACATGCTTCAAAACCTCTGATCTTTGTAGGTGGTGGGGACTACAGGATAGGGCTACGATGGCGGGCAGACTTCAGCAACTCTTCTCTGAGCTGCACATTGGAATTCATGCTCCACACACTTCAAATTGGCTTTGATTGCTATTTTAGAAGTGGTTGAAGTGCAAGTAAAGGTTTGTAGGTCAAGAAGCTTCTCTGGAAAGCCAAGCTCCTTAGTCCAGAGACAAAACCTGCTGTGTATTCACAAATCAGGATGAAGCATGAGCTGTGATAATGTCAATAGCTCATATTGTGTGGCAGTAACAACTCCCTTCCTCAAGCTGCCCTTCCTGTGCCGGTCACTGACCCAAGGCCACGCTAACACTGCCCTGACACCGCGTTCTCTGCTCATTTGGCTTCTCCCTGTTGCAGTGCTTATCTCCTCTTTAGTATCTGCCCTCTCCCCCTATGTGTGGAGATCTGGAAGCCAAGTGCCTGCCAGGCAGTTCCCAGCCTAGCCTCCCCTTGGCAGGGAACTGGGGCTCCATTTCTCCAGCAGCTTAAAGGAAGGTGCCCAGGCAGAAGAGAGAGGGGAAAGGGGACTGTCGTAAAGGGTGACCCTCTGGCAGCACTCATTTCAGTTTGTTTTCCTGTAACTATTTCAGATCCCTCTCAAGTCCCCAAAGACTGGCCCCAGGAGGGGGAAATCAAGATTGAAAATTTGTGTGTTCGCTATGAAAACAACCTGAAGCCTGTTCTGAAGCATGTGAAGGCCTATATCAAACCAGGACAAAAGGTACCATGTCAAGCAATTGTCCATCATTCTCATTCTGGTGCAGATCCTTCGTTACTGTGTTTTCCTTTCTAAAGTGGCAGAGAAACAAGATTAACAACTTGCAGTGGCAGATATGTACATTTACAGTCCTCTCTGAGGTCCCTGGGCACAGATCAAGGACTTAACACTGATAAAAGCTTATTCTTGGCTGGGATCAGTTTTTCTTCCGAGTGTCCCATGTCTTTCCAAATCCATTTTCCTTGCATAAAAGTGAGCCTAGATGGCAGATAAATTAGAAGGACATCAGACTGAACTGTGTAAAAACACAAGAGCATCTCACATTTCAGCACAGTGTGTCATTGGCATCCTGGTCAAAATGCTGAAATGCTCTTGGGACAAGTCCTTGTGATGAGGGGCAGAAAAGGGAAGTGTGCTCGCTGTGCTGTTTTGTGTTTTCCCTGGTGTGCCACCAGCCATTGGGACGGACCTTTCTACTCATCAGTAGCACAATCTGTGCAGCTTTCCCAAAAGAATTGTAGGTGTAAGTAAGGAGTAAGTGAGTGAATACTCTGTGAGTAAGTGACATCCTCCTTTTATTGCAGGTTGGGATCTGTGGTCGCACTGGCAGTGGCAAGTCCTCCCTGTCCTTGGCATTCTTCAGAATGGTGGACATTTTTGATGGTCAGTTTTCCCTGGAATATGTTGTCCCTCCTCACCTGCTCCCCCTTATCTCCTCAGAAGAAACAAGGAGCCTTTTTGATAGTTTATAACCTCACTCTTTGGCTCAGAAGATATTTGATTAGAAGTGTTATGCCTGATCCTTCAAAGTACAAAATGTCCTATTATGAGTAGCACTTGGTTTTTCCAGTGCACAGATTATATTTCTAATTTTTTAAAAAAAATTTTTGCATATGGTCTGACAAAACAATATGCAATTTTTGAGATAGGACAAAAAACTATGTAACTCTCTGGAGTCTAAATTTCTCCCTAAAGAATGATAGCATAAACTTATTATAGCTGTCAAAATATTAGCAGAATAGCAACTAGAACTCAACAAGTCCATTCCTTTGATTCTTTTTTTATTTTATTGTGCTTTCCTACAACTGCACCAGAATCTGACTAAAGGGTTGGGAAAATGTTGCTATGTTTTCACTCCTGCAGCATTTCACTGTCCCAGCTAATTGGTAGGAACTGCTTTTCAGCATTTGTAATACATATACATGCACGCTCTTGCAGAAATATAGAAAACCACTAGAAAGGAATCTTTTTATGTCAAAGATTTCCACATTTCTAATTTAGCCATTGGGCATGGAATGTTTGCCAGCAGGATGCGGGAGGATAAGTGAATCCGATGCAGCTAATACTTGCTCTTGTTGTGGTTCTGTGCCTAGATGTGTCTATGGTCACAGGCTTCTCATTCATGACCAGGATTCCTGGATATACAAATATTGCAAAGAAACAATAACCATGCTTATGGCCAGATTGAAGTTTCCTTCTACTTAAGTCTTCTTTCTGCATATTTTCTTTGTCTGCTTCTTCTGTATCCCTGATTTTTCCCAAAGGGAATGTCTAAGCCTTTTCTATCCAAGATCTGTTTATCCTTTGTGCACATCCCTCTCCCAGCTGGACCCATATTTGGCCTCTGTGCTGGTCCACTTCTGGGTGGGGTCCTGACTCTAATAAAAGTTATATAACAAGATTTCAAGTAATTTTATTAGAGCCAAGATTTCATTTATGTTGTTCCTTAGGTCTTCATTATCTTGTTAAATTTGTATCTGTTCCATTTTATTTCCCTACTTCTGCTTCTTTGTTCTTTAGTGTTTCCCATCTCTAGCCCTCTGTTCAAACAACCTCTCTTTTCTCCTGTGTCTTGCTTGACCATCCCTCACTCCTTTCCCAGTTTCCCAACTCCTCTCAAATTTACTTTTCCCCTTAGGTCCTCTCATCTCCTCTTTTCTTTTCCTTGAGGACCCTGGCTTCTATCAAATATGCATTTCCCTATTCCCCAGGCATGTCATATTACAGCTCTGAATATCCACATGCCTGCCAGTTCATAGTTAAGTTCTCACTGCTGGGAGAGAGAACTGATGGAATTAATGTTAGGTACATCCCAGGGAGGAGGGCAGCTGCCTGATGAAGCAACCCGCAAGGAAACTGCAGAAATGCCCAACAGAAATATCCTTTACCATATCCTCATTCAGTTTGTCCTGGCCCATCCCTTCCCCTAAACTGGAGGACGTTTCTATGTTCAGAGGAAGTCAGTGGGATTTTGTTTGAGGATTAAAGGAAAAAGATTCCCTCTGCCCTTCTTACCATCTTCAACTTACAGAACAGCCAACCAGTTTCTCTTGTACATTTTCCCCATCTCCCTGGCCTAGGTATCAGCAGTTGCTACACCCAGCACATCATAAATCAGATTTTCAGAGGCTATCCATGTGTTCATTGACCTGAAGTAGTGACTAGAAATGGAAAAAAATCCTCTTTTTTACCAATTATCCCAGCTGCTGCAGTAACTTCTTGTTGGTGAAGACTAATGTGTCTGCTCCTAGTAATCTCACAATAGCAGCACAGTAAGTGGTTAATTCACATCACACATTCAAATGAAACTGAGCTGTAGGTGAATGGAATTAAAATTCCGTGAAGCAGAATATCCTTTCTGTTCTCCTGATCTGCCTCTCGTTACAAAGTTAATGCTACCCCACTCCTCCTGGAGTCAGGATAGTTTTGGGTCCTGGTGAATGGGTTGCATATACATACTTATATTATGCAAAAGAAATTGTGCACCATCTCAAAGGAAATATCTTCTGCTACTGTTGAATTCAAGGGGAACAAAGAAAGGCATAGCAACCTAAGTTGCTCTTGTTCTTGTTCTGTTTGGCTGTAAAACTCAAGTTGACCCATAAATTATCCTTCTGGTGCTATCATTAATCACATAGCAGGGAACCCACGTATTTCCCTTAAGGGAGGGTGGAGGTAAGCAAAAGGAGAAGAGCAAGGTGGCAGTGTCACTGATAAAGTGGGACATCCTTGGCTGGTGTTATCAGATACATTCACCTTCCCCATGTGTCTGACAGTGCTGAGAGCTCATAGAGACAGTGTCCCATCACGTGGAGACCAGAGGGGCTGTTCCACCTTTCCACCTACTACCTGTGGATCACGTGCTTTGTGCAATTCCCTCATGTATTCTGTGTGTTGTTTGACACAGGGAGGATAGTGATTGACGGGATAGACATCAGCAAATTGCCCCTGCACACGCTCCGGTCCCGGCTCTCCATCATTCTCCAGGACCCAATCCTGTTCAGTGGCTCCATCCGGTAGGTGTATGCCATCACGGGGGGCAGGCAGCACCACACAGCCTGCCTGCCATGGGAGCTGTGGGGCAGGAGAGGATGGAAAAGGCAAGGAGCCTTCCTAGCTCAGCCCAATCCATCTGCACAGCCTGCCCAAGGGACATCCAGTGACACACACAATAAGTGTTAATTTGCAGGCGGCCTGAAAGTCATTGCAGTAACAAGACTCCTGTTACGGTTTTCTTTGCAGCTTTAATTTGGATCCTGAATGCAAGTGCACAGATGATAGACTCTGGGAAGCTCTGGAGATTGCTCAGTTGAAGAACATGGTCAAGTCGTTGCCTGGAGGCCTTGGTATGTCTGAATCAATCTCTGGGATCATGGGCCAATAATGGGATCATGCAGGCACACAGATAAACAGATCCATCCCATCTGACACTCAGGATCATCATGTAGGAATTGACAGGCACATAGTGAAAATTCTCTCTTCATGCTAGAGAGAATATTCTTATTGAAAACTGAAGAATAGTCTGGTTTACCATGTACTGGGGAAAAATCCTGCAACACCTCAGCATCATGGTGTGATTCTTGGGGCTGTCCTGTTCAGGGCCAGGAGTTGGATTTTGGTGATCCTTGTGGGCTCCTTCCAACTCAGGATATTTTATGACTCTATGATCATAGTTGGACAATTAGTAAGGAGGAAAAAGAACAATTTTACCTCGTTTAGCAGCACCTGGATCTGCCAGCAGAGCTGTAAACACTGACAGAGCATTTTTCTTACCATTGCAGATCCATTTCATGAAGGAAACTCATGCATTTATTTCCATATCGAGCATATTTCATATTACTAAGATATTACCCTGCAGCCTACCAGAACTCCTAACAATTTGTGCCAACTATTTGTTTAGTGATATATTTCTTCTTTCCCAAGAGGCTGTGCTCATTTTTCTTGGTATCCCTCCATCCCACTGGTCAGCCAAGATTATGGTTATTGTCTTTTATGGGGATTTTGCTTGGCCCTGGAATAGTGCACAAGCAGAGCTCTCAGGGGCAGCATTTCAGGGGTGCAAAATTCACAGGAACTGGTTTTGTTACAGATGCCATGGTCACAGAAGGAGGGGAGAACTTCAGCGTGGGGCAAAGGCAGCTATTCTGTCTGGCCCGAGCCTTTGTCCGCAAGAGCAGCATCCTCATCATGGACGAAGCCACAGCATCTATTGACATGGCCACAGTGAGTACAGCAATTAGCCAGTTATGGATCTACCAGGAGAAAGGCATCTTCCCTAAGTGTCAGCCACGAAGCCGTGAGATCTCTGTGGCAGAAAAAGCTGGCAGTGGTTTTGTTTCTCTCAAGATAAAATGAAACACTTTAGAGAACCCCTGGTTTCACAGGTGTGACATTTCACTGCTGGAAAAGAGATAGTGTGGAATATGCTTGAAAACACGTGAATTAGAATGTAACAGGATGAAGTAACTGAAGTGTGCCTTTTCCTCCGACAGGAAAACATCTTGCAGAAGGTTGTGATGACTGCCTTTGCCGATCGCACTGTTGTAACAATAGCGGTAAGTATCAAGCCAGAAAAAGCTCCTTTTTACTCACTCCTCAGGCAGTTAATCTTGCCGCTCACCAGCTGAACACCACTGTATAAAACTGAAAACATCACAAAACAGAACTAAACCACAAGTCCGGAATATTCCCATGATACCAGAACAAGTCAGACACCTACTATCAACCTGAAATTTTGCAGTAAATGCTGTCTTGCTATCAACCTAAAACACTTGGATCTGAGCAAAGACTTTGCAGGGAACTTCAGCATCTGCATTGTCTCCAACAAAATTTGAAGTCATTCTCACTAAAAAATTGAAACCAAATGCATGGCTTGAACCATTACTAAAAGTTGCATCAAAATCTATGTTTGAATTTTGCCTCTGAAGGCTATTTGTATAGTGCCTACAATCACAGCACAAATTTATGAGTTGAGATTACAAAATATTCTTGGTGTGGTTTCTCAAGTTGGGTTATCTTTTCTCTCTTTCGGAATAAAAAGCTGGGTTTACACTAAAGGTTTTAAAAACTGGAATCAATGGGAATTACCCCCCAAAATAATATCTTTTCAGCTAGGGATTCCTGATGTTCTTTCCCATTTTCCTGCCACCTGTAGAGCCCAAAAGTTCCATATATCCATGCATGTCCATACACGTGCACAGACATGTGGTGGATACCATTAAGAATATTTCCACCTTGTGACAGCAGCATTAGTCAACAAACAGAGGTTTTCTCCACGAGATAAATATGTGTTTCAACAGCTGTTTCATTTGCCTTGTCTGGAATCCAGTCCTGTGGTTTAGAGATTACAGTCAGGCCTCCTGGACTCTGGTTTCAAGCCTGTCAGTGAGTAGTTTGTGTCAGGCAACCCACTTAACCCAGCTCATTTACAATGTGCTCCAAGGTTCTTGGCTGTGTAAATGCTGAAGATTCTGGTGAGATTGTTGTCCTTCAGTTCCATGCTGTATTGTCCTTCTGGCTGGAATCTCACTTTTCTTTGGCTTTGCCTTTCCAAAGTCAGAATCCCAAGCGAAATAGCACACGTTAATAAGTAGCTTTCTTCACGGAGCTGGCTTCATTCCTTCCTCTCCTCACCCACAGCTGATCCTTCCTTCACCCACCTGTTTTTCTGTTCTTTTTTTCCAGCATCGTGTGTCTCACATCTTGGACGCCAATGTTGTCCTAGTCCTTTCTGAGGGCTTTCTAGTTGAATGTGACACTGCCTCAAACTTACTCCTCAAAGAGGACGGCCTGTTCACCACTTTGGTGAAGACTCACAAGTAGACTCTCTCAGTCCACCCTGTTCACAAGACTTCTGGCTCTTTGGTAGTTATTTTTACCTCTTTAGTTGCCTTTCTCTCTGCTTCCTTTCTACTGCACAGCTTCTGAGAGGAAGAAGTGCAAGAGTGCAAGAAGGTGTTTCTGAGTGCAAGAAGGTGTTTCTTGTGTGGTTCCTGGGTTTGTTTAATTTCATGACTATTTATGCTGATCATACCTAAATCTTAGACATGCAGCTGACATTGAAACTACCATGTCAAGGGAATCCAATCCATTAGGTGATCTCTGACTTTCAGCCTGTGAGTGAAATACCACACTTTTAAGAGTTCATCCCATCTATTCCTGACTGGCTGTATTCATATGGCCTTGAAATTAAACTGGTTTCAAACCTGTAGCCTATGGGATTAAGCTGTTGCCTGGAGCATATTCAAATTAGATCTCAGAGGGATTTACAGAAGGCAACAGCCCAGGAGCGCCCTGAGATAGATGGAGAGCAGACTGCTGGGGTGCAGACAAGGAGCAGAGCAGGATGCTAAGCCACCTGACAGTGCAGGATGCTTCTAATCCCTATTTCCCACAGGGGAAGATGTGTTTCAGTGGGGCCATAGGATTTATTCCAACAGCTGTGCTGTCCATAATGGCAAAAAGTGAAGTTCATGCTTAAGTATTTTCAGGCTTGGTGGCAGAGGCTGTAAAGTGATTGAAGATCTCCTCAGGTTAAAGTGCAAGGATCTATTCCAAATATTGCTGTAAACAAGGACAGTCTTTCCCCAATGCGGTTTGCCTTGCATGAGGCTCATTAGTGATAATTATCCAAATGAAAACCTCTGCTTGCTTTCCTTCATGGCAGCACCGGGTTCACACCATCCTCACTGCAGACCTGGTCATCGTCATGAAGCGAGGGAACATCCTGGAATACGATACCCCTGAGAACCTGCTGTCCCAGGAAGATGGCATCTTCGCTTCCTTTGTCCGGGCCGACATGTGAAGAGCCACATGATGCATTTTAACAGCTTCTTTTTAAAGAGATGAAATGCAAATATTTTCTACTCAGTCTAACATCACTTTTACCTTTTTTGATTTGTTTTGTTTTCTAGAGCTTCTTTCTTCACACTTCCATCTTCCAAAATAATAAAGCCTATTGCTATACATGTATGCCTTGAAGCAATAAAAATGTCACTTTATTCAAAGCTATTAAACTTCACACGCACACACACACGCACACACGGAGGGAGAAGTTTTTACTTTCTGAGAATTTGGCATTTTCCTTAGACTTTTTATTGACTTTATTTTCGTTTAAAGAGAGCAAAAGAATGCACTGATCTTATAAACGGCATATGTTAATGCTGGAAGCAGCAATCAAATCGTGCAGTTTGTCAAGGAAGCAAGAGGTTCCCCAGATGCATTCTGTCCCCAGAGGAAAAAATTAGAAAAAACATCCAAGGCCATAATGCTTGGGGCAATCTGCTGCATTCCAAAGGCATAAACTTTGCTCTCCAAGTTGTAGTGGAGGGGCAGTGAATGAGGGAAAGGAATTTCATCAGGAATAAGGATGTTCTTCCTGTTCTTCACTTTCGTAAGCACACTTCAGTTGTGACAGAACTATTTTCAGCACGACGATGATTAATTCCTACAGTCAGTTCCTAAGTCCATATTCATTCTTCCAACTTTCATTAAAGATTTAAATCATCCTATGATTATGCATGCTTTAATAGGCTTATAGAGGAATTTTGTACAGTACCTCAAGATTTTGTATTAAAATTGATCTGAGTTTATAAACTTGATATTAGCCAAGCCTTTAATCATTTCCACTAATATATTCTGCTTAAACTGGCATGTAACTAGCCAACCACTTGTTGTTTTATATGTCTTTAGTCCTTCAACTTCTGTTTGGGGACAACCTTTATTTTCCTTTACACATTTGTGGCCTACCTCTAAATCAGATCTAGTGCAAGGAGGTGTGATTTTCAAATTATTGCTATATCCTCAAGAATGTAGGTGAAGTTAAGACACATATTTACATCAGGGAGCTTTGCAAAGGTTCCCTGTACCTGACTTTCACACATGGTTAGATCCTGACCCATGGGCAGTAAACACCCAGAAGGAGTTTCACAGGCATATTTTCAAAGGTACAACTTGAGAGATCAGCCTCACTGGTAATAGTCAAGGTGATTCTTATTCACCTACTGCTACAAATTTAGGAAGACCACGAAGTGCACTTAAGCCTATTTTTAGTGTCATTAAAATAATATAAGGCACAGTATTTTCCCCTTACCCCCAAAAATGCAATTAATTTTGGAGAAGTTGTGGGACTTGAAATTGAGATTATGTTTAGTCTCACAGTGTAAAAATGATACAGTGGTTTATCTTTTAAAGTTGGTTTTTGGAGGTTTTAATTTTCTCTGAATTACTGGAAATAAAAGCTGTGTGACACAACTAAACAAAAGAGCTCAGTCTTGAACATTTTAGGAGGGAAAGTACTTCTGTGATTTCCCTACTACTGCTGTGAAAAAATTTGTGTTCTTCTCTGGATCAATTCCCTATGCTGACCTTTGTCATACAAATAAAATACATTTTTAAAAAGCAGATGCCTGCAACAGAAGCACATATTGTTAGCCAAATTTCATGGCCAAAAGGCCAAAATTATTCTTGATTTAATTTAATTGTCTTCAGGGAAAAGCTAATTGGATTCCTCGCTGCCAGACTTAGTACAAAGATGAAGTACAAAAAGCTTTGTTGATCTGTGTGTCTTTGGTGATGATGCAATCTTGATTTATTTTAATAAATAATCTCACCAGTTCAGTAAGATTCCTGTTCCCACCACATTAAAGGGTTGCCATGGGCCTGGGATTGTGTCTTGTAGTGCTTAAGAGGAGCCAAAAATTAGCACCTCTTTTCTCTTAGGTTTGTCCAGGAGCCATTTCAGGTGTGAGAAGCACCTTCTTTGCTCACCCACCGCTGTAGAAGTGAACTCTGCTGTTTGAACACCTGGAACAGAAAATCTATGACGGGGTGAGGAGAACCTCATCGTGCTCCATTTGTCTGGAGGGAGGAGTGCAGGAATATTGGCCCCAGTGTTACATTCACCATGGTGAGGCGTTGGGTGACCGCTGCGGTGTGTCCCACTGCTGCCCAGCAGGTTTAAAAGCACAATCCCATTTCTAACACAATTAAGCCTATTCAACATACACAAATCTTACAAGATAACATAAACCACCTGCTGCAGACACAGGAGATCTCCTCCCGTTTTAGCTGCTGTCCATATGATGGTGTAGACTCACCAGGGGCTTAGGCTGAACATTTTTGTGTTTCCCTCTGAAGGAGGAGGGTGTTGCCTATGGTTGCACGGCTGTTTTGTTACTGAAAATGGTGCAGAAGGGATGAAATATTTGTAACAAATTTCTTTGGATTTCATGTAAAGGTCTAAAGTGTGCCCTGTTTGGGAGCAGTTTCCTAGGGCTGTGGCATGTGCACAGTAAAGGAAACATCAGCCTGGAGACTTTGCTTCTTTGACTCTTGTCACACTGCCTCTTCTGCTGGTAGGCCCTCCTTCTCTTCCACAGCCTCCTCGCTCTTTCCTTTTTCACCATCTCCTTTTATCATAGCCCTCTGAGACTCCTGCTTGTATCTCTGGATGCTCCTTATTCTGCCTGTGCCCTCCCACTCCTTCCCAGTTGAGCTCCTTACCCTCTGTCCCATTTCTTCCCTCACACAGCTCTGCACTCACTCTCCTTTCCCCTTTCCTGTCTTTCTGTCATAACACCCCCGCTCTTCAGGGGGACACTTACTCTAGTGGCATCGTGTTTTGGGGTTGGTTTGTTTTTCTAAGCATTAAACTAAGCAAGCTTTCATTATTGTGATATTATGCTTCAGAACTATGAAGTTCTTCCTTTTGCAAAGGCACTTTGAATGTGAACACTGGCTATGTGTAAATTTAACTGTGGACAGAGGAAGGTCATCTATGATAGATCCTAAATAATATTTCTCATCACATCTGCATTCATTTTTCTGTTAACTGTTTCTGGGAGAGAAATAGCAAAGTAGAAGGAGTAGATCCCTTGTTGCCAATCATAGAATCACAGAATAGTTTGGGTTGGGAGGGACCTTAAAGCTCCTCTTGTTCTACTCCCTGCCATGAGCAAGGACACCTTCCACTATCCCAAGTTGCTCCAAGCCCCATCCAGCCTGGCCTTGGACACTGCCAGGGATGGGGCAGCCACAGCTTCTCTGGGCAGCCTGTGCCAGGGCCTCCCCACCCTCACAGGGAACAATTTCTTCCCAATATCCAATCTAACCCTACACTCTTCCAGTTTGAAGCCATTACTCCTCCTCCTACCACTGCACTCCCTCAAGAGTCCCTTCCCATCTTTCCCGCAGGTCCCCTTTAAGTACGGAATCTGGTTGTGCAACTGCTTGTGGAGCCACAAGAGTGTTTCTTAACTTTTGGCTTACAACCCGTGAGTATCTTTCCCACTCCTTGAGCCGGGTGTAAGGGCTGGCACGGATCAAACTGCTCCCTTCCTGTATGTCACCTTTCATCAAACACATCACAGCTCATAACAGCTCATCCCTGCTTCTTCTAAACTAGAAATATCCCATGCAACCTTTACTGATCCTAAACCTAATCATGCTGGGAAACACTGGAACTTCCCCTGGGCAGTTTGTGATAGCTCTACTAAGCCAAGGGCATAGGCAAGGCAAAGTCTGTAGGGA
>VYXC01012393.1:0-62163 GCA_013397175.1 Platysteira castanea
AATGGCTCGCAGAGAGGAGAAGGGAAATTTGGAGACTCTGTGCACTGTTCTGCCTCACAAATTTTATTGGAAAACAGAGAAATTCTTCAGGAATTTTAACTCTGTTCTATTCAATCTAATGTATATTCCTGGTTTTATATCCTATACTCTAATATCAATATCCAAGATAGAAGAAATAGAAATTCTTTGCCAATTTTATTTATTTACTTGGGTTTTTTTTTCATTTATGGAATTCTAAATAATTCTTCTTATTATCCTTATTCTCCCTATTCTGCTTCTTCTTTTCTTCTTCTACGTATTTTTACATTCTCCTTCTTATTATTCCTCTTCTAATTCTATGGGTTTTAAAATTCCTATTCTTATCGCTATTCTTCTATGAATTGCTACTCTTATTCCCATCACTACCCTTATTCTCCTATGTATCTTTAAATTAGTCTTCTTCATCTACTTCTTTATCTTTGTCGTCTTTGTCATCATCTTCATCGTCTTCATCTCCGTCTTCTTCCTGGTCTTTGTCATCATCTTTGCCTTCATTGTCTTCATCATCTTTGCTATCTTTGCTGTCTGCTTCATCTTCGTCCTTGTTGTCCTCTTCGTCTTTGCCATCGCCTTCTTCATTCTCTCAGTGCCATGTGCGTCTTCTCCAGGCTCCTGCTGCCGCTGCCGTGGGTTCCCCGATGCCGTTGGTTGGGAGCCCCGTGGGTGCCGCAGCCCCGCAGGGAGGGCGGCTGCGGAGCAATGGCTGCTGCCGCTGCCCTGTCCGGGCTACTCCTCGGGCTGTGGCGCCAGGCAGGGACAGCGGAACAGCCCCCGCAGCGCCCGCAGCACCCGCCTGAAGCGGGAGGGACGTTTCCTGGGGGCAGCCGGCTGCCCGGGGAGGGCCTGGGCTCCCAGCTGGGCAGGCGAGGGGCTGGGCCAGGCACAGAGCGGCCCTGGGCTGCACGGCTCCGGNGTTTTGGGAGGGCTGCTGCTGGTGAGAGTGGAGCCAAGCTGGAGAAGTTCACAAAGAACTGTATCCCGTGTGGGAGGGACCCCATGGTGCAGCAGGGGAAGGACTCCTGTCCCTGAGCAGCCAAAAAAACCTCGGGTGACGAACTGACCAAACCCCCACGCCCTTTCCCCTGCACTGTCAGTGGGAAGTATGGAGGGGCTGGCGGGGAGGGAAGGTGTTCTAAGGGCTTCTTTTACTTCCCATTATCCTCCTCTGATTCTGTCAGTAATAAACTCACTTTGCAACTTAAGTTGAGACTGTTTCGCCCTTGAAGTGTTTCTCCTGGTTCTTATCTCACTCATGAAGCATTTGTTAATTTTTTTTTTCCTTTTTCGTCCTCCGCCGAGCTGTGGCAGGGGAGGATGAGCAAGGGGCTCTGGTGGGTGCCTGGCGTTGGGCCAGCGTAAAACCACGACAGCAGGACAGAAGAGTCCTTAAGGCTGCAGTTGTGTTGGATCAACTCTATTTACTCGGATTTATCCCTTTCTAGAGCAGTTGTACTGGACAGGCTGGTCCAGGCTCATCTTCCGCTGCATTAATGGAAGAATAAAAGTTTTACAGTGTAATGGCTTGGCAAGTGTGACATTTTTCTTAATGCCTGCCCAGAGCTGTAAAATACCACAGTTCAAGAACCACAGCTGGAGGAAGGACTGAAGCAAAGATGTTCTTGTAAGTGAATCAACACATTTTATATAAGTTTGCTGTATTTATTCCTGCATACACACATTTCTCATTCTATGAAAAAGTTTCCCACCTCCCATCAACCCTGAGCTTTCATCAGTAACACTGCATCAGTCTGTTTTTTTCATTTAATGATATTATAGACTTAATTGAAATTCCTCTCATTTTTGCTTTCTGTGAGCTTTAAGCCAAACATAATGACACTTACATAAAACTAAATTATTTTCCTTCTCATTTGTACAACCTGTTCCAATCTTATTTTGTCATTTTCAAAATGAGTCGTTAGTTGGAAAACTGCTCCAGGTGAGATTTCTGTCCCTTATTCCCTAGTACTCCTCTCATTTTGGGAGAAATAAATCATGACATTCTCAGAATCAGATTATTCCCAGTTACTTTATAATTCTGTGATTTAGTTTCATTATGTAATATTGGCAGCAAGAAGATTCTTAATTAGTTGTACTTACTCTTTAGGAAAGTTTTTAGAGAAGTCAGTAAAATCAAAAGTTCGACCTAAGCATGTTCTCCAAACTTAAATTAACCAGATTAATCACTAGAGTAGCTTGAGGTTATAAAATGAGGGAAGATGTGATTCTTAGCAAAAACTGCACATGGAATATTATGGGAGCCAAAGGCACTTGCAAGGAGAATAATTTCCCAAGGAAATATGGCTTTTATTTGAGGGAGAACGCTGGCATTCCAGTTTCCTCCACTGCAGCACTATGGGCTGCTCTAGACGAGGGCTGGATAACAAACAAAAATGAAATACGGCCTCCAGGCTGAGCAATTTAAAAGAGATGCAGACAAGACATATCAAGCAAAATCAAAGTTTCCCTCATGAATCACTGCTTTTGCAGAAATCTCCTCTTCTTTTCCCCCCGCTCTGGTTATTTACAATGATAAATTTGACTCAAAACTCCTGCATTTAAGTAAGACAGAGGATAAGAGGGAGATGAAATTGTATGAATGATTAATATATGCCCTGTCTATGGAGCTCTGGAAGGAATCTGCAGTTTTTGGAGTCTGTACTTTTTGCTTGTTCATAAGTTTTGACAAACTTTGTATTTCAGACTTCTGCCAACTGCTGACAGCAAAGACAATCTGTCTTTTTTCTGCCGGTATGGAGAAAGTGACAATAATTTGATTAGGCTGATTTATAACATTAGAAAGAAAGAAGAAGATGAGGAGGGAATTAATCAAATTATGACAAACTGATCCCAGAGAAACTGTGAATCATTAGAGCTTTCTTTTTTAGTCAATAGGATACCTCTGGAAGTAAACTAGACCATAGCTGATTAGATTAAAAGAATAATAGCTGTGATTTCTGCCTGATAATTGCCACCTAGAGCAGAGAAATTAAAGGTCCCACAAAGCAGAAATCACCTCATCATACAAGAAGGTGTATTTATAGCGAAAATGTTCTATCAATGTATTTTTATTCTCGTAGAAGGGTTCTAAATATTGTTTCCTTAGTACATATTGCCAGTTGGAGACTTGGGGTAAGCTTTAAGGGTACTCATTAACAGTAAAGGAGGGGTTTTTTTGGGCAAATATCCCAAAATTCTGGTTACCTGCATCCTCTTCCCATGCTGGCTGAAGTACATCTCTCATCGTGCTGAAATGTGGTGCTGAATAAAGGGCCACCCTGATGAAACACACTGTTTGTAGGAACTGGACCTTCTTGAGAAACTCTCTCCTCTATTTTCCCATCTGAATTTATCCATAGTAGGATTTCCAGTGCAGACCCCAGACTGCATGAGCTCTAGTGGGGGGCAGTTTTATTTTTGGCTACTTTTTGCCTACATGAAGACTCGGAACAATATTTTGAAGGAGAAATGACTACTAAGGAACAAAATCAACACCAAGAGCAAGCAAAGAACCCCTCTCTCAAAATAACACCTGTGCATGTGGTGACAGGACACAGGGAATGGCTTCCCACTGTCAGAGGGCAGGGTTAGATGGGATATTGGGAAGGAATTGTTCCCTGGGAGGGTGAGGAGGCCCTGGCACAGGGTGCCCGGAGCAGCTGGGGCTGCCCCTGGATCCCTGGAATTGTCCAAGGCCAGGCTGGACAGGGCTTGGAGCAGCCTGGGCTGGTGGAAGGTGTCCCTGCCCATGGCAGGGGTGGCACTGGATGGGCTTTAAAGTCTCTTCCAACCCAAACCCTTCTGGGATTCTGTGGACATCAGAAAGCAGGTGATGAGCATTCTGGAATTTTTTTGTTTTCCTGCTTTTATGAATTCGCTGACATTGAGAAATAGGAGAAAAACTGCTGAGGGAAACCTGTGTGAAGAACACCTCCTGTGGGGAGCTACAAGACATTGTTGTAAAAAGTATTGTCAGGTTTTGTTGATCAACATGGAGCATTCTGTAGCCACAGTTGTGTCCCATAGTATCCTGAGACAACCAGTAGCTCCTGTGAGAACATTGCATTAATAATTCTCAAATCTCAACATTATTGTCATTCATTCCAGTGAGACTGGAATGAAATATTGTGCAGCTTTGCAAGATTCACTGAATAGTTTAATTCTCCATCTGGAGCAGTGATCTGGACACATGCTGACCTCATCCACTAAAGCTGAGTGTTCTGAGGTGCAGAAGCAGCTTCTCAGCAAGAGAAGAAAAGGGGAGCGAGAAGGACAAAGAGAAGAATGTGAGAATGCTGTAGAACAGAAAACCAACAGCATCATTTCTCTAATAGCTGCCCTGAGCTCTTCCTTTGGGAAGGGATTTAAAGCAGGAGTCAGTTTGAACAAGCATTGGCCAATTAGCCCAGGGCAAATGCTCCAAGTCTTGCAATGACAGCAAGAAAAGTGGAGGCAAACAGTCAGTAAACAGTTGCAGTCGTTCTCTGTGTCTCATAAGGCCAACAAATAAAGTGATTACCAAATAATTCAGAAGTCAGTGTCCAAAAAATATATATATACCCTGCAAGAGCTACCTCCTCAGGGCAATAAATTTGCTATTATTGCATCTGCTGATAAATGCATTCTTGAGCCTGGTTCTGCTCTGGAGGCTTTTCTGGGAATGCTAATAACTGCAGTTCAGGGGGAGGCTGCTGAATGGAAAACTGCAGTAAGATCCAGGGAATGCTCCTTTAGTTCACAGGTCTGAGCCAAATTCCCAGAGTTAACATTGGATTGTAGGGAGCAAATTTACAACAAAATCCTTAAGTTTAGTTTTTGTTCTCTTCTTTTGTTCCAACGAATCTAAAAGTGTTTGCAATGTTCTTCTTAACTCTCTCAATTCATAAATCTCCAAAATGTCGCATAAATATAGTGCAGGATCTTGGGGTCGCCTGGGAATGTCTCTGCAGACAAATTAATCTTACTGATAACAGCCTGAGATTATCAGTGTAAATAGCTCATTTCTCACTGTCCTGATTACATGGGCCAAGCAAACATGATTTGTCTTATGCTGTCAAGACTATTTATTTAATCCAAATGTAATATTTTTACATTCCTAAAATACAGGAGTGATTTCCCCGTGGTGACTGCAAAGGTAAACCAAGGGACTCTTGGCTGCCTGAGGCCAGTTCACTTTCTGTCTTTTCTGATTCGGGCACTTGGAAGCAATTGAATGAAAATTTGTCCTTATATGATGAGTGCTTTCTTTGAACACAGATATCACTCTACTTGCCTGAGAGAGAGGTGTCTTTCTGGGTTTTTATAAACTGTTGGAGCATCTTGCCATATTCCGTGCTTGCTGGCTTTTCCAAAGGAGCAGTCTGCGCTGCACACCCTCTCTGGAGAAGAAGCCAAAAGCAAAAGCCTCTGCAGTTATCCCTCCTCTGCCATATGGAGCAGGAGGATGCTGCGGGGATGCCTCACTCGTGGTGGGGAGTGTGGCACGATCCCCTCTGTGGCCGTGGTGTGAGTTACAGTGCTGGCAGAAGGATAAATTCCATATGGGACAGGCTGTGAGAAGAGCCTTTTGCAGCTATTTCAGGTGTGTTTTGAGACTGAACCAGTCACAGAACCTCAATCTCACACTGGTTTGGGTTGGAAGAGACCTTAAAGCCCATCCAGTGCCACCCTTTTCCATGGGCAGGGACACCTTCCACTATCCCAGGTTGCTCCAAACCCCATCCAACCTGGCCTTGAGCAATCCCAACCAATAAAACACGTGGAACACAGACCCATGGACAGGACAAATGACAGGAAAGCAGCAGATTTTTACATCAGTGTGGAGAGTTCTGTCCGAGCAGAAGGTAGTGCCGGAACACCTGCGGCAGAGTCAGCTGGAGAGCAGGAGCTGGAGTCAAAGTCCTGTTTCCTCCCCAGATTTCCTTTCCCAGTGCTGGTGTTTTATACCCCTCTCCCAAAAGAGAAGGGGACAATCTCATCTGCCCTTGATAGAGTTTAAATTATTTTTGAGACCAGGACTTTTTCTGGCTTCACCAGGCTCCTTTCTTGCTTATTCTGTAGAATTACCTGGTCCCAGCACACAGCTCTCCTGCTTCTCAATTCCCTATTTTTATCTTGCTGATTCCACTGTTTCCAAGTGTTTTCCCCTGCTCTCTGTGCAACTGTACCACAGGTCTCTGCTGACCCCTTTGTGGCTGCAGATATTTATGTAAATGGATAGAGTTATGCTCAGAGTGCCTTCCTCTCACAAAAAAAAGTGTTGCTAAACACGTTTTGTCTCACTGCCAGCTGCACTATTTCAGTTTGCTCGTGCCTTGATGCAAGGCGAGCAAATATTCACTGCCTTTTGCTTCAGCTGCTGCTGCTTTTTGCAGGAAACAGGTCCCTGCTCACTCTGCTCCACTGCCCTGAGCCCCTTGGGAACAGCTCAGTCCCCTGATAGAAGTGATGCTGCTCCGTCACTTGTTCAGGTTTAGATTTCAAAACACCCCCCAAAAAATGAAGACAGAGATGATGAATTTTAAAGCATGGTAGCCATGAAGCCTTTAAATTGTCTGCTTTGGAGACTCTCTTGAAGCCACATTTACTTGGTGACAACACTTCCATGGGGACCATGGCTGGCTCAGTGCCTCAGCCTCTTTTAACTGTGTTGTTAAAAAAAGCGCGCCCTCTTAACATATCAAAAGTGGAGCTTGAGTACAGCTTCTCTGTAATGCTGTGGAGATGTGTGAGTCGGGGTTTTTCTGCAGGATGTGCTGGTGTTCACTTTGCTTTTCCTTCGCTGCTGCTGTTTTCCCAGCAGGATGTATTTTGGGAGATGCATAAGTACTCGGGGTTGTGTTTGTTTTCAATGAGTTTGTTTTAGAGGAGTCAAAGGACGTGTTCCCAGAAGCTGTTTGCTGTTTTGGTTGTTTGACTGGTGTGCTAGCAGTCCCCTGGCAGGGAGACTGTGGGGAAGGGCTCATCACTCCCAGGACTTTGAAGACAGAGTTTTCACAGGCTCTGTTAGCAGTGTTTTAGCTGGGAGGTTTTGTTTTTCAGACAGGGAACTTCATGCAAATTCCTCATTTCCAATGCATTTCCTTGGCTGAAACTTCCTTTTCTGTGTTCTTAAAAGCAACAGAGCTACTTTGTCTGGTTATTGATATTCTTCTGAATTAGGAAGGGAGGCTTTTATTATTGTTTTTGATTCTTTTTCTTTCCATTTCCTTTTTGAGATTGACCTTGTTCAGTGACTGCCAGGCCAGCAGTAGAACATTAAAACTATTTGGGAGCCTTTGTCCAGTGTGTAAAGTCTCGTTTTGGCTATTTTGTTTTCTGGTTTGATTGGTTTAGTGAGCACCATGGTATTCAAAGCTGGGACCTGATGATCTTGGAGGTCTTTTCCAAACTGTAGGATTCTCTGGTTCTATGGAACAGGACAATATCTATTAAATCAGTACATTCAAATGTACTTTCAGATGCACCTTTAACAAGCCAACATTTCACTCACAATTATCTGTTTCTAATGTCTGAGCAGATCTGGATTAATATTAAAAGGCTACATCAGCAAAAATACTTCCTGATACTCCCAATGTTTTGTATTCATCACTTCTGAAAAAAGGCTGCTCAGGATCATCATCTTTCACTGACGTTAATTGTGAAATTCAAGTTTTAGTCAATGGGAGCCAGTTGAAAAAGTTTTTCAAGATAATAAATGGAAGCCAGTAAGGATGTACAACCATTTCAATGGAAACAAAAAAAAAAATTAAAATTTTTAATGAAGGGTGGGATAATGAAGTTCACTGCTCTTTTTTTTCACCTGCTTACTCTTTTTTGACCCTTGACACCATAGTAAGCTTCAGTCAGGAGTAGAGTTCATTCCAGGCAAAGTATTCCATGCAGTGATGCCCATCTAAGGAACAAAATCTATTACTGAAAAAAATCTTCACCTAAATCCAGTGTAGGCAAAGTCCTTCTTTTTAAAAAACAAATTGAAAATGCTTTAAAATACAGATGCAGAAGCCAAATGAAAGGTGAGTTCTCAAAATTCTTGGAACAGAATATATATATCTTTTTATTTGGAAAATCTATCTGAGGTTGATGCCCTTGAATTCAATAGTGCATTCCAAATTTTCCTGTAAAACAAGCTCTTATGTAAAGAATTTAGTAGCAATTTAAACTAGTTACTTAAGGAGCTTTCTAAAATTATTGGGGCTTTACAGCTTATGTTCTCATGATAAAAGTGCTTGGAAACCAACCTTGTTCCCAGGAAATCAGTGGCCAGAGCCTTACAAATGTCAAGTGGGTGTTTTACTACAAATGAACATGGGTTTGCAACACAGTGAAGCACTCAGGTTATAAAAGACAAGAGGGAAAAAGGGAAAAAGAAAGAGAGAAGAAACCCTGCTTTTATGGGACTGAAATAAACAGTGGGTTGTGTTCTGCAGGCCTGGAAGGTTCTTCCACCTTTGGGGTGCCTCAGGGTTTAAAACAAGGCTTTAGATGCCTCTGTAAATAAACTTCTCACTCAGGCTTATATCCCCTTAATGCCCACTTAGTTGTTTGCTGAATATCCCAACTTCCCGTGTTCCTTGCCCCAAGTTAAAACAGAAAAGCTGGTATTTTTTAATGATTTATTATTGTCAAGAGTGTTGGAGAGGAAGGACTTTGCTATAAGCAAACAATACTCGACGGAGTGTAATTAAATATTTACATCCTTCCCCTTTTAAAAAAGATACATGTATATATATAAAAATAAATAAATAAATAGTGTTCTTTTGCATTCAGGGACTTCATAGAGGTTTTAGTAAATACAGCTTTCCCAGTTATGCTCTCTCAACCAAGCCACTCACTCTTGAATCCTCAAAAGCATCAAATGTGAGTTGTTGTAACCTAATCACCAGAGCAGATTAAATAATATTACTAAATGGAGAGAGGCTTTGTGGCAAATACCATTTCTCAACTCAAAGGCAGCTCTTCAAAGCCTGAATTAGAGGCCAAAATTCAGCCTTTAATGCTGTCAAAGTGCACAGAGAATTGAAGAAGACTCCAAAGCTATCCCCACCTGCAAATAATTCTCCAGCAAGCTGAAATTATATCTTGAGATGTAACTCATCCCAATGTAAAATTACAGGTTTTATTAATTCAGATGTTTGACGTTTCAGAATGTTACCAGTAAGTCAGGGAAAAGGCCAATTCTCTCATATTTGACGAAACTGTTCTTCACTTTAAATTCCAAACAAAAATAATATATTTATTTTCTAAATACTTTGTCAGTGTTTTTCTCCACCAGAAAAATCAAGGAAGTTTATGGCCTCACTTAGAAACTCTGACTTACACATTTTCCAGTGGTGGTTTTGGGGCCGAAACTCTGTATTTTCTCTCTAGGCTTTTGTTTTCCCTTTAATCAGGAACCACTGCAGTGGTTGAAGCATTTTCAAACAGCTGGCATGCTGGACACTACCATTTCTTCATCAATTTTTCTTTATTTCATTAATTAGAATACCTGTAGCCGATGACTTTAATACTCATATTTTAAGAAACAGACAAACTTTTGCTTGTTTTTGTCTGTTTCTGTTGGTTTATTTTGTTTCAGACAAACAAAAGAAATATTGCGAAGGTATTGATATTACTGCTGCTGAAAAATTCATTATTCCAAAGCCAGGAGCCACAAAGCAGCCACAAAATAGTTCAATATGTTTAAAGCTGACCAAGAAAATAGTTTCCTGGCCTGTTTAAATGATACTAAGAGGAAAGTAATAAGCCTGTAGGTCTTATTATAGGCAGCTGAAAAAAGCAGAAAAATAAGTCTCTTTATAAACTGTGAAGCTCAACTTTTTTTATTATGAAGACAAAGCACCACCTGTGACCTTTAAGAGATTTATTTTGTTCCCTCACCCGTTCTCCTGTGCAAAGGATTAAAACATTATTCATTCCATAGCTATAAAAAAACCCTGTCATCTACACTACTTTTGATTTTCTTCTCCACACATCCATTATGTTTCAAATAAACATTTTTTTTTCAACTCCTGGAGTTCTTAAATAACTTCTTCAAGCGCTCGGGAGAAGTGTTGACAAAGCTGTGAATGATGTTCAGCGGGATGGTATTTGTCAGACAGAAACACCTCAGCTCCAGCACGCTTTTCCCCTGGGACAGCATGTTAAACAGTGGAAACTCAATTCTGCAGCTTCCAAGGAGGCTCATCTTGCTCAGATGTGGTCACGGCACAGCATCCTTCCAGGGGGAAAAGCTCACAGCTTAACAGGCACCTGGATATTTCCATAACTGATTTCCTTGGACCACACTGGGATTCACGTAGCAAACATCACTGTATTTAAGAGGTGCTTTTAATCACTTGGGCTCAGCCAGTATCACCTTGAGTATGTAGTAGTCATAATTAACAGGTTGTATCAGGTATGTAATGCACGATTTCATAGGATCCTTGTTGTTCCTAATAGTTTAGTTATCATTGCAGGATTGTTTCCCCGTGATTGGACCTTTTAATATATGTTGACTTCCTTACACAGAGAATCATGGACTATCCTGAGGTTGGAAAGGACCCACCAGGATCATCCAGCCCAACCCCTGGCCCTGCACAGACCCCCCAACAACCCCACCCTGTGCATCCCTGGCAGAGCTGTCCAAACGCCCCTGGAGCTCTGGCAGCCTCGGGGCCGTGCCCATTCCCTGGGGAGCCTGGGCAGTGCCCAGCACCCTCTGGGGGAAGAACCTTTTCCAAATAGCCAACCTAAACTTTCTCTGGCCCAACTCCAGCCATTCCCTCGGCTCCTGTCCGGCGTCATCTCCAAACTGTCATCCCATAAATGATTATTTAGGATAACAGTGGTTTCCTTCTTCTATAACTTATTCTCGATGGTTCTTTTCATCGCACTCGAGTTGTGAAGGGCCTAAACTATGGTTGTAACCAACCACAGCCAAATTAATGTGGGAATTTAGAGACACCATTCCCAGAGGAGACAGGCAGCTCTCCTGCATTTGCCAGCAGAAGGTTGGGCTATGGCAGGAGCAAGAGGCAGCTCAGCTTAGCCCGGTCTCTTTTCCAGCCTTACAGCGTCGCTGGCCTGCAGCACTCCTGCTCCTTTGACATAACATTATTGCACGTCTTTGCCAGAGCACCGTCAAACTACTTCAATCATGCTCTGTGCAGCTAAAAAACCCTGCAATTACCTCCAGCTCATGCAGGACAGAGCAAAGCAATTCCTATAAAGTTTGGGAGTGGGCTTTTTGATCCTTCCCGCTGCTCTACTGTGCATAAACTGCTTGTTGGTGTTTTGATGGGGTTCAAGGTCTTGGTCTTAATGTTTAAAGCCCTTAATAGAGTGGGTCACGCTCTCTTGCTGGAGTTCTGATCTTTAGGGATCTTTCATGTCGCCTTGGGAGATCTGAGGGAAAGGTTAATCGTTGCCAGGGGTAGAAAGGAAGCCTCAGTTCAGCTCCGAGCTTTGCGGCCACGCCGTCAGATCTGTGAAACGCCTTCCTTGAAGAGGAAGAGGGACTGTGGACTTGGGCTCTTGAAAGAGGCACAAAGGCCTTACTTATCTTTGCAGATATTGGGGAGGCACCTCTGATTCCTCTTTTTCTTTCCTCGAGGCTAAAGGTTGAAGTAGAAAGAGCTCAGCACAGTTGTAGCTGCACATCCACACTTCTGAGCACGGACTCGGTGGCAGTTCCTCCTCACACACCTGAGACCTCGGCTGCTTTCCAAACCAGAAGATCCAACTCATAGGAAGAAAACGGCTCCTAAATCCTTTCAGTGGTCCTACATCCATGCTAATTCTGGTCCTTTCATGCCTTCACAGTAGGAGGTGAGCATTTTTTTATCAGTATTTTATGGAGTCACAGGAGGGTTTCAATTGGAAGAGACCTTAGAGATCCTGTCTGGGGCAGGGACACCTTCCTGGAGTAACTGAGCTTCTCCATTTCTCTTTGCCTCCTGGAACATGTTTTGATCCAGGTACAGCTTGCTTTAGGTTAAGAAACCAAGAGAGTAGCCAGATTTAGTTTTCCTTTAGAGGACTGGACTGTGATTAAAACAATCCTGTCTTAACCCCAAGACATTGGTGATCAGAGCAGCACACTGGCAGTGTCATTCTGAAAGAGTTAAACTCAAAATATGGTTATGCCACTCACAGAGCTGTCATTTTGATAGCACTCTGAAGGACAGGAAGACAACAGTATTCCTACTTCAAAACTTATTTTCTGGAGGACTTTGGAAATTTATTCTGTAGGGTTTCTGTTGACACCACTTTTCAACCTGTTAGATTTGGACTTGCAGTTTTTGTCTTCTGTTCTGGTTTTGTCTTCTGTTAAATTTCTGGAGAGAAGACTTCTGTGTGGCCTCGTTCAGAGGGCCGAGAACACACATAAACTAAAAACTGAAAGCCAGCTGACATTTGACCAGGTTTCAGTAGTTAAATACCTAAAATTTAGATAAAGACTAAAGCATTGCTGATCAGAGCTCTTACTGTCCTGTTCTCCTGATCTGTAGCAGTTTCAAGCACCAGGGGCAAGATATCCCCACTGTAAAAGGGTTGAAATTATCATGGCCACTCACTCACAGCACGTTGTTTTCAAGCCTTGGCATTGAGCTGCAGTTCAGAAAAGCAGAGTCTACCATTTAGGAGAAGCAGAAGTCTCCTGATCCCATTTTTATGAACCAGTCACATCACTCAGGAGCTGTATTCTGAATGGATTGACCTTTTTGGGGAAGCAGTTGTTTAAGATAACCATGAAGGTTTTTTTTCTTCTTTATGAGCAGAATAAGTAGAGAATAAAAGTTTTGTATGCAAAGTTACACCCACCTTGGTTCTTTATATAATAATTCCATTAAATGGCAGATAATGCCAATTGAATTGGAAGTGAGAGAGAAATTTTGAGGTTGTGCAATGGTTGTAATCTGAGCCTTCAGGATCTACCCAGCATTGACTCTTTGGACGCTGTTTGGACAAAATTTGGTGCCAATCCTTCTATAAACCAGCAGTCCCCACTAACAGTTTGTTTACAGCCATTGCAAACCCTTTAAAATTTGTATGACTTTTAAAAAAGTATTAATCCTGCTTTTTTTCCTTTTCTTCTAATATAAGCTTTTTATTGACAAATTATAATTCAGATGTAACTAAAATCTGTGTAGTATGTGTGACAATTCACTTCAGCCATGGACAGCACGAGAGTATTACAGAGGAGAACCCTGGATAATAAAGCAGCATGTAGGAATTAGTTTTATTTCTGCAAAGGACTACTTCATTGCAATGAGAACAGTGTGCTCATGTTCTGAGTGGCTCTAAAATCAAGTGTATTTCCGTGGGGCTGAGGACAGAAATGAAAGCTCACAAGGAGAAGATTGGTATTCTTTTGCCTGTAGTAACAAGATTCTCTAAGTTTTGAACAAATGGAAAATGAGTGAGATCAATTTGCATCTTCTCTCCACTGAGCACAGAGTAAAGTGAGAATGACAAATACCAGACAGTGTTTAGAGTAGAGTCTAACATTAATGTTATTTACCCATGGAGTTCAGTACCTGGGTACACATGATGAGGGCAATCATCTTAGAAATTATGTTGGTCTATCTTGTTTAAATAATATTGCAAACCCTCTGCTAATTGTTCTTAATATGCTTTTGATCTGGGAAATTTTATTTGGTGAAGTATTATTCAGCTAACTCTTAAGCAGTCTGTTAATTATTAACCTAATTATTCATTCTGTTCCAGGGCCAACATTTTTCAGACTCTTTTTCTCAATTTCTAGGAATATAAAAAATTTGAAGCTGAAAAAGGAGCATACCTTACAGACTTATTTTCTGTATCTAAGATGGTATTAGGAATTACTTTATCAGTTCCTGGCTTGGAGAGGGGATTTTTGATGGGGAAGGATATGAAACTGAATGCCCAGAAACTAGAATTATTCAACTTCACTGGAGGAATTGGATGAAAAGTTCTAAAGGTGAATAAACAGCCAGAACTTTAAATTTGAAAAAATGGACTTAGGGTTGTGGTAGTCTCAGTGGCTGAGAGTGATTGTCTGTTTGAGATTTGCTGCAAAAATCACATTATATATCATAATGTGATATATGATCCTAAGGGTCCTTTCCAGCCTTAAAACCTGTGACAGAAATTTTCTGAAGGTCTGGTAGCTCTGTAGTTCCTTCTGCCACAATACTTTTCTTTCTGTGATCATTTCCCCAGCAGGTTAAATATCCACCACCACGTGGAATGTGTGTTTGGCAAGAACCAAGCTTGTTTTAGTGAAGGAAGCACAGAGAACCAGCACTGATACAGAGATGATATTTATTTTGGATTTCTGTAAGGCTCTGAAAGCCCTCTTGATTAAATTAATTCAATATTTTGATGCTACCCCAGATGCTGCACTCAGATTAGAGCCAACCCTCTAGAGAAGTATAATAGACTAAAAATCCAACTAAAACAGATCGAGTGCAGTGAGGGAAGGTGTATTTCAATTTAATCATCAGAGAGTAATTCTTGTGTTCTTCCGGCCTGTGCTATTGATCTTGGCTCTCCAAGAGGTTGTAAACTGCTTCTCCCCAGCTGTAACATTTACATGACTGCAAGGATCAGAAAATTCTGATTTCTGTTTCAAGCTCCTGAGGATTCAGTGTGTTCCTGTCCGTGGACTTTCAAGGCCTCTCCCAACACATTGTGCTTGTACTCTTGGTGGCCTCTGTATTTTAAAAACAGCCTTCAAGTTGTCTCTCTGTAATCATAAAGCTGATTTTTAATTAGCAAAATGTAGTGACAGGTATGTCTGGAAATAATGGGACAAACAACTACAAAATAATGGCCAGCAAGAATATACACTATACTTTATATGCTAATGTCTCAGTCATAATTTATTACAAATGTCATACTTTGGTAACTATTTGCTTATTTAATATTTGTATCAATGTCATTGGTTTATTACAAAAATTGTTTACCATGCACACAATCACAACATACAGTACCATGAATAAATTGAGTTAACTTGTTGAGAAACCATTTCAAAGCTACAAATTTTTAATCTCTGGTATTAATTTGTTCAGTTGATGTCAGTTTATTGTTCTGATTATTGCTCTGTTTATCGCAACTTTGTCTTTTTTCTCTGCTCCCTGCCTCAGTGTGAATATTCCATCTAATTAAAATTATAATGCTCTAAAAAAAGGCTTGAGATAACATGCAAGGGGCAACTGATTTATCTTTTTAAGTGACAAAAGATTTTTGCTTTTTTTTTCACTTCTGAAACTGAAGTAATGAACAAGTAATATCGCCAATGTTTTTGGCTGAGAATAAAGAAAAATATTCATAAAGAGTTTTGATCTATTTCTTATGCATGATATTATTTGACTGTTTATGGTCACTCATTGAAAACTTTATTTTCACAAAAATTTCATTGGTGTACAATGGGGAGGTTAAAGGTTGAATGTAACACAACAATTACCTAAACCCAGACCAATTTAAAGGCTCAGAATAATAAGCCTGTTTACAAAAATTTAAAAATTTCCAAAGTTGAGCATCCAACTAAAACTGACAGATATTTATAGGAAAATTATATACAATTACATGGAGAGTGTGACATTGATCCACTGTTAGTGTGCAGCAATATCCACACTTCTGATAACCTTGAGCTTAATGATTGAGAAAAATCTAGGGAAAATTGGCAGCTTCATTGAGACTTGCAAGTAGAGACATTTTAAAGCATCAAAAAAAAAAAACAAAAAAAACCCTAAAATGAGGGTGGTATTCCTCTTGGAATATTGAAATAGTGTTTTTAAGGAGAAGACAGCATATAACCAGGATCCAGTGGGGATTTGCAAGTAAAACTGCATAATGTGTCCTTTTAATACTTTATTTTGCAGGCAATCCTATTATTTTGAAAGCTATATAGCAAACATATCCATTTAGACTTAAATCCCATCTGGGTTTGCACGAGGATTTGACAATGATGTAAAGCAGCGTTGTAAGGAAAACCTAAGGGAAAACTTCCTAGAAAAATTAGCTGCAATGATTCAGGAAAGAAAATAATTAGTAATGAAAGTTATCTGTTTTACAAGGAACCTGGTCTGATAGCTAAAGAGCCTGGCCTTTAAAATTTAAATAAAACATTTAAAATTTGAGATCTGGCCTTTTCTGAATACAATTTAAAGATTCATGTTGAACACAACTGGATTTAGGAACAGGTGAATTCTTTTCCCCACCGCAGTAACTTTCCCTGGAGAAAGGATACAGAAGGACTGAGCTGGTCACAGTGAATTATTCATCATATACATGTGAATATGTAATATTAACATAGGATTTATGCTTTGATTTCATGATTTATTCATCGTGAACAGCGTGTGGGGGCTGTTCTTGGCGGGAAATTTCTCTTCTCCTCGTCCCTGTTCCCATGCTTGGTTCCCATCCATCCTGCCAGCTGAGGGAGGAAACTATTGGAAATCTAATGGAGCAGAGTACAGGTGTGAGGAAAACCCACCCATTTGGGCAGCAACCCATATTTACATTCATTTTAAGCTCTTTGGGTGCAAAGGCTGCTGGGCAGTGATTTATGGGATTGTCTCTGGGCTTTTGCAATAAAGATTATGCTCATACCTGGAAATCACAAATGTGCAAAAATTCCGCAGTCAATCTATTTTCAGTCGGGTTTATTTTTAATGCTAAACTTCCTTGCTGGTACAGAAATTGCCTGAACTAGCAGTACTTCTGTGAGAAGGTCAATAATTCAATATTAACCGAAACAGATTTTCTACGATTAAGCTCTAGAGGTTTTTATTTTGGGTACCAGAGGTTCTTTGCATTAGAAGCAGGCTTCATTTTGCAAAGAGAGCAATAATTTCTGATAGTTTTTACTTCTAGCACTTCATTTGGCGGCCACCAGCACATTTATTTGCAAAGCTAAAGCAAAAGCCAGCAACATTTAGCAGGTAATTGTTCTTCAAAGAGAACACAACACAATAAAAAATCGAGAGGAGCATGAGCAGTTGCTAAAGTTGAGCAGACACATGGGGATGAAGGAAGGGGATGCCACAAGTCCAACTGCAATCCCTAAAAATGTCTGTATAGGTCACTTGCAGAGTGTTAAATGGCTGCTTTTCAGTTTACTTCAGTAGAGAGACTCCTCCTACATCTCCTTTGGTTTGTAAGGCATTGGGAAAAGATGTCCTGGGAAGTGTCGGAGCTGCCACCCTTGGAAGTGTTCAAAACACAAGTGGATGTGGCCCTTGAGGACATGGCTTAGTGGTGAACGTGGTGGTGGTGCTGGTTTTGTGGTTGGCCTTGATGATGTTAAAGGTTTTTTCCCAACCTTTACAATTCTGGGATTCCTCCGTGATTTGCAGCGGAATGTACACACGTGGGCCAAAAATGGCTGTGACTTAAGATATATCTCTGGAATTTAATCTCTGAAATTTCTGACTCACCTAATAAATGAGGCTTCTCTACCCTCAATTGTTAACTGAACGTATTGAGCTTTTTTTCAAACTATTAACTCCCCAAATATTCAGGGCTTGGGTTGCTCTTGAATGATTTCTTCAGTAATAAGAAACTTGTAGTGAACTTTGGATTTCCATCCTTTAAAACCATTGACTCGCAGTTAGCCTATGAAAAGTGTAATTGATTTCCATTTAGCTGTAATGGAATTTCTGCCTGGGCTGTATCGAGTGGGGTGAGGGATGTGGAGTGCAGTGAATCACTGTCCCCAGGCTGGCTCCGTCTCCTGTGACGCTCCGAGGGATGGGAGCTCCTTGGAAGTGAAATTCCCACGTTTCTCTCCAGTCGATTCACTGCTGCAGTCAGTAAGGGATGTTTTTAAGCAGAAGCAAGGGCTGGATGATCGACCATAAAGCTTCTCTAATGAATTAAATTACACCAGTGATACTTTCTTATTGTTCCAGGCAGGAGTGCCTGATATCCAGCAGCCCGTGGGCGATAATACTGAGGAAGTAACAGAATCTCAGCTGATGTGGGTTATTGCTTTCCCATTTCCCCTATCAGCAAAGGATTTTAGCACCATAGATTGGGACTACTAGGCTGAAATACACTTGCAGAGGTCAGGAGCTGTTATTGGATATCCTCTGGGAAAGATTTTCTACTCCTCTTAAAGACAATACACATCAACCAGTGCCCTATTTTGAAGTATTTCACTTCAAAAAGGTGCTCTGAAAGGGTCTGAAAGAAATTTGTGGTAATATCTGCCATGTTAGTGTCACAGTTGCTGTTGCTGGGATGTTTCATGTAGGATGTGGAGCTAAGTTTTGAATTAGTTTTACTGCTGTGTTTGTGTCTGCAGTCTTCTGAGGATGTGTACAATTCTTTAACCCTTCTGGGCAGTTTCCTGGTGCTTTCCAAAAAGGAATCTAGTGTTATATTCAACAGTTTCCTCAAGGAGGGGCAGACGCTGATCTCTCCTCTCTGGTGAGCAGGGACAGGACCCAGGGAAGGGCTGGAGCTGTGCCAGGGAGGGTCAGGCTGGAGATCAGGGAAAGGTTCTTCCCCCAGAGGGTGCTGGGCACTGCCCAGGCTCCCCAGGGAATGGGCACGGCCCCGAGGCTGCCAGAGCTCCAGGGGCGTTTGGACAGCGCTGCCAGGGATGCCCAGGGTGGGGTTGTTGGGGTGTCTGGGCAGGGCCAGGGGCTGGACTGGATGGTCCTGGTGGGTCCCTTCCAGCTCAGGACATTCTGTGATTCCATGATTCCTCCCTACAAATATCTTGGACAGTCTGCTCTAAAAGTCTTCAGTTATTCTGGCTTCCTAAGCACCAGAGAGGGACCTTTGTTTACCAATCAGTTTTCTATGTTAGAAACTTCTGGGATTTTTCTCTTTTATGTTTTAAACCAAACAGGGTGAGCTCCACCCCCTCTCTCCCAGCACTGGCCAAGAGGGAGAGTCAGGGCTCAGGAGGCTTCGTGCTGAGTGCACTGAGCCACCCTGGCCTCGGGTAGCAGATGATGTGTTCAGTCTGTGCAGAGATTTTGCATTTCAAAGGAAAGCACTTGATGGTAATCAACCCTTGCGTTTGCTGCTTCTGACTTCAAGAGGGGAGTGTTAGGAATACTTGACACGTGGAATAAATATTACAGAAGGGAAAATATTTTTTGCCACTTGGCAACACTTACTCTTTTATTTGACCTTATAATGAGGTTTTATGAAACCCTAATGGGGTCTGACTCACGCTGATGTCAGCAGAGCTTCCTGGGGTGACTTTGGTGCTCCATATGGAGCTCATTCCCAGCTAGAGGTCTGTGGTGGGGAAGCGTTTCCATCACTGTCAGGAGCCGGAGTGCTTATTCCCATCACCACCTCACAGTAATTACACAGAGGATGGGGTTAATTTTTGATCCCTCTCTCATTTACTCCAAGACACATCGTTTTAATGTACACACTGACACATGGAGATGGGCCATTTATGAGGGGTGATGGACTCCACTGCCGTTAAGTTTTAATGCGTCATTAATTTTCTAGGCACATGTAAAACAAGGCTCTGATATTCTGTTCTTCATTCCCAAGGTTGACTTAAAAGTCAGTGACCTCTCTTGATTGAGTGGTCATTAAACTAGTCTGAACTATAGCCATTTTAATCTTCAGAGCATATAAAAATTAGCAGTTAAAAAAAAACATGTAGATTTTTGCCTAAGACTCCGGCTTATTAATTTCTACATAAAAATTATGCATAGACTTCTCTTCAAATGCAACTGAGAGAACCTTTTAGATTCCTCAGTGTTGCCCTGGTTTTTGCTAAGCCTTCTGTTTTTAACCTTGGAGTCAGATTCTTCCACACAGTTTCATGTAAATAATAGCCAATGTTTACTTAACAGTATTTTCTGTTTTTCATTCCTTTTGTAATAAAAGAACTTTGATGAGCATCTTTCTTCTCCAGTGGGATTGAGAAGGAAGTGACATGTCCTCCAATCCCTTGTGGAGTTGGGACGTGTATAAAAATGTGAGATATGTCAATAATAAAGATTATTCCCTCCTTTCTGCTAAACCTGGCAGGTGTGAGAGCATCTTATTGTGTCTTCCCAGACACACCTCAGTTTCCTCTGTCCAAGGTGAAATTCTATCCAAAATGACTGCATAATGCGAAAAACATTTCGGGAGATTGATCTTCTAAGATTTAAGAACATTTGATTTTTAGGGATTTCAGTTGTGCTCCTCAGCTAAAATTTATGTGGAGGGAAGAAGAAAACAGGGGTGGAATGAGAAAGCATTCCTGTCCCTGGAGGAGCAGGGGTTGGAACCAGGTGGTCTTTGAGGTCCCTTCCAACCCAAACTGTTCCATGATTCCATGTGGATGTCCCCAGAGGTTTCAGACCCAAGGAGCTGAGGTGCCTTCTGCTGGTGCAGGTTTTGTTTCCTGGCCCAGTCCTTGGCTGTGGGCACAGCTTCTGTCCTGGGACTGATGGCACAGCTGCAGGGTGGGCACCAGGAAAACCCACACAACTCGGTTTTTTGGGATCTTTGGAGAGGGTTAACCTTCCCATAAGGAATCTGGTGTCTTGAAGAAGGTTCCCACCTTCACACCCTGCTCCATCACAACTCAGATTTCACTGTGAAATAAACATTCCTCAAGTTTTGCCTCACTGTGTGTGGCCGAATTGGCTTTTTATGTTCTCTCTATTTTCTCTAAANCAGGAAAACCCACACAACTCGGTTTTTTGGGATCTTTGGAGAGGGTTAACCTTCCCATAAGGAATCTGGTGTCTTGAAGAAGGTTCCCACCTTCACACCCTGCTCCATCACAACTCAGATTTCACTGTGAAATAAACATTCCTCAAGTTTTGCCTCACTGTGTGTGGCCGAATTGGCTTTTTATGTTCTCTCTATTTTCTCTAAACCATCAGATATGTTTGCTGTGAACACATGAACTTCTGCACATGGATTATTAAATATTTTTTAATGAAAATGGAAGCAGGTTTTGTTTGTTTGTTTTTTGGGGGGTTTATGTGGGTTTGTTTTTACTTGGTTTGGTCTGTTGTTGCCAGCTTGTTTGTGGGGTTTTTTTAGCAGTGCTGGAATAAAATGCTGATTTCTGGCAGTGTCCAAGGCCAGGTTGGATGGGGCTTGGAGCAACCTGGGGTAGTGGAAGGTGTCCCTGCCCATGGCAGGGGGTGGCACTGGATGGGCTTTGAGGTCCCTTCCCACCCAAACCATTCCCTGTCGTTATGATCCTATGTCATTGTGCCTCCTTGATCCTCTTGTGAGGGACTTGTTCATCCAGTGAGTGATAATTGAAGGAATTTTCAGTGCTAAGCATGATTATTATTTTATCCCTCAGCGTATAAAAATTATGAAATGCCTTACTGGAGCTGGCCAGGGATATGAGTGGGGAAATTGAAGTGGGGTTGGTAGTTTAGTACATGTTATTTACCCAAATATCTGCATGAAGAGCAAAAAGTAGTTCAGCTTTCACAGCTGGAGGAACATCCAAGCTCTTGCAGTGAGAAGAAAGAGATGCAAAGTGCTGTTTTTAATCTGTCCCGATATATCAGGATTGTTGTTTTACACAGGCTAATGTAATACAAAAATAGGCAGCAAAACAGCACCTCTCACAACAGTGTTTTCAGAAACTTAATAAGAAATCTTGCTTTCTTGCCCTAATCACGTACTCCAATTTAGTGTCTGTTCTTGTCCTGCTCCTGAAAAGCATCAGAATCATTTTCTTCCCACAAGTCCTATTGATTGCTGTCCCGCAGAAGTTGGAACACATCTGCACTATTTGTTTGGGTTTTGTTGCCAGTAATCCATTTTTGTTTGTATTTTTTTTTTCAGTTCTGCTGTAAAATCCAAGTCAGTCTTGTTCTGAAACACAGGGAACTCGGGAACAGGCTGCATTGTATTTTAATGAGAAGTGTTGCATCACTCTTAGAAGCATCAGTTAATTGCCCTTGGACTTGTGTTAGGGAATGTTCTCCATGCAATTTCTAGGTGTACTTATTTGGCATTCTTTCCAAAATTACTCAAGTGTGAGGAGGCAGGAGCAGCAGAGAGGAGTTTTTATGATTGACCATGACCCCCCATTGCCTGTCTCCCCTTGGGAGAGTTTAGGAAAGTGTGTGAGGTGGAAGGTGTTGTTTTAATCTGATTTTGCTTTCTTTACCCAAACATATTTTAGTTGGTGATCAATTCAATTAATTTTCCCCAAGCTGAGTCTGTTTTGCCTGTGACTATAATTGGTAAGTGACCTCCTATTTGGTTTGGGTTTTTTTAATCACAATCAGTGAAGGTTTTCATCTCATTTTCTCCCCTGTCCTGTTGAGGAGGGAGATCAGGAGAGCATCTGGGTGGGCTCTGGCAGCCCCCCCAGGTCAGCATCTTTATATGAATATATTTACATATTATTCCAATATTGGTATGGGGAAAAGTGCTGCTTTGGGATCAGCTTCCATAAGAACACCAAGTTTTAGGGCATTGTCAGGACAGATGAAGGTGGGAGTACCTCGAGGGAGCAATTAGGGGAGTATGAGAGTGATGCAAACAGAATTTATTTTGTTTATTGCCATTCTTTGCAATACTTTCACCTTTTAGGAGCACAGAATTATCCCAAAGTGCACCAGTTTTAAGATCACGTGAAGATCATCATTCTGGGCAGGGAGATTTCAGCACAGCCCCCTGTGATTCTGCCCGAAACTTCACGAGTTTAGGAAATGCTGTGTGATTTCAGGGACTGCAGCTAGGGCCAGACAGGGACTCCCCGGGGGAGCAACATCATTTCCCAAGGATTGCTATCAGATCCTCCCCCCAGGCCATCATTTGGTGAACACCAACTGGACAGGACCTATTCATAAGTATTTATTTATGTTGTAGACTACTAACTTGAAAGTTTAAATTGAATTAATTTGGGTTGTTTAGCTATGAACAGAATAGAATGGTTTTGGCTTAAGGACTTTAGTTGTGGTCGGAGCTTTTTCTGCGTTTAAGTAAACACAGCTCCATGGGATGGATTGCTCTGGTTATAATGCTCTTGTTTCAATAATTATTACATTATGTAAATAAAACATTATCTTAATGTATAACATTCATTCTAAATTAAAAACAAAAGCAAAACACAGACCCAACCAGACATTAAATTTTGTAGCAGCTGTTAAATGTAGAATTTCAACGATTATTAAGGAATTAATTTCCTAATCTGAGGCATTGGCAGAGTTTGCTCAGAGAAGACCTGGTCTAGTGGAAGGTTCCCTGCCCATGGCAGGGATTGGAATGAGATGAGAATAATTTTAACGTATAAAAAAACATAAAAGAAAAATGCTTATATAGGTCAGATAGTCACCCAAACTGAGCACGCAAACACTCGGTGTTTATTTCTGAAGCTCAACAGTGAGTATTTCCTAATGATTTACAAGTAAAATAAACTAAATATTAAATTAAATATTACAAAAAAAACCCTGGAAAATGTAATACTTCTTTTCCGTGGAGATCTGTTTCAGTCAATCAGTTCCTTGTGTGATGACAAACCCGACTGCAAACAAAAAAGCTGCTTAAACAAGGTGTTTAAAACACTCAGGATATTACAGCATGTTTTATGATTCATGTAGCCTAAATACGAATATAAATTGATTATTTTTTTCTTTCTTGTGCTCAACTGGAAATGTTTGTGGTTTGTTTGTTTTTTTTTTTCTGCTTTAACAACCTACCAATGATTTTTCAGAGCAAAGAGTCTTTCTTTGTCATTAGACTTTGCCTACCTGTAAATGTGTAAATGCTACTATAAATGTTAGCATTTGTCTTGCTTGAAGGATGCAAATATGGGCTTGAGGAATATGGAGGTGGGAGATGAGGGAAAGGAGGAAATAGTAACAAGGAAGGTCTGGCACAAGGTTTTCAAGTTCAAAAGCTGAAACTCGATTTTTAGAATTAAAATTCGTGGACGTTTCACTGTACTTTCAGCTTGTGCCTATTTTTAGGCTTGCACTCAGTCTGGATTTGGGATTTCCAAATCACTGGGTGTGGGTTTGTTTGCTTCATGTGGAAAACTCTAGAAAATCTATAAATATGTAAATCCTCTGATAAGGTGTGTGTGCATAAGGAAATTCCAGGTAGAATAAAAGCACAAAAAAGCCAGGGGGAAGTGGGAAGAGACTTGGCCGTACTTCACCTGAGTGCAAACAGTGACTGCGTGTTCCCAAACCCCTCTCTCTTCGTGAAATGTGACATTTCTGTCTCAGCAGATGAGACTCCAGAAACACTGACTCAATTTTTAAATAGTCACTAAAATTATATCTATGAATATTGGTGTTTTCTTTTGGATATCACAGAATCCCAGGATGGTTTGGGTTGGAAGGGACCTTAAAACCCATCCATTCCCACCCCCTGCCATGGGCAGGGACACCTCCCACTGTCCCAGGGTTCTCCAAGCCCCATCCAGCCTGGCCTTGGACACTTCCAGGGATGCAGGGGTAAGGTGTGTGCCCGTTACAGGGAGAAACAGAAAGTGGAAAAATTACACTCTTTCCAATAAAGAATGCAACAGTGCTCCACAGATAGATTAATTTGCCTAAAAATATGTCATTTTCTGTAGATATTTAGGTGTTACACAAACGAGTTATTTTAATATTGCATTATCTTATGTACTTTAATGGCTATAGTGAGGTTGATGTTATTTATCCTTCTAACAAGCCACAAATAAGCTTAACTCCAACACTCTGGGCAAGAATGTCCCTGCCCGTGGCAGGGGCTGGAACAAGATCATCTTTAAGGTCCCTTCCAACCCAAACCACTCTGGTGCTCTAGGAACACCCTGCTTTGACATTGCCTGTCGTGCAAAGCATCGTTTGCCAGGTCAGTCTGGAGAGAGATTCCAGGTAATTCATTTTAGCATGAAATGCTCTTTTAGGGAGACTTTCAAAAGCATTTGGGGAAATGTAACAAATAATTTGTGCACAGCTGATACGGGCTTGCAATGGGAAACTGGGCTAAAGGAACTCTAACAGTCTCTAGAAGCTTTTGTAATTCTTTGTGATGCTCTTGGAAAACAAAACAGAGCAGTGCTACCTGGCTTGGGAGACCCTGGCTTGGCCCAGTGTTGGGTGGCTCAGAAATTACAGCTGCACAGAGTCATCTGTGGGCTCCTGTACCAAACAGAAAACACGGTTTAACCTCTGCAGTAACCACAGAGTGAAAAGCCTGAAAAGGCTCCAAACACCAGCAAAAATTGCCAGGGGGCTGTCGAATTCCCTGACTCGGATGCTCCAAACCAGAGCGGGCAAAGCCCTGAGTGAGCTGACATCTACTGGCCCTGTGCAGAGCAGGGAGTGGGATGGAGACCTCCAGAGGCTCTTTCCAACCTTTATCCTCCCGTGGTGCTGTGATTTGAAAGGGCACAGGAAATTGGTCCCTGCTGTGTTCTGATGTCTGAGGATGCAGGATCCCGTGTGCTGCAAGGGACAGGGATGACACTGCAACAATTACGGATTTCCTTCCTAAATCTGGAGCAAGAGTTCATGGGAACCTTGCCTCCAGGAGCATCTCATGTCTTAGGGAAGCATCCTGACCTCAAAATATTTCAGACTTTCCTGCTGTGTTATTAGGTATTAACTTAGCAAAGTATGGTTTTCTTTAAAACCCTGCTTGCTGAGCAATGAATTCTTGTTTGGTTGGTTTAGACGTGCTAAAATAAATACTTTTTAATGAGACTAGATCCAAATAGTATAATTCCTACTGACTGAGATTTTTAAAAATCATTTTTATGCAGCGTAAAGATGAAAACCAAACATGCTCTGTGGTCATATGCATGGATATACAGAATCTCTCTTCTGGATACACTGAAAATATACTTCCAAGACCAGGAGCAAAAGTGCAGGATCACTTACAAAACCATGGGATTGTAGAATCATAACTAAAAGGTGTAGATGGCCTTGTATGAAAAGCAACCTGAGCCTTCTTGTCTGATTTTGAATGGCTTGACAGGAAAAATAGTTTTATCCCTCTGTCCCTAAAGGAGAGTGGTTGAGAAAAGATAGTATTTAATGCACAAGATAGTATTTAATGGGTAATTTTCAACTGAAACGTAGGATTGGCTCACTTGATGTTGAAATATCATCTACAAATACCATCCTTGCAATGTAAAGAATAGAGTTGGAAAAAAATGACCCTTTAAAGAAACCACAGAAACACTGGAAAAATTACTTTACCGTAAGAGATTTAAAGAATATGACCTATTCAGCTTTTCTAAAAGAAAGACTGAAATACGACTTAATCAGGAAGTCAAACCCTTTCCAATAACAGATATTTTAGAGAAGATAATTTAGCAGAAAAAGTCACAGTGAAAACCAGGGCTGGAAGCTCGGGGAAGATGGATTCAAACTGGAACTGTGCTGGGGATTTGGGAAGGTCCAGAGATTCATCAGAGCAAAAGTGATTTATAAAGGAAACACTCTGTCAGGAAAAAGAGAGGAATTATAGTTATTTTTCATTTCAGCATCTTCAGGATAAGTGTTTCAGGAACACATGGCTCAGTTGAACACAGAATATTGGACTCAAAGAAATATTAAGTCAAAGTTAATGGTCTGCACAATGGGTAGAAAATTATTTCTCCCACCCTAGAAATGCACAGATGGAACAATAAGCATTGCATCCATCCCATGCAAGGAGTTGAAAGTCTTTCATATATCCTGAAATGGAAGCAATTCCTGTTCCAGGAACTACAAAGAGATTGAAATAGTGAATAAATGTCAGGGGAAAGCAGTGCCATTTTCTACTAAAATACACAGGAAGAAATAATTTTGCTGGAAAACATGTGGAAATATTTCACACTTGTGTTTTTCCCTCTCTCTGAAACAATTTAACTGTCTAAAAGATAGATTCTTTCTGTTGTGCTGGTCAGAAAGAAATGTTTTGGGTGGGATTTGGTTTGAGGTTTCTTTGTTACTGGTTGTTGGGGTTTTTACTGTTGTTGTTGAGGATTCTGGAAACTAAAACAGACCTGAAGTATCTTACTGAGGTCATTGCCTTCATCAGACAGCAGCTTTGAGAGATGTCATTTATTGTGCTCACCACATTCTCCTTGTGGATGTATCTGGACAATAATTTAGAAAACCAGCTACATTTTCTACCAAAAATAATTTTTAATTGAGACCAAAAATACCCCAAAAAACAAAACCACCCTTTTAAAATTTAAAATATGGTTACTTGCGAATTTATTTCTTCTTTCTCTTGGCATCCTCTTTGAAGGACAAGGATGAAGCAGCACTTCTGATGAAGCAGTTCTTTTAACAGGGTCCTGCTTTAAGGATTAATGAAATAACCCTCCTATAAAGGATGGATTTCCTTCCCAAGCTGCTCTTCCAGGATGCCATAAATCCCTCTGGAAAAAAAAAGGTCTCTGAGTTATGGGGCTTGTGCACAAATCCTCACAGGAGAGGTTTGACATTCCGATTCTATTCTTTGCTTCTCCTCCTCACGTTGTTTTATGTGATAGGAGAAGTGCAAGATCACCATGACATCCCCTCCCAATAAACAGAAATATTTCCACATCCAGGAATTCGAGTCTGACACTGGATCCTTGGGGGCTGGCTGAGGTGAGGATTCAGAATCCCAGAATCCCAGACTGGTTTGGGTGGGGGGCACCTCAAAGCCCATCCAGTGCCACCCCTGCCATGGGCAGGGACACCTTCCACTGTCCCAGGTGGCTCCAAGCCCCGTCCAACCTGGCCTTGGGCACTTCCAGGGATCCAGGGGCAGCCACGGCTTCTCTGGGCACCCTGTGCCAGGGCCTCCCCACCCTCACAGGGAACCCTCAAAAGAAGGGAGGTGTGTTTTCCTTAGGGGAAAAAAGGGATTTTTTATCTTCGGGAAGGTGATTTTCTTTTCCTAAGAAGGAACAGACTGAGAGTACTACAGGGAAATTACAAAGTGAATTTGCTTTGGCAAAGGAGTGAAATGTCCTGTCTGGAAAGCTGGACCAGTAAATGAAGCAGCAACTTTCTCCCTGTTATGCCACGAGAGTGGGAAATGGATTTTCACCTGCCCATGTTGTTTCATTACCTTTTTCTGGTAAAAATGGGGTGGAATTATCCATCTTTTTAGAGCAGCTGTTGCAGTGAAGCTCCAGATGGTGGCTGTACTCATTGCATTGCAGTATGATAGACTAAACCTAATATTTTAACAATAAAGAGTGTAGTAGAAACATCTTTTATTGGCCTGATGAATAAAAAGAATGATTCTCTCAACAATCTGAGATAATAATCTGTCAACACTATCATATCAATCATCTCACAAAAGATTTTTTGCATTTACTAATAAAAAATACCTGAGGATTTGTACAGACCACAGGTTCTCAGGACTTTCCTGGTTTTGTCTTAGACTGAGGGGATTTTAGATTTGTCAGGTTTGATAACCAATATTTTGGTGTAGTTTTCCTTTGGTTTATAGAGATAAAAAGTAATTTTTCTATGTGAATTGCATTGTCTTTGCCACCCAGAATAACCAGTTGTGGGGAAGGTTTTGCAGGCGTGCTGACCCCAGGAGGCTCGCTCCAATCACAGCAGTCAATCTGTGGCTGTTACAGGGATAAAACCTCACATCCTCCAGGTAAAACCACTTTCAGAGAGAGAAGAGGAGCACAGCTGGATAACAGGGATCAAAAGAAGAGAGGGAGGAAAGCAGGGTCTGCAGGGAAGAGGCATGTAAAACTCCAAGCAGATCCCAGGAATATCAACATCCTCCTCCTGGCAAAGAGGAGAGAGATGCCATGAACATCCCACTGCCCTCATCGAGGCCTCAGGGGGCTGGGAGTTCCCCACAGCTGAGCAAAACCTCATCCCTGAGGACCTCTGGGTGATTCCAAAAATATGGTCCTGGGAAGTTGATGCACCTTAAATATATAATGTAGCTCCTCCCATGGAACCAAGCAAGGCAGGGCTCATGGCTCTCTGATCTATCAGTGAGGTGATTCCTGTGCTAATATCAGTGTTTTTCATCAAATCCAGCTTCTCTGGCTTGCATTCCTTGACAGGATTTTATGCTACATCCATACATTGACTACAGTTCCTTTTTGTCTGGCTGGGTTTTTTTTAAATCTCTTTGCTCGAGGAAGCTCCAAGATTTGTTGGTAAGTGGGTGCCACCCGTGAGCTGCTGCTTGGTGGTTAAACCTGAGCGACTCAGCCCCAGGACGTCAACAATAATCCATTTGTAACTCTTCAATTATCCTGCAAGAAGCCAAGTATTTAATTGCCTTCTCCCCCTAACCCCATCACCAATGGAAATCCACATTCAAGGGGGAATAAGAATATTGACCTTTTCTTTTCAGGTAATACCAACTAATTATGACACATTCAGACCACTTAATCGATGTATTGCAGGATAATTGCTCTCTGCAAGGACCAGGATGTGTTTTGCTGTAGGCAAAAATATTCAATAACTATTTAATTACCTAAATCGTGGCATTTTCAGTTCCTTGATGTGTCTGAGCTGAAATGCAGCCCCCAGACCACAGACAAGGAGTAGAGCTGGGCTCAGGAGAGGCTGGACATGTCAATTACAAACCAGTGGAGCACACAGGGCCGTGACATGTGTTTAAACCCTCTGACAGCAAATGTGCCAAGCAAGGCAAGTGGAAACTTTAATTAGCTGATCTCTAAAGTTGTATCTTATTTCCTGCAGAATAAGTTCTAATCCTCGTACTGTTTTGACAGTTTTCCTGACCTGAACTGAATTTCTTTTGCTGACGTGCTAATCCGGATTTAATTTAAAATTATCATTTATATTTTCTCATTGTTCCTTTCGCTGAATTTAATTAGAGTTTTGCCAGGATTGGCTGAAGGCTGTTTTGGGGAGGGAATTTGTACGACAAGCTGTAGAAATTATAACCCTGGGCTTTTTTAAATTAAATGAGAAAGAAGGGTAAAAAATTAAAAGTATTCCGCAAAAGTATTAATCTTCCTTCACACACAGAAATTCATAAACTCAAACATTATGCAAGCCTTGTTGAAAGCTAGAGCAAACCAGCATAGCCTTATTACTGCTCCTGCCTTGTTCTGTCCTTCAGCTGTTGCAGATTTGACTGAGCTTTTTGTGTCTGCACGGAGGCTTGAGTTAGAAAGCTACCAAATAAAATGTGTGATGGCAAAACGTCTTTTTTTTAGAAAAACCAAGAATCCTCTGGAATTCACACTTGACTGAGCTGTTGACCTCTGTGTTAGAGGACAGCACGACACGTTGCAAGTGAAACACTGATTTTTACAAGCACTTTTAACTGCGGAACAGATTTGTATTTGGGGTTTTATTTTTTCTCTGTTACTGACATAGAACCCAGATGTAGCACAGGAACACAAAATCATCTGGATCAGTAAGTTTGCCATCGTCCTGAGGCGCCTGACTAATGGATCAGGTGAATTTGGAGATTTAGAGTGCCCTCAATTTACCAGCTAAAATTTCAGTCTCACCAGCACACATAGAAGGAAAATTCCCCCATTTTTCTCAACACCGTTGAAAGTTGAGATCTTGTAAGACCTTTAGCACGATTGGAATGGTGTGGTGTGGACAACACAGCGCCTGGGGAGAAAAAAGCCTCTTTTGGCTCTGCAGAACAGTCTGACCTGCAGAAGATCCATCTTGCTGTTGCTAATGGGGTGTGGAAATTTGAACAGGCCTAGGATCCCCCAGAAATGAGGTGATGGTGAGGAGCCCTGTCACGCTGCACGGCAGCAGGAGAGGGAAAGGCCTCACGTTGTGGAAGGTTTAGGGTGGACATCAGGAAAATTGCAGTCACAGCGAGGGTGGCCCAGCACTGGGACAGGAATTGGAGTCACCACCCCTGGGAGTGTTCAAAGCACGTGTGGATGTGGCACTTGAGAACACGCTGATCTTTTAGGAGGGGCAGCACCTTAAACAAAGATTTCTGTTGTTGTCCTCTTTTTGCTAAAGCCTTCTGTTTTAACCTTGGAGTCAGAGAGTTTTCACACAGTTCTATGTAAACAATAGCCGATGTTTATTTAACCGTCTGTTCTGTTTTTCATTCCTTTTGTGATAAAAGAAAGTTTGATGAGCATCCTTTTTCTCCAGTGGGATTGAGGAGGAAGTGACGTGTCCTCCAATCCCTTGTGGGATTGAGAAACCTATAAAGTACGAAAAATGTAAATAAAGTCCCTTTTTTTTCCTCCTTCTGCTCAACCTAGCAGGTGTGAGAGCCTCCTTTCTTGTGTCCTCTACCAACACATTCTGTCACCTTTGTGTTTCCTCAGTGTGGTTTAGACCATTGCAGGAGTGGCAGATTTGAAGGGGGACCAACCCAAAACTCTTGTCCTTTTAGAGTGACAGACGACCCATTAGCTTGCCCACAGTATCTACATCACCCCAAATAACTGAATTATCTGTGTTAGGGGAATCCCACCATTCGGTTGTTTGGAAATGCAATTGCAAAAATAGACAAAAAAAAGCAAGTGAGAGGTATTATTAGTATCAGTAAGAAAGTGAATGAATGGGAAATATTTTAAAGGTTTCTGGAAAGACTCTAATTTGGGTGAGCTTTCTGTCACATATGAATGCAATGAATATGGGATTGGTATAAGAGAATGTATATAGTGGCACTAAAAATTAACTTCTAGATTATTATTATTTTTTTCCAAATGCTGTGAGCACAGAAATCCTTTATTACTTTGATATCTTTCCATTTTCAGTGGGAAAACTGCAAGTGCTTGGTCTGACGTGTCACTCACATCTCCAACAATTTACCAAAGCAAAAGGCATCTGAACTTAGAGCTGACTGCATTTTTTTATTGTTGTAATAACATTTAAATAGAACAGCGTCAAGTTCCTGGTACCAAAATACCTTCCAGAAACATGTTTTGGTAAGTGGTTTTCGGGATGGTGTCAGAGTTATGGCTTGTTTTCCTAAAATACTTCCCGTGAGCCTGCTGCATGGAAGGAGTTCTGCCATAAACCTTCCCCCTGCACACCAAAGGTTGGGCATCTGTTCTCAGCTTTATAGCAGCCTTTGGAGGCAGATGCCTGGGAAATTGTCTTTCCAGGAAAAAATAAATTTTTTTGTTTTAGGGAGGTTGCATGGACGACTGCCCAGGAATCCTCACCTTGAGGGTGTTTTCTGAGTGGATTTGATTACGATGCTGATATTGGAGAAGTCCATTCTCCTCTGAACCTTCCTGATCAGGGATTGCTGCCCACTGGGGAAAAACCATGAAATTACTCATCCTTCAGCTGTTATAGGTGTCTGTTCTGTGTTCCTTACCCAAACCTGGCCGCTGACCAGGGTGTGAAAACATGGAATTATAAAGAAATTGGAATACAAGTTTATTGGGTCATTTTAGTTCAAAAAACGCCCTTGATCGTTTCAGCCACCCTGAAAAAATGAAAGTGTGGGTGCAGATTAATGACAAGACAATCCTAATTGCTTCCTGAAGCTGTTTGTGGAGCTCTGAAGAAAATCAGCATTGGTCAACCTATGGGAATCACACACGATGCCACAAATTTATTCTGGCATTGATAAAAACGGGGCCGGTTTTGTGTAAAGGAAAACCTCCAGAAACAACTTCCACCCTCAGTCTATTGAACAAAACCTACACGCATCTCAATATTACTCACACAACCCTAAATATATTTCTGTTATGATGGCTCAAGTGATTTGTCAACCCAGTTATTTCTAATAAATACTTATTCCAGCCCTTTTTTATCCCTGAACCCATTGTAAATGCTGCAGCTCAAAGTTTTAGGCTGCCATGACCTCTTCCAAAAGCAGATCACAGAAACATCTGCCCGAGGGCAGAATTTGTCCTTTCGACCTGGTGTGGCACAAACCAAATGAATTAAGGAAAATTGAGTCCAGATCCAAGTTTCCAGGCACGTCTTGAAAGAATGGTAAATTAAAATAAACCAGGGAAGATGAAGAGGAAGAAAAACTGGTAATGAGTGGAGTAATTCTGTGATGTGTTCTTGGGCTTATTACCATGTTTTATGATGAGGGGGAATTAATTTGTAGTTCTATTTATCTTTTAAAAATTGTAACAGAAAACAGGGAATATCAACAGTCTTCACATACTATAAATAACTACTGGTTAACCAGAACATGTGTCTACTAATAATAACAACAATATTAATGCATTAGAAAGGGTGAGAAACTCTTCTACTCAAATTTGAATTTATCAGAACACTGCAGAAGCTGAGAAGGAAGCACTCTGTTCTCAGTTTAGCTTTAACCTGTATTTGTTGTAGGAAGATATTTAGATGGTTAGTTTTGTCCTCCGTCCTTCAGCAAACCCTATACAGCATTAATTTATTAATATGCATTCTTTTCACTGTTGAATTTAGCTTTATGTATTTTCCACTAACAAGCACAAAAATGAGTCTTCTTTGGTGTCATACGTGCTCCCACAGGTTAATAGCAAGCATAAAAGGTCATTACTGTGTTTTGGTGGTGTAAATTCAAGAGCATTGCTTGCATTTCTGGCACTTGCTTGTGTTACCCTGGATTTTCAAACCTCTGTACATTTGTGTCTTCATCCAAAGACTGTTGTCCTGTTTTGCTAAAGCCTTCTATTTTAACTTGGAGTCAGAATTCTTTTCTCACGGAGTTTCATTTAAACAATAGCCAATGTTTACTTAACTGTCTTTTCTGTTTTTCATTCCTTTGGTGATAAGAGAAAGTTTGATGAGCATCCTTTTTCTCCAGTGGGATTGAGGAGGAAGTGACATGTCCTCCAATCCCTTGTGGAGTTGACAAACCTATAAAGCATCAGAAATGTAAATAAAGTCTCTTTTTCCTCTTTCTGGTAAACCTAGCAGGTGTGAGAGTTTCCTTTATTGTGTCCTTTACCAGCACAAAAGATCACTGAGGTCTTGGATGAATTTGTGACTGCCCCATCCCTGGAAGTGTTCAAGGTCAAGTTGGAGCAATCTGGTCTAGAGGAAGGTGTCCCTGCCCTTGGCAGGGCATGGGATGAGATTAAGGTCCCTTCCCACCCAAACCATTCTAGGACTCTATGGAAAAGGGAATAAATTTCCAGGGTCTGTCTCAATACAACATTTCTTTCTAAATCTAGAGCTGGGGCTCAGCAGAGAGAAAGGGGGAAATCTATTTAACCCCCTGTAAAAGAGCAAAACCCATTCCTGTAAAGCCCTTAATCCCACTAGCCATTTCAAATTTTAAATTTCCCTAAATATCCCAGGGCATTTACCATAATTTCACAACACTTACCCAGAAAGAGAATTTGCAGCTCTGCATTACTGTGAGCCAGTTTTATTTCCTAACAATGGCCCGACTGGTGATCATTTGAATTTGTAAATTTGTATGAGTTTCACAGACATTAAAATTCTTGATAAACCATATGAAGACTGGACGAGCAATAAGATGTTCCTGAGCTCTCTGTGATGATCCATGGGAGAGAAGGATCTTGGGATGAACTGTGTCTCTGTCAAGATCGTTACTGATTCCATCCTGAGCATGGAATAGGATTAAACTGTAAGGCTCAGTCAGCCCATCTGAATGGCTTTAAACAGAGAGAGGGTTGGCTTTTGTTGGACACTGGGAAGGAATTGTTCCCTGTGAGGGTGGGGAGGCCCTGGCACAGGGTGCCCAGAGCAGCTGTGGCTGCCCCTGGATCCCTGGAAGTGTCCAAGGCCAGGTTGGATGGGGCTTGGAGCAACCTGGGATAGTGGGAGGTGTCCCTGCCTGTGGCAGGGGGTGGGAATGAGAGGATCTTCCAGGTTCCTTCCTGTGTCTGTGAAAACACAATAAAGGACGCTCTCACACCTGCTAGGTTCAGCAAAAAGGAGGGAAAAGAACGAGTTTATTTACAGTTGACATGTTTTATAAGATTCCCAACTCCACAAGGGATTGGAGGACATGTTACTTCCTCCTCAATCCCACTGGAGAAAAAAGGATGCTCATCAAACTTTCTCTTATCACAAAAGGAATGAAAAACAGAAAACACCGTTAAGTAAACATTGGCTATTGTTTACATAAAACTGTGTGAAGAATCTCTGACTCCAAGGTTAAAACAGAAGGTTTAGCAAAAACCAGGGCAACACCTTCCCACCCAAACCATTCCGGGATTCTCTGATTCCATGATCTTGGGTGTGGCTAAATTCTGCTATAGATTTTATTACACTGTAATGTGCTGCAGCCTAAGAAATGAGCAAAACATAAAAACAGATGCGTGCCCCGAGGTCTTTTTGTTCCAATAATGCACCCAAGTTGAAAAACCAAAATCCATACTGCATTATTTTCTCCAGTGCCACATTTGGTTTTTTTTACCTACCTCATCCTTACTGGCTTTATTCAGCTGTCCATGTTATTTATTTTGTTCCCTTATTCTCTTATTGCTGTGGAGTTGCCTTTGCCTCACAGCCACCCTGTATTTCAGCACTCACACTGGCTCAGCTGATCTGAGACACCTTAGGTCAGACAGGCACGAGGGTTATGAAAAGGCCAGCTCAATTTTTAAAGTTTTCTAAAACAGATGTCTGGATTATTTGTGTGTGTGTGTTTTCTCTGCAACTTTTCCATCAAACTAATTGATTCATTTTCCTGATCGCTGGTAATTTCCCAATCTGAATAGTGAAACAGAATTTGCAGCACAAGACACTTTTATTTCTGCTTTCCAGCATGACCATTTGCCAAAGATTTTTCCTCTCATAGGAGATAATAATTAAAATAAAATAAATTTTAGATTGCTTTGAATGACATTTTAATGTAACAAATTTTTGACATTCCACCTGTCGTCATTATTGCTTGCTTCTTCCACCCAAAAAGGGAAAAAAAGTCTAATTTGATGTAGTTACAGAAGCAATGCCTGTCACAGACAAGGCTCTGTAATGAAGCACTGGGAAGATTTGTCACACATTAAGGAGTTCTTGGAAATGTCAATCTTGCCAGCGCTAAATCCAGGATTTGAACACGAGTTCCTGAGTAAGCTCCTGCACTGAAAGAAAGAGCTGGTGTAACACCGACTGCAGAACAACGCTTTGAGAAGCATTTTCTCCAAACTGTCTCTCTTTAAATGTCTGTCACAAATATGAATCCTTTCCAATTAAACTCGGGAGGTTTTCCTTTCATCCTGTTTTCTTTTCCAGCAGGAATTTAACAAGAATGATTCGACTGTTGGTTTATATAAGAAACTCCTCGAATGCTCCTGGGCATTTACATCTGCTGAGTGTATTAATTTCAGGCAGACTCTCAGTTTGAAATATTTGAGTAATTTAAAACTGAGATCCCAGTTTCACATGTACTGCGCCCTTCACCTGTGGAGGTTTGTGCCCACCGCTGGTGCCTGACAGAAATACCATTGTTACATGTGAGCAAGTCTTTTCTGTGCTCTCCCTGACACAAAATCAATGGGCAGAATCAAACCGGCATAAAGAAAATGTGGAGATTGTTCATTCTGTTAAGAGTTCTCCTCGAAGCCACCTCAGGACTCAGATTGATTGATGACAGGCTCTCCTGAATCAGATCTTCAAATTATCTCACTTCTCCTCTGATTTGTGTCAGTCGAGCTGCAATAAGGAGACAAAACTGCATGAGGTCAGACAAAAATGTCTCCTAAAGACATGAAACAGTTCTGGGAATTCGTGGTCACATTTCTGTGTAGCTACCATGATAGACTGTGGCATTTATCCTGGAATTAAAATATCTTTGGATGTTGCAGGCATATTGGAAGCTAAAAACGGCAAGGAAAAATAAACTTCTTCAAAGGCCTGGTAATACTGGTTTTTATATGAATTTTTAGTGTGTTGCTAGCTCTGATCTCAGGACACTACATGTGCATAGAAGCAAGGTCACCAACACCAGGCTGGGTGGGATGTGGATCTGCTGGAGGGCAGGAAGGCTCTGCAGAGGGATCACAGGTTCGACTCAATGGTCTTGAAGATCTTCTCCAACCTTAATTATTCTGTAATTCTAAATAAAGTTACCCATTTTCTTCAGTGTTGTCGCATTAGAACTCGTGAATCAACCACAACGCTCTTTTTCTTCCTAACTGGGATAATCCTGAAAATGCAATCTGAAGATTTTGCTGTTCAATATTGACTTTCCATCTGCCTGCTAGGTACAGAAACTTTTCAAAAACCCCTTTCTTTGCAGTATTTAATTCTCCAATGACATGTACATATACACTTATTTATTGCAGCACAGGGTAGGCACATTTTAAAGGCCCGAATCTAGGGAGGGATTTGTACACAACAAAGCAGAATTCTGATGTATTAATGCCAGATTTCTGGCGTTTTCTTCATTCTCTCTGTTCCTGTCAAGATGCCTTGTCAGAGCCTGGCTGGAAAGCGGAGTTCTGAAATCTATTGTCATGTTCAGACTTGAAACGCTCGACTTCTGATGTCCTGTAAATCAAAAATTATTTTGAAGCATTCGGGTGGTTGAACATTCAGGGAGGGTGAGCAATTTTTGTCTGTCTAAAGCTGGGGAACAAACAACAAAGAACTTTGATGAGACACGCACAAAAGTCTGCTCTGTTCATTTAAATGTGTGTATTTTAACTGAATCATTTAATTTATATATGCTAGGAAAGTGGGAAAACAGAAGATTGTGCACGAGAAGCTTTAAAAAGGAATATATCTTTATCCAACACAAATTCACAGTCTCCAGCTCAGTGGAAAGCCCTGTTATCTCAAGAGGGACAGACAAAGGAAATTAAAAGAACCCCATCACTTCCTTGGGTGCTTCCTTTCTAAGTATTGTGAACTTGTCTGTTAAATGACAAGTACAAAGCAGCAATTTGAGCTTTGGCTTCCAGTGCATTTGAGATACAGATTCCCTTGGTTTGTAAACCATAGTCCTGGTGTTATTTTTATTTTAGTTTGTTCTTTTCTTTTTTCTTTTTTCTTTTCTTTTCTTTTCTTTTCTTTTCTTTTCTTTTCTTTTCTTTTCTTTTCTTTTCTTTTCTTTTCTTTTCTTTTCTTTTCTTCTCTTCTCTTCTCTTCTCTTTTCTTCTCTTCTCTTTTCTTCTCTTCTCTTTTTTTATTTTATTTTATCTTCACTTTCTTTGGACTATCCCGGACAGGGTTCCTCAGTCCTGGTTGTCATATATGCCTTATCATTGTGACGATCTGTTTGTGTCCTACTTCTTATCTCTCCTCTCCCACTGAGAATGGCTGTTTCAGGATCCCAGACTGGTTTGGTTTGAAAAAAACCTTAAAGCCCACCCAGTGCCACCCCTGCCATGGGCAGGGACACCTCCCACTGTCCCAGGGTGCTCCAAGCCCCATCCAACCTGGCCTTTGACATTGCCAGGGATGGGACACCTGACAAAATAATCTTCTGATTAAGAACAGGAAGGTCAATAAAAGACACATTTCTATGGATAATATCTCCCTGGAATTGCCTTTTTGCATGATGATGACTGGATGTACCTTGGTCTGGTAGTTATATGGTATTTTAACCCTTGATCTTGATAAAATAATATCACAGCTGCATAAAATTATGAAGGCTCAGACAGCGCTTTAAGGCAGAGATCCTTATAATTAACAGTGGGAACATAATTCTGATGAGATAACCTTGGTCTCAAAACTCATCCAAAGCTGGAAGAGCATTCAAGTGTCTGAATTTCTGATTTCTGTTTTTCCTCAGTTTTTTCACTGTTTAATTTCAGGCTTCTGTGAACTTGATAAAACCAAGTAGTTTGTCATGAAAGTGCTTTGCTTTAGAGAAACAATCATTGCATTCCCAGTCTCATTATTCTGTGTGAAGTAGACATTTCATTCCAAGGCTCTCTTGATGAAATTCTTCAGTTCAAAAATTTGTGACAATGATCCCTGAATTTCCAGCTGCCAGACTGCGAGGGGCCGGGTGTCAGCTCACCAGGAGGGAAGCTGATGTGCCCGAGACAGTGGCACGTGGCAGCCTGAGGCTCCTTGCAGCGAGGCCAATCATGGAAAATTAGGCTTGAAATGGGGTTTCTGGAGGCCTGGCCCTTCCCAGGGGAGATGCAAAGGTGCCACAGTGCTGAGTGAGGTGCTGGGACAGTGTCAGCTCCTCCCCGAGGCAAGTTTGGTGTCACAGCAATGGAAGTGACAGCAGCAAAACATCACATTGCTCCATAAAAATGGCAATATTGGAGCTGACGAGTCCAGCCCAAAGGCCGTGTCTCTATTTTTTTTTCCTAACTTGTCCTGAGTGTGAAAATGAGGGTTTTTCCTTCTCTGACCATTGCTGTACATATGTCTGAACTCAGTTTGATCTTGACAAGATGTTCAGAATCACCAGAGCTTCCTGCAGTTTCTCACCACTGGCCAGTGTCTCTCCTACACTCAACACTGAAGTACCTTATGGAGACTTTGGTACTTTCCTAATCCTTCTCTCTTGTAGAAAACAGCAAGGCACGACAGGATTTTGCTGAGATATTTATGCCAGATTTAACATTGCGATGGTCTCAGTCACTCACAAATATTTTTGGCAAATGCTTTGGGGGAGCTGCATTTCTCTCTGGGCTGGCCACGTCAGCAATAAGATCTGACTTGGAATCAGAAGTGCCACACTGAAATATCACAGGTTTTCTACCTATTGGAAATGGAATCCAGCAGTCTCTCTCTGCTCCCCAGAATGTTTTTCGTGAGCAGTAGGGATGGCTCTGATCTGGGCTTTGTCCCAGCTTTCTGTGTAACATCACTTGGGACAGCAACAGCACTGAGAGGAGACATCACAGAGGATTCAGACTTGATGTTCCCCTGGAGATCTGCTGTGGCTTTGGTCTGTGGTGTCTGACTGGACCTTCAAAGGCCCAGGCAGTTCCTAATCCTTGGGAAAGACTGGTTTGTGTTTTATACAGACACAGAAACTTCGATAGCAGCAGCTTTGTTATTTCCTCCCAAGCTCGTGGTGGAATAAAATTTTACACTCCAAAGCTTGGTACAGGCAGAGGGGACACAGCAGACACACACCTCAAAATGAAAAATTTATGGCTATTCTGATTAATGTTTTAACAGTCGAATAATGCTTTAATAGCCTAAATGTTTTAATAGTCCGAGTGATCCTATCAGTACAGAAAATCTCATTACTAACATGATGAAAATCATTATATAAAAAACCTTCCTATAGAAAAAAATAAAAAAAAAAATGTTGCTGTTGTGTCTCTGTCCTAATGTTCACCCTTCAATCTTCCTCCAGGAAAATGGGGTGGGTTGGGTTGTCAGGCTTTCCCTCTCCCTGTCACACTTACACCTCGGTGCCTCTCCCGGGAGGAATGAGATGTTCCCTGTAGAGAGGTTTCCTTCTCATATACCTCAGAAATCATTTTCAGAAATCCTCTGATTTTTCCCTACGGACAACTTCACTCTCCACCTTTGGCTGACAGTGGTTTGCAGTGATTTGTTGCTCCCAGAATTTAGGGCAAGCGAGTTTAGACAAGTGGTCCTTGACCACTGGGAAGCTCTCAGAGCCGTGCAGACCAAGGCCGGCTCCCACAAACCTCGAGGCTCTGCGCTCTCGTTGCAAAGTGACCCAAAGACTTTCTCACCCCGGGAGGCTTTGTTTGCCTCAGCTGAAGCCACAGCTGGATCCGAGCTGGAAAAAACAGCAGCATTGCCCAAAAGTGGTGGAGGAGCCTCTCATTGGAAAGGGCCGGATATTTAGGGACATTGTCTCGGGATAATCCCACTGCTTCTCCTTGGGCTTCAGTCCACAATTTCCCACTGGTGATCCAGTCACCTGTGGCTAAAGGGCTGCTCGGAGCCATCCCACCCTGAAAACCTGGCCCTCAGGGGGGAGGATCTGATTTTTTTAAAAATTTATGTTCTTATGTTGAAGTTGAATTTGTGATTTTTTGGGGTTGGTTTCTGTGCGCCTGACTCCAAAGTCAGCTGCCTGCAATCCTTCCTGAAGGGATAAAAAATGAAGGAACAATTGGAGGTCAGGCCTCTGCAGATTGTATTTTCAAACAGCTTTCGAGGCAAATAAAGTAGCAGATGTGCATTTGGTTTTTTAACATGATATATTTTTACACTTTTGGGGGTGGGGTAATTTTGTCTGTAAGGATAATCTTATTACTGGCAAATAATCATGGTGGGGGTTTTTTTAAATTTTATTTTGTTTATGTTTAATTCTGAAATTTTATTTTACTTGTTCTTATTCAGTGCTTAAGTTTTGTGAAAGATATTCTTTACCACCCATAGACAGCATGTGTTTTGCTTAATGAATTTGCTCCTCAGACAGTAGAGTAGATATATTATGTATATTATATATATATATCATATCATATCATATCATATCATATCATATCATACCATACATCACATATTATTCTATTCTATTCTATTCTATTCTATTCTATTCTATTCTATTCTATTCTATTCTATTCTATTCTATTCTACCAAGGAAAACAGTTGAACTGAAGACATCGATTCCTTATCCCCTTCTACACCCATACAAATATGAAAAATATAGGATATAAGTCATTTTTTTGCAGATATTGGCATTTTCTGCACCAGCATCTTAAAATGGATGTTTGCTGAGCTTCTCCTAATTTCATAGTAATGAAATTAACATTTGAACAGTTCATAGATATGTGTTCAATCAATAAATAATGACAAAACTATTCATCTTCTGCACCTTGAAATCATTAAATGCTTTCCCTTTGCTTCCCCAAAACTACTCCAGCAGAAGGGAGCACACAAAAGTGACTCATTCAATGAAGGTGTGGTGGGGTTATTGACAAAAAGGGCTGGTGTTGTTTAAGCTAAATGAGATATTTGGGGAGGAACGTGACGCTCAAACCCCCATTATTGTCCTGTTTATCGCTGATAACTGGTGGCAGCACTCACAGATAATCATCTTCATCTCGTTGCATATGCTGATAAGCCACAAACTGGCGTTATCTCATTAACAGTTCGGTAATTAGGGTATTTACATGCATTTATAGTGCCAGAGACAGGGGTTTAAAATCCAGCAGGTTGTCGTAAATCCCTGAGCCCGTGGGACGTGGGTGCAGGGTGTGGCTGATAACAATTTGGGGGTGATAAGTCCAGGCAGGGAAGTTTCCAGAGATCCCTGTGCTGATCATTCCCTGGTGTCTGGCACAAAGCACAGGGCACTCACTTCTCAGGAGTACAACAACGAATTCCTGGGGGAGACACTGGAGTGTTTAATATCCTGTAGTTCCAGGACAGCAGAAAATGCAAGAAATGTTAGAAACCAACAGAGAGGCAAAATCAAGACCCAAAATCGTGTGATTTTGATTGAAGAACTGACTTTGCAGGTTATTTGCAGGATTTCCCGTTCTTGTCTCTTTTACACCCACCTGTAGTTTCTACTACAAGGTGAAACCTCATTTTGGTCACCTTTGGGAAAATTAGCTTTTTCCTGCCTTTTTTTTTTTTTTTTTTTAAAGTGAATTAAAACTGGCGAGTTTGTACTTTATTTATCTTGTCAGTGCACACCTTCTTTTGGGAGCAAATGTTCCAGAAGCTGCTATCAAATAATGGATGTTATCTGCATGCTTGAATGGTTTACTACACAAGGATTCATCCTGCTTGACTGGTTGGAAATGGATTTCTTTTGGTAGATCAGACAGATTTAAACACAGAACAGTGGCACCTCTTGTATTTGAAGAGAAATGAGCTTATTTCAGTAAGACTCCAAATATAGATTTAATATGAGATCATTTTTCAACTGTCCATTGTCTTGGTTACTAGAGAGTGTAAAATCTGAATATTTTAACTGATAAAACCTTGTGTAACTTCTTTTGTTTTCTCTATTTTCCATGGAAAAAGATCAAGCGGTGCATTTATAGGAATTGCCTCCTGCTCTCACCCTCTTTACATCTCTTAACTTCATATCCTTTATCCAGTGAAATAAAAATTACATTCTGTGTAATAAATGAGAGCCTATAATCAGTATCTTTAAACGTGGCGTGGGAATATGACATGGCCATAAGCTGGCAATATTTGGGTACATTTCTCAGTGAATAATGATTTTTAAAGGCCTTGAGGATTCCAGAAAAGTCAGTGGTGCTTCACTGTATTTTTTTTTTCATGGGGCCCACAGGTGTAGTCCACGAGGTGTCCGAGTGCTTGGCAAAATTCCTCTTTGTCAGGTGACAGAAAAATTGTTTGAGAAACTCATGATAACAGGACAAAGATTCTTTTGGTTGTTCCTGCTCCATAAAAGAAAATGAATGTTTTAGGACAGGTCCCCTCATTTTCAGAGTCCACTGAATTTCAAGCTTGAATTCCTGCAGCAAAGCAAAAGAGCAAAGACCCCCAGCAGCTGCCCCCTGATGGGTCTAAAGTGGCAGAAGTGTTACCTGAAGAGCCTTCCTGAAGAGACCATCCCAGCAGAAACCTGACTTCATGGGTCTTTCCATGTTTTTACTGCTCTCAGAGCAGGAATAGATTTGGGAATGATGAAGGACTTTGATGGCACTAGCAAAGAAAACAGACAGAAAAGAGAGGAACCAGTCTCTAGAAATATTACAAACTACAAAGCTCCTAAATAACGACATAGTTGGTGCTTAAACTCTCCCATGCCTCCTGCAAGTGTGCAAATACCTCCCTCTGGGCTTAAATTTTAACAGAAACGCTTTGATTGGCTTATTCAAACCTTTACAAAACTGACATTTACGAAGAGGATCAAGACCTCAGCAATCCTCATCTCCCTAACCATCATTTTTACTCATTTAGCTGAGGCAAAATTCACAAAGGAGCCCATTCTTGCTTGCTTTCGGAGCTATATGTTGAAGTGTGACACTAATATGGATTTAGCTGTAAAAAGTACTGAATAGATACTGGTTTCAAACCCTTTAGTTTGAACTTTAGTTGCTGGTGTCCCATGAATTATGGCAGAGAGCTTTTTATTCCCTCTCTCTGCATTAGTCTGTGGAGAAGGGGGTAAGTTCAAAGTTGCCTTTCCCTGGCTGGGGTAAGTTAAATATATCTATACACAATGTATTTTTTTAAAAGTAACTGTGATTTGTGTAGGGCAAAATAAAGAAGCACAATACTCAAACCACAAATCCCATCTGAGACTTTACAAAATGATTAATAAGGAGAGGTTAATCTTGAACCCCACAAAATCAAACCTCAGCTCCTATCAGAAACAGGTTGAGCAACTCAAGCTGAATTTCAGCACTTCTAGGCCAAAAATGGTCCCTTTCCTGTGTCTACTATTGGTGTGTCTGGGGAGACACAATAAAGACGCTCTCAGACTTGCCAGGTGCAGCAGAAAGGAGGGAATAAAGACCTTTATTGTTTACATTCTCTCATTCTTACACACGTCCCAACTCCACAAGGGATTGGAGGACATGTCACTTCCTTCTCAATCCCACTGGAGAAGAAAGGTGCTCATCAAAGTTGTCTTATCACAAAAGGAATGAAAAACAGAAAATACCATTAAGTAAACACTGGCTATTATTTACATGAACTGTGTGAAAGAATCTGACTCCAAGGTTAAAAACAGAAGGCTTTAGCAAAAACCAGGGCAACAATTGGAGAGACAAGATTTTGCTCGTCGCAGTTTTTATGAGGAGAAACAGGATTGATTTCTTTTAAATATGAAGCTCTGACTGGTGGCTTCTAGAAACAGGAGGCAGAAATTTCTGCACACGTGAATAAACACACGTGAATAAACACACGTGGAACCGAGGCATGGGAGAAAGAGATGCTGTGTGTTTGAGCCTGCCGTGTCCCAGTGAGTTACTGATGGGGCTGTGCAGCTGACACAGTTAAAAATAAAGCTCCTTCCACACTTACAAGATGTGATACAAAAGGTGAGCGCAAGCCGTGCCACCTGCCGTGTCACGCGGGAGGCAGAAAATAGCAGATTGTGCTGGAAGAGCTCCAAGAAGTCGATTTAACCCCTGTCCCATTCACAAATCTGACCTTACGGAGCACAGCACTGCAAGCCACGTCCTTGCTTCTGTTTCAGAAAGCTGCAAGAGTTTCGGTCACACCGTAAAACTTGACTGGAAAATCTCCTCTGAGTGATGCTCGGGGCAGAGGGAACAAGGCACAGCAGTGCCTGTGGAATGGCACCTGGAGATAAATTCCCCATGGGCACACAGCTTACAGTGCCAGGCAAGGGTGGCATGGGCACAGTCACTGATTCCTGCCTGCTCAGCACCCACAGGATGCTGAGGGAGCAGAGGAAAAGCCCCAAATCATCCCACTGGAAGTCAAATTTTCCAGCAATCACAACAATAAATAGAATGATATGGAAATGATTGTATTTTATCAATCCTCCTACAACACCAACTTTGAGGGTAGGGAAAAAATATGCCTTTTGCATCAACAGGTTCATTCCTGGTAGAGACATCTTTGCTTATCTGACAAGTGTGTCTGGGAAAACACAATGAGACGCTCTCACACCTGCTAGGTTCAGCAGAAAGGAGGGGAAAGCCTTTATTATTTACAGATTTCACATTCTTATACAATTCCCAACTCCACAAGGGATTGGAGAGCATGGCACTTCCTTCTCAATCCCACTGGAGAAGAAAGATGCTCATCAAAGTCCTCTTAACACAAAAGGAATGAAAAACAGAAAATACCGTTAAGTAAACATTGGCTATTATTTACATGAAACTGTGAGAAAGAATCTGACTCCAAGGTTAAAAACAGAAGGCTTTAGCAAAAACCAGGGCAACAGACAAGGATGTTTTTCCTGGTTAGCTGGAAATAAAACCAACCAGCGTGGTCAGGGAATCCCAGAATGGTTTGGGTTGGAAGGGACCTCAAAGCTCATCTCATTCCATGGGTAGGGACACCTTGCACTAGAAGGAAGGTTCCTGAGAGGGTCTTAAGGGCTGTCCAGTGACTAAAGGCTCTTTGAAGACTTGTTTTCACCAAGGTTTCAAATGTCACGGCCAACCTGGCCTCTTCAGTTCATTCAAGCAAAAATGCTCCTATTTAAAAACATAAACACAGTGTCCTTGTGCAAATACATAAATGAGTCTTGGACAAGAAATTCCGAATTTCTCAAAGCACTAGCACTGGAATCTGCCCATTCTCACAGGTTCTGGGGTTTCTATTGCAGGTTAGATGGGATACTGGGAAGGAATTGTTCCCTGTGAGGGTGCTGAGGCCCTGGCACAGGGTGCCCAGAGAAGCTGTGGCTGCCCCTGGATCCCTGGCAGTGTCCAAGGCCAGGCTGGATGGGGCTTGGAGCCACCTGGGCTGGTGGAAGGTGTCCCTGCCATGGCAGGGGTGGGAATGAGAGGATTTTGAGGGCTCTTCCAGCCCTATCTGTTCCAGGATCTTACGTTAATCCTGGCATAGCTGTTAAAGCAGGATTTTATTTATCACAGCCCTAAATCATGGAAATCCTGTTCTTCCATGATGACTGTGAGCCATTGCCAGGTTCACTTATCAGCAGTGCTCACTGAATTATTTTTGGCTGGTTATCAGTCTTACCCACCTTAATTCTCTAATGAATGCAATAAAGCACCTGCATTTCTTCTTGTGGCAGAAACAAATTCGATTTGATGCATAAAAGATTAAAAACCCCACAAACAAAATCTTAGTTTCCTTTCTATTCACTTTTTTAATATGAAAGTTTTAATGCTTTAAAATCATTTAATTGCAGCTACTTCAGTTGCAAGATGGACTCACCATAATCACTAGAGGAAAGGGTAATTCCTTACAGAGATATTTTTACTTTCTAGGATGGGGCTTGGAGCCACCTGGGACAGTGGGAGGTGTCCCTGCCCATGGCAGGGGTGGCACTGGGTGGGCTTTAAGGTCCCTTCCAACCCAAACCCTGCCATGATTTTGTGATTCTATGCAGTTTTCTGCATGCCTGCACACACCTGACATATGACCATTCTGTATTAAAACAGAACTGAGTCAGTTCTTTATTTTTCCCAGGTGGAAGGGGGGAAATGCTCCAAAGACACAGAATAACTCAGAATGTATTTATTCTGCTTTCCATCACAATCGCTGAATACCAGAGCAGTAGAGCACAATAAATCTTCAGGCAAAATGTTTTTGAACAAAGCCTAATGTATTATATTTATGAAATGCTTTATAAAATCAAAGTAAATTAAATAAATAAGCAAATTCCCTTCTAGTTACAGTTTTCAGCATATTATACAATTTCTCATGATAATTTCGTGCACATCTTAACACTGAGATTTTATTTCAATCCTAAAAAAACAATTAAAAAGTTAAAAATGAAATTCAAAGTACTTCTAGGCATGAGGAAAACTTTAAAGCATACTATCTGTTAACCACTCCATCAAAACCACCTCACCAGCACCTAAACTTTGGAATGCATTTCCAAATATCTCAACCTGAAATGTGATTTTTGCTGGTATTTGCTTACTGATGTGTGGAGATTGGCAGCACAGCAGAATTCCTCACGATCCCAAGGCTGTGGAGTTGAACTGCAGAGAGCTGGGGAGTGCTGATGCCTCCTCAAACCACACCTCCCACCAGTCCTGTGCCTCTTACAACAATGTCCTCAATACAACGTGATTTCCCTCATTAAAGTTTAATTAACTTCTTTTCCCTTAGATACAAGGAATTTGGCAAAGCATCTACATGAATTTATCACTTCCCCGTTCCTGCAGTCTCATGCTTGTGTGGCAACAACCCTTTAGAGCTTTACCAATCCAACTTTTTCAAGGAGATCATGCAGCAAATAACTAGTTAAAGCAGAATTTGTACTGGATTTAGAGATCCTTAACCCCTGCTGCTCTGGGCTCTGTCTGGGTTACATCCTCACACTCCTGCACGCCTTTATAGGAACATTTTCTGCTGCATGTTATTTGCACTTGTAGAAACACTTTCTGCTGCAAGTTATTTGCACTTATTCAGGACACCCTGAAGAACTGGGTGTCAAATTGTGTCTGTCCCAGGACAGAAGGGCAAGAGGAATCACAGGAATGTTGTTGAGAATGGCTTTGTAGGGGGATGTAGAGTCAAGAATGATCATCCACATCTTAGCCTGGGTAATCTTTGCAGGAATCAGGTTTTGGGCTCTGTTAACAGGCCAGCCTTGTTGCTGGGTAACTGAGATGTGGATGTGGGAGAGGTGACATGTCAGACACAGAACCAATGGTTGAAAATAACCACTAAATTTGACCGATTTTAGCAAATTTAAGGGCTTGACCCTCACAGCCGCTTTATCCCGGGATAAAATCCTATAATCTGGACCAAAGATAAACTCTTAAAACTGTTGCCATAATTCATTCTATTATCTGCCCCAGAGGGTTTGATATTTCTGATCTCCAGCAGTTCCTTAAAAACCAGACCAAGTCCCTCTGTGTTTTCTAAGAGGCAGGAAAGAGAAGGAGTTGAGTCCCAGAGAGATGGAAGATTCCTCAGCAGAGCTGGGAAAAGCATCAGCCCTGAAATCCTCCCAAGAGCAGGGTTTGACACAGATTTAAAGATTTTAGGTCTGTTTGTGGCTGTTCAGCCATTTCCCATGGGTGATCTCTGGGGTTTACAAACATCATCTAAAGAGGGGATTTTGTGGCAAAAGTATTAAAGGACACTGTCTTTCTCAGCAAGTGCAGACCAGAGAAGAATCATTTCCTTCACCCTCTGATGGGCTGCACGCTGAAATACTCCTTGGTTTTGATAGGAAAGGGAAACCATTTTCCATCTCCAAAGTGTTTGACAAAGTAATCATGTTGTTTCCTCCACGATAAATATTTAACTCCAGAATTATACATCCAATACTCAAATGAATTTTTAGAGTTAAGTCTTCAGCTCACTTTCTGGTTTTTACCTGAGATTTTGCTTTTATTAAGTGCTTCAGGCTTGATTATCATGGCATTTTAGGCGTTTTAGGCACTTGAAGACCTATTTTAGCAAAACAATAGAATGAAAAACTCTGTAGATTTTCTTCACAAGAAATAGCTGCTATCTATTAACTGGTAACCACGGTTAAATTCAAACTTTATCAAGAAAACAGGACTTTTTCAGACTGGCAAGGAAAGCACAATTAAACCCAACACTTTCTAATTTTACAAAGACANCCAACAAAATTACCTTTTCTGGGAGGCCACCAGAGTGATACCATTCATACCAACTTTTTTGGCACAGGAGGACTTCCAATGTCATCAACCTCAGACCTGCAGGCAAAATTTGCAGCCTAAAAATGCAATCAGCAGTCCTAACAATATTTTAGCTCACAGGCAGGTTCACAGGCTTTCTCCTACCTCTTTGGAAGCTCCGTGAGCAGCAGATTGTGAAACGAGAGCCTTCAGAATGCTGGTGTTTGAGGGAAATACACATTCACTTCTGCCTGGGTTTATTCTATGTTTGCAGACAGGAGCACACACAATTTTCTCACTTTCAAATGTGCTTGATGCAGTGTACTTAATGTATAATATTCAATAATAAAAACATCTAAGCGGGCCGTTTTTTACTTTAATTGGAGTAAAATTATTTTAGGGTTGTAAAATCCCAGTATCCCAGGGTGGTTTGGGTTGGAAGGGACCTCAAAGCCCCTCTCATTCCCACCCCTGCCACGGGCAGGGACGTCTTCCACTCATCAACTTGGTCAGAGTCCAACCCCATCAATTTCCTTCCTAAAATCACAGGTGTTTTAAATTTATTTTTTAATAGAGGAGTGCCAAATAAGATCTTACCTCGGCAAAGAACTCATGGCTTTTTTNAACGAGAGCCTTCAGAATGCTGGTGTTTGAGTGAAATACACATTCACTTCTGCCTGGGTTTATTCTATGTTTGCAGACAGGAGCACACACAATTTTCTCACTTTCAAATGTGCTTGATGCAGTGTACTTAATGTATAATATTCAATAATAAAAACATCTAAGCGGGCCGTTTTTTACTTTAATTGGAGTAAAATTATTTTAGGGTTGTAAAATCCCAGTATCCCAGGGTGGTTTGGGTTGGAAGGGACCTCAAAGCCCCTCTCATTCCCACCCCTGCCACGGGCAGGGACGTCTTCCACTCATCAACTTGGTCAGAGTCCAACCCCATCAATTTCCTTCCTAAAATCACAGGTGTTTTAAATTTATTTTTTAATAGAGGAGTGCCAAATAAGATCTTACCTCGGCAAAGAACTCATGGCTTTTTTTTCTTTCCCCTCTAACTGGAATATTTTGAGATACGCATTATTCTTTCGGAATGGTTTCACTGGTGGAAAATTTAGGACTTGCAGGTACTTGTTGTTCAAAAGAGGAGGTAAAAACCTTAAGTTGCAGTCCCTCATAGAGAACCAAAATCGTCATCAAAGCATGTGGTGCAGAGTAATTCAAAATTGTGCTCAATATGGGTGTTTTTAGAGGTAATTACAAGTTAGCTAAAATTTTAGGGATTTCATGGGAGAGTGGTTGATCTTTCATTATTTATAATTTTTTTCTCTGACCTAAAAATACTTCACTGCTGACGAGGCTGAACAAATTTCAGCTAACAAATAGAAACGTGTTGCAATTATATTAATTTTCGTGTTTTATTCAATCATCAAAGCCTTCACGAAACTGAAACCCAAATGTGTTTTACCTCATTTCATAGATGGTTATTAGAATAACATTTTCTCATTAAAGAATAATTTTGTATTAGTACAGAAAAGGCTGCGTTTTGCTCATTTCCTTTTTCCTTTAGGCAAAAAAAGGTTCATTAGTGGAGAGAAGGTTTAATAGATTTTGAAAATGCATCTGTCATGTAGAAAGTGATCCATAGTTATTAAGATAACATATTTTACAGAAGCCTGAATGGGCTGAATGGAAACTCAACCAGAGCCTACAAAATTTGCTCCAAACCTGTAACTCAGCACCTTTTCTCTTGTTCTTAATTTATGGATTTTATTTTCCCAGTGTCGTTATTTCAATTTGCTGTGTGAGATTGATTCTGGTGGTGTTTTCCTGTTATCACAAAACTCAATTAAGACCAGAAAATGTGCACTACGTCCCTGTGGGATGTGGCAGTAACCAGTGCCCCTTCTGGAAATTTAGAAATGGAAATTAGTGTTCCTTACCCAATGTTCTTTGTTGTGTTAATGGAGGAATAATTCAGTAAAGCATGTAAGAGGTGATAAATACAAACCTGAAGTCAGATTCCTTTTATATTTTCGGATTTTAGGATGAAGTGGATGATGCCCAAGGTGTGTTATTTCTGGGCAGTCCCCACTGCTTTAGAGACATTTCATTTATCCCCTCCCGGCCCATTTCTGCATGTCCTGTGTGGCTGACGGAGAGAGGGCGAGGGTGGAGTCCAGGAGCTCCTTCTGCTCCCTCAGGATTTCGTTTCCCTCACACTCAGGCGTCTCTACAATCCACCACTCTACAATCTCTACAATCCACCACTTTCCATGTGTTTCCTCTCCACCTCCCTAGACTCTTTGTGTCTCTGGATCATGGCCAGCGTTTATTTCCCCATCAGAGAAAGCTCACTGCGAGCGCCACAAGAAAAGATAAATTCAGGCAGATCCTCTACTCAGCTTTTACTGGTTCTGTGTGAAAGGCAGGGGAGGATGGAACAACAGCTGGTGGCCTTTGGAGAGGAGAGCTCTGCCCATATGAAGAAAGAAGGGCATCAAAATTCTTTTAAAGTTTAGTTTACTTGAGAATGGCAAGCTGATCCTGAGGCCTGACCTGCTCTGAGTGTCTCTGCACAGAGGATTTCCTCTGAGGCTCTGTGTTAAATGGTTTCTGCTGGTGCTTTCTTAGATAAATTAATTATCCTAAGTGGATCTCTTTTTCAATAATGGGCAATAAATGATGTGCACCCTTGTGTTTTCACTTATTTTATAATAACAGCACCGTGAGCTGTTTCCGGCAGTTTTCATCTGGTTGAGCTGGCACCATGCTGCATTTTAAAGCAAGGATGGAATCATGGAATCCCAGGGTGGTTGGGTTTGGAAGGGACCTTAAAGCTCACCCAGTCCCACCCCTGCCATGGGCAGGGACACTTTCCACCAGCCCAGGCTGCTCCAAGCCCCATCCAACCTGGCCTTGGGCACTTCCAGGGATCCAGGGGCAGCCACAGCTTCTCTGGGCACCCTGTGCCAGGGCCTGCCCACCCTCCCTAATTCTTTTCCCTGTTCATTTTGTATCCATGGTTGTGAATGCCATGTTCCTCCTGGGTCTGCTGGAGGCTGTGACAGAAGGGTTAAACCACCCAACTTTAGCATTCGAGCTCTTAATTCAGAGATCTTTCATTAAGTTTGGTTTGTTGTCGTTGACTGAGAAATCTTTGTAAAATCACAACTACTCCAGTCTCTTTTTGTCGTCATTTTGCTCTTAAGAATTAAGGAATTTAAGACAAATTTTCACTCCACACTTGTTGTTTCCTGCTGCAGATTTTCTCAAGAAGCAGTCCCTTAAGCTACCCTGAGAATATATTTCCTGTATGCAACTCTTTCTTTGGGGCAGCCCCGAGTTATAAATTTATTTAATTTTCCGTATGAAGTCTGAAATTAGGGAGTAAGTTTAATCAACATTCTTTATAACATAGGTGATTCACAGGTTGTGGAAAACCTGGCACTGAAGAACTCTGAAGATCTGAGGAACAATTATTGGGTCAGTAAATCATTTGACATCCAAGGATCAGCAGCTTGTCCACACTGGATTATGCAAACTGAATTATTTACATTGAATTAAAGTTAAAAAAAAAAAAAAAAAAAAGACATAGAGATATTTGTCAGGGGTTACTGCAAGCATCCTTACTCCAAATAATGATTTGCTTCAATCATTTGGAATGAGATTTTAGGGAGAAACCTCCCCAGCACATCAGTGCAGAGCCCTGGGTGGGGATCTGGCCGGAGGCTGGGTGGAAGGAACTACTGTCCTCCAAACCTCAGAAGGGTTTTATTCCTAATTTACTGGGGGGAAAAGGAGAAAAGGCGGCATCCTGCAGCTGGCCAGATCTCCTTTGTTTTTCTTCACATGACTGTTACCTTCTGCTTCCTTTACATGTATTGTGTCAAGAAAAACTTACAAAGTTCTCATCATCTAATACAGATCAAGAATTTTTTTTAGTCAAGAAAGAAGTCATAAATGAGGTGGAAAGTGGTATTTTGGAGAAAACTATTTTTTTTTTCTCACCGTCATTAGTTGTGTTCTGGTAAAACTAAAACAAAACCAGAAACAAACAAAATCTGAGTTCAGATCTGCTTCAGTTCATGGTTCTGCTGACTCCAAGTGCCAGAGACACCAAGGAAGCCAAAGCTCTGCTTCCCACCATCTTTAGGGCAGTGAAAATGAAATTCGAAAGGCAGGGTCGTGGCTTCTACAGACTCCCTCTATTTTCCTAAACTCCCCTGTGCAAAATACCTTTTAAAAAGAAGTCGGGAAGAAATTCTTTAGGATATTTACAGAATTATTTTGTGTTGCTGTTGACACAGATGTCTCAGTCTTCATCACGGTGAAAATCTGAAAAATTGCCTTTTTAATTCTCTTAATCCATGCTTAGGGCTTTCTTAATTTCCCTCTACTAATCGATATCTGAAAATGTTAATAATTTCCATCCAGTGTCAGCTGACAGAAAAGCCCCATCAGTGGCCATGTGAAATAAAATATTTTCATATAATATTAGACAGAGGAAAGTAGTGCAGTAGTTTTGATGTGAAAACAATCAGAAAATGTGTCTTTATTTTGAAAGCTTGAGTCATGCTTTGTCCTCCAGAAAGAGCTGAGCTACCAGTGAGGGTGAGTGTGAGAGACTGGGAGTCACCTTCAGTGCTGGATGAAGTAACTTTTAATAAACCTTCGATTCATCCCAAATTCTTTTAGTACCACTCTTCTTGCACTGCGAATCTGTCACAAGGTTTACCAGGTGTGATGTTTTTGCTTTAAGCACTTTCAGTCAGTGGAATGACTCAAGAGATTCTAACTCTGGGTTTTTCAACAACATAAAGCGTGTGGACTGTTCTGCTCCAAATTCCAAAAACCCCTAACTTGCTCGGGATCTGAAACCTGGGGTTTGAGCTCTGTTTTTTCAAAGACCTGAAAAAGCTTCTCCTTGTTTAATGTGACAATTCATTGATTGTTTAATGAATTTCTGAAGGAAATGCAGACAGTGAAGCCATCTCAGTTATCTGCTGTGGCTTCCCTAGAATTCCTGTTCCTGTCTTCCCTTGCCTGAGAGGATCAAGCTGCATTCCCAAGAGGAACAGCCACAACACAGGCTGGATTCTTCTTGCACAGTAGCACATTTGGCAGCTCACAGAACAAACCTCAGCCTGCTGACCACCCAGAAATTGCTGTCAGAGTTACTGGGCCAGAGTGGGGAAGGCAGAAAGTGGGGAGGAATATGGGACTCAGAAAAGCAGGAATGCAGCAGCTTCCCACTCCAGGAACTCGATGGAGTTCTGTAATTCAGCTGATGGCGTGGGAATGACTGGGGAAGTGTTGTCCTGCTTCTGCTAAAGCTTTCTGTGTATAATAGGGAGTCGGAATTCTTTCTCACGGAATTTCATGTAAATAATGGCCAATGTTTATTTAACTGTCTTTTCTGTTTTTCATTCCTTTTGTGATAAGAGAAAGTTTGATGAGCATCCTTTTTCTCCAGTGGGATTGGAGAGGAAGTGACATGTCCTCCAATCCCTTGTGGAGTTGAAAACCCTGAAAAGTATGAAAAATGTAAATAAAGCTTTTCCTTTTCCCTCTTTCTGCTCAACCTAGCAGGTGTGAAAGTGTCCTGTATTGTGTCCTTTACCAGCACAGGGAAGAGCCACCCAAATTGTGAGGGAAGGCCAATGAACGGCGATAAAAAATGCTCCCCCAAACTCTTTGTGCACACATTAATTTGGATTTTTGCCATTTAACCAGTGCTTTCCCTCCCCCTTTTCCGTTAGTACCACAGAGCTGCTATGATGCCAATAGCATGGAAAGGCCCAAATCCTCCAAAGTTGCTGTCTAGAAGAGACATAATTATGGTTTTTTCATGCCTTTATAGCCTCCTACTCCTTCAGCAACACCCGCATGCTGCCACGCACGTGGATTTTACCTCTGCTTCTCCTCTAATCCTGATTTGTTTGGCTCTTTGCATTTCCCTGGATTCAGGAGAACTGGTGTGCCTTTCATCCAACCCATTTCAAATCCAGCCCCTCCTGGACGTATTTTTCTATGATTTCAAAGAGGGGAGAACATCAGGATAAGAATTTCCAGTTGGAGATTTTTCTGACTTGGAGAAATTGCTGTGCTGACTACTTTTTCCACTCTTTTTAATTTGAGGAGAGTATTTTATGAGAGGATAAAGACCATTAGTCAAGGTCAGGATGGCTTTCACCGAGCTTAAGCACAAGATGTTCTTGTAAGTGCTGTTCTCTGTAACTTGGCTCCTGTTTATCCAGGTAGAAGCTGCTGCTGATTTAACTCAGGGAAAAGCACCTTCCCTCTTCCATCCTTTGGGCTGACAGTTTCTAAGTTCTCGTGCTGTACTTGAGTGGTCACTCTGCATTTTAAAGTCATATTTGTGAACAGCAACACCAGAACTGCCTTTGGGAGCTCATACAGAAATGTTTCAGGAAATATTTATGTTTTAGACAAAGAGAAGGGTGATAAATAGAGTAAATATTAAATATATTAAATATTATTGATTATATATTAAATATAACTCTGAAAAACCTTACTCAGCTCTAAAAAGATAAGAAACAAAACTTGATTTTTCTAATGAGAACTTAAGTTCAAAATGACCAAGGATAAAAAACTTGTGCTTTGGTGAGGTTTAATGTACCCACAGTTCAGTAGAGATTCCATTCAGAAATGGACATTTTTTTCCTCCTCCCCTGCCAGCAGAGCCCTCATCTTGGGATTTCAAATGGATTTGTTCATATGGAAATGAATTCTATGCAAAATTGAGATAATTCTTCTGCACAGGGTGGGGTTGTTGGGGTGTCCTGTGCAGGGCCAGGAGTTGCACTCCGTGATCCCTGAGGGTTCCTTCCAGCTCGGGATATTCTGTGACTCCATGATTTCTCCATGCTCCCAGAAGCATAATCAAAAACTGGGAACCACAGACCTGAAAAACTATTCACAGACTATGCATTTAAACTGTATTTTAAAATAGAAAGGTAAAATCATCAAGATTGAATACCCTAAATAAACTTTATAGCTTTATAGGTTACAAAAAAATGTTTTAAAAAAAAAAAGGAAACGTATCCAAATGTTTTGGAGGAGAGTGAAAGCACTTTTTTTTTTAAATGTGGTGTATTTGTATAATTGATGTAATACAAAAAATTCCCTACTAGCCAGTGGATGGGACAAAGGTCAGTGTGCGATAATTAAAAGCATTATTTTCTGACTATTTTAGCTCTCAAATTATAAGCAAGGATAGTTGTTGAAGCCAAAACCAGTTTTTTNATTTTACCTCTGCTTCTCCTCTAATCCTGATTTGTTTGGCTCTTTGCATTTCCCTGGATTCAGGAGAACTGGTGTGCCTTTCATCCAACCCATTTCAAATCCAGCCCCTCCTGGACGTATTTTTCTATGATTTCAAAGAGGGGAGAACATCAGGATAAGAATTTCCAGTTGGAGATTTTTCTGACTTGGAGAAATTGCTGTGCTGACTACTTTTTTTCTCTCTTTTTAATTTGAGGAGAGTATTTTATGAGAGGATAAAGACCATTAGTCAAGGTCAGGATGGCTTTCACCGAGCTTAAGCACAAGATGTTCTTGTAAGTGCTGTTCTCTGTAACTTGGCTCCTGTTTATCCAGGTAGAAGCTGCTGCTGATTTAACTCAGGGAAAAGCACCTTCCCTCTTCCATCCTTTGGGCTGACATTTTCTAAGTTCTCGTGCTGTACTTGAGTGGTCACTCTGCATTTTAAAGTCATATTTGTGAACAGCAACATCAGAACTGCCTTTGGGAGCTCATACAGAAATGTTTCAGGAAATATTTATGTTTTAGACAAAGAGAAGGGTGATAAATAGAGTAAATATTAAATATATTAAATATTATTGATTATATATCAAATATAACTCTTAAAAACCTTACTCAGCTCTAAAAAGATAAGAAACAAAACTTGATTTTTCTAATGAGAACTTAAGTTCAAAATGACCAAGGATAAAAAACTTGTGCTTTGGTGAGGTTTAATGTACCCACAGTTCAGTAGAGATTCCATTCAGAAATGGACATTTTTTTCCTCCTCCCCTGCCAGCAGAGCCCTCATCTTGGGATTTCAAATGGATTTGTTCATATGGAAATGAATTCTATGCAAAATTGAGATAATTCTTCTGCACAGGGTGGGGTTGTTGGGGTGTCCTGTGCAGGGCCAGGAGTTGCACTCCGTGATCCCTGAGGGTTCCTTCCAGCTCGGGATATTCTGTGACTCCATGATTTCTCCATGCTCCCAGAAGCATAATCAAAAACTGGGAACCACAGACCTGAAAAACTATTCACAGACTATGCATTTAAACCGTATTTTAAAATAGAAAGGTAAAATCATCAAGATTGAATACCCTAAATAAACTTTATAGCTTTATAGGTTACAAAAAAATGTTTTAAAAAAAAGGAAACGTATCCAAATGTTTTGGAGGAGAGTGAAAGCACTTTTTTTTTTAAATGTGGTGTATTTGTATAATTGATGTAATACAAAAAATTCCCTACTAGCCAGTGGATGGGACAAAGGTCAGTGTGCGATAATTAAAAGCATTATTTTCTGACTATTTTAGCTCTCAAATTATAAGCAAGGATAGTTGTTGAAGCCAAAACCAGTTTTTTAAATAGAATCTTGGTACTTTATTTATCCTCTTTACATTGATTCTAAACTGGGCAAAACCTGGCCCGTGCATTTAAACTCCAGCAGAACTGCACCACAAACCAGAGCTGGGAAAGTGCCTCAGGATATTTTATATTGCTGTCACTGAGAATACGTACAGAACCTCAGCTTCCACTACAAAAATGAGATGAAAATAAAGTGATTTGCTCTAAAAGCTGTTACAAGGGAAGACGGTGAGGGTAATAAATTTTTCCCTTTCAGGAATAAACAATGCATGACACGACTTTTATTTTCTTTCGGGGAAGGAATGTAATAGGCTGAGTTATGTGGCAGCAGTTGTTAATACTTGTTTTAATTATGAATCAACTTTGATTTAGTAATAGGCTGCCAGACAAGGTTTCCAGCTCATGGTGTGGAGCAAATGATACAATTCACGTTTGGAAGTGAAACAAGAAATTACCAAAGTGGGATTGTTTTTTTCTAGAAAATAATCATTTGTTGAAAACTGTATTAATCAGGAACTTCATGATATGTAACCAGCAAAACACAGGGTAAAGGAGTTCATTGTTTACATTAACCTTATTGTAATCTTAACCAAATAATAATTTCAAATATACTTTTACCCAGAACCAGATACTCTTGGCATATTTTTGATGGTTTTTTGGCTGAAACACATTTTGAAAATATTTTTTTTCATGGATTTATTGATTAAATTTGATCGACTTTGATTTTCACAGATGCCACGGCTTTAACCCCTGTTTTTCATTTAAGACAGATTCATAAAAAGCTTGTCTGTCTCTGTCTCCAAGCAAATGCAAGGCGGCTCTAACGTTATAAATAAAGGATTTGTTTGGGGGAAAATGGACATAAAATATAAATCTGTATTTTGGAGAACAAGAAACTGCCTCCCACTGATCGAACCAACTATTCATCTTTAGCCCTTTTAAATTTTTATTATTTCCTTGTTGTTCTACCAGATATGCCTCTGCATCCTCATATTTTCAACACTTTTGAGCCCGTTCTCTTCCCACTTAGGATAGGACATGCTTATATTTTTCCATACCCATGCAACCACCATGAACATCTAAATAAGTTCATTCCTGAAAACCTCTTCTATTTTTCCTTCCCTGATATTTTATTATGATTTTTTGAACAGTTCACATTCTGCCACGGATGGTTTCATCTGTTTTTCAGAAAGATTCCCACCAGATGAACCCTTTGCAATATTTTGTATCTCCACATTCTGGATTAGGCTTGAGGGCTTTTTCTCCTTTATTTTTTTTAAACTTCTATGTGTTTATGTTTTTGGGTTTTTTCCTGTTTGTCTCTTTGGATGGGTTGGTTTGGGAGATGCGAGTGTGTGATTGGTACAGCAAGAAATATCCTGGGTCTTTATCAGTTGTGTTACTGAATGGAACTCATGAGGCAGCACTCAGCATCTTTGATCTCGCTCTTTAAAGAAGTGTCTGCCCAATTAATTTCTCATTGGAGAAAGGGCTAAAGAAGCCAGTTAAACATCTCTTTGGATTAATTTTTTCTGACTTTCACTGTTGGCCGCAGGCACAAAGGAAGAGCTGAGGAGAGGAATAACCACGGTGTTCCATAACTTGAAAATTAAACAGAGGATGGCAGGGACCCCAAGGGAGCCTCGGCCCAGCCCCGCTATTGGCCCTGGCTGTGCCCCACGTGCTCCCAAAATCCCCGGGACTGACACCCTCCAGAGCTCAGGAGTACTTCAAGGACCTCCCAGAGCACCTCCTTACCTGTGTATTCATGTTTAAAGGTTGCAAATACTCACAAATATAAAATATTTTAACATAGGTGTTGAAATTTATGGATGCAGGTTTCTATCTCTGTTTTACACATAAGTAAATGAAGGAAAATGACTTAATAATTGTTAATGAAATTAAGGATCAGGGTTTAAATGGGAAGGGGAAGGGGAAGGGGAAGGGAAAAAGAAAAAGAAAAAGAAAAAGAAAAAGAAAAAGAAAAAGAAAAAGAAAAAGAAAAAGAAAAAGAAAAAGAAAAAGAAAAAGAGGAAGAAAAAAGAAAAAGAAAAAGAGAAAAAGAAAAAGAAAAAGAAAAAGAAAAAGAAAAAGAAAAAGAAAAAGAAAAAGAAAAAAAGAGAAAAAGAGAAAAAGAAAAAGAAGAAAAATTTACTCTCCCCGTAAGCTAATGTTGTAGTTTTATATTTTAAATTTTAGATTTAAAATTTCAACTCAGCATGGAGAATTGCATCCTTCTCGTACTCCGAGTTCCTGTGGTTTTTTGGCCTGGTGGATTCCCATCTGAGCAAGGCCCCTTCAGCTCCCAGTGTTAAATATAACCTGGTCTGGCACTCAGATACCACCAGCCTCAGCAGCTGAGGATATTTTTAACTGATACTGTCAATGTGCTTCCTAAATGGACTTGTTCAGCTTCATCCAAACAGTTATCTGGAGTGCTGCTTTATAAAGGTGATTAATAACCCGGAGGTGACAGCAATTCCCAGAAAAATCTGTTAGGACCTTTCACTTCTTTTCATGTAAAAATGCATGAGGTATTATTTTAACAGCTAGGTAAGACATATCTCCTTCATGTCACAAGACTATTAAATATCTACTTAATTAACCTCTTCCTCTTAAATCCGGACTTTGTCCAGACTTTCTGACAGTTCTTAAGAAATAAAAGAATAAAATACCAATTGGCAATGATCTGGTTTAACAGAAACCACACTTCCCTGGTGGCTCTGGTGACATCGCACCTTGTCTGCTGCAGTGCAAAAATGGGAGGATTGCCATGCATTAATATTTGCCTTTTTTTTTTCCTTGTACAGGTTTAGACTTAGATGAAGGGAAATATTCTTATTGCAAGAAATAATGCTTATTGTTTTCTTTCAAGAATTTATATTTCTTTCAAGAAATAACGCTTTACGTCTAAAGCACCGAGCACAGCAGTGGTGGCATCATCATGGAATCGTGGAATTCCAGAACAGTTTGGGTTGGGAGGGTCCTTAAAGCCCATCCAGTGCCATGGGCTTGGACACTTCCCACTACCCCAGGGTGCTCCAAGCCCCGTCCTGTTGTCCTGTTTTTTGCTAAGCCTTCTGCTGTAACCTTGGAGTCAGAGAATTTTCACACAGTTTCATGTAAATAATGGCCAGTGTTTATTTAACCGTCTTTTCTGTTTTTCATTCCTTTGGTGATAAGAGAAAGTTTGATGAGCATCCTTTTTCTCCAGTGGGATTGAGGAGGAAGTGACATGTCCTCCAATCCCTTGTGGAGTTGAGAATCTTATAAAACATGTCAAATGTAAATAAAGTCTCTCTTTTCCCTCCTTTCTGCTGAACCTAGCAGGTGTGAGCGTGTCCTTTATTGTGCCTTCACAGGCACACCATTCAACCTGGCCTTGGACACTCCCAGGGATGGGGAGGAACAGGGATGGGGATTTGGAACAGAAGATCCTTTTAAGTTTACCTTCTTCAGCAGAAGGAATATGCAAAATACATTTTAGGACAGCTTAATATCCACCTCATGCCTAGACTTGTCTAGCGACAATGCTTGAGATTAGATCCCCAAATACTCACTCCCAGGCGTGTGATGACATTTCGGTCTCCTCCTTGGTGGCCGAGCACAGCCCAGGGGCTGGGATGACAATTCCTGAGCTGTGTTTGAGCCCTCCAGTGGCTGTGTGTACTTGAGAACCACCAATTAGAGCCTCAGTGTTTATTAAACCAGACCCCGTGGCTCTGCGTGCAGCCACCAACATGTTCCTGCGAGCCTGATCTGACAAAATATTTTGTTGCTTTGCCTGAAAGAGCGAGGCAATCATCTGTCACAGCGGCAGAGCCCGTGCTCCCGATCCTCCCAGAGCATCGCTGTCAGCACCACTACTGCACATTTAATGTTCCTTCTCCCAGCACCTGCAGTATGGTGTGGCAGCCCAGAATACTCCTCGGACGGTACAGGGGGGTCTGGAGCCCTGCCAGACAGTTTCGGAACTTGAGACGAAAGCACAGAACTCTATGTTTGAGTCTGTGTCATTGGAGAATGCTGCCCACATTGAGAGATGAAATGCAAAATAGAAAGAAAGTGTGTAATTAGCTTATCTTATCACTGGGTGAATGTAGGTTTTAGATTTATGGAGGTAGGAGAGAAAAAAGAGCAAACACGGAGGGCAAAGGGCGGTGCCCCTTCCCCTTCCTCTTTCTTCTCTCCCCTCCATCTCCNCGGGGCTTTTCTGGCTGCTGTGGCTGGAAAAACCCTTCCCCAGGGCAGCAGTGCCCCCCTGCCCTCCCTGCTCACGGGGATGCACAGCACAGCTCACCTGGACAGGTGTTCACGGGGGACATTTGTGCGGCTTCCAGGGGCAGCAGAGCCCTTTCTGAGCTGCTTTCTAAGCTCACAGGGCTCCAAAGGCTCCCCCAGTCATGTTTCCCCCTGGTTTTAGCAGAAGCAGGGCAGGTAAGTGTTGTCCTGTTTTTGCCAAGCTTTCTGTTGTAATATGGAGTCAGATAATTTTTCTCACTAAGTTTATGTAAATAATAACTAATGTTTACTTAACTGTCTTTTTTGTTTACATTCCTGTGCTGTGAAGGAATTTTTGACGAGCATCTTTTTTCTCCAGTGGGATTGAAGAGGAAGTGACA
>VYXC01012393.1:62212-72752 GCA_013397175.1 Platysteira castanea
AGAAATGAAAATAAACTTTCTCCTTTTCCTCTTTCTTCTCAACCTGGCAAGAGTCTGTCTCTTTTCTTGTGTCCTGTAGTGACAGGTAAGTGCTGTTCTTGCTGTGTTGGTTTGTTAATGCCTTTCCTCTTCATGGAAAAAACACTTTTTACATCCCTGAAATCCGAGTGCTTGGGCACAGGAGTAATTGCCAAATTTGAGCAAACTGGCTGCACGAGCATCCCCCGGGGCCTGGGCAGCTCCAATTTCCTGCTGCTTTAGAGCTTCGGGGACACAGAAGAACTTTTTTCTGCAAATGTGGAATCAGGACTGGAACAGCCCTGCAAAATCTTCGTCCTCTTTATAACTGGAGGCTCTCCAATTTATCTCATCCTATTATTTTAAAACAGACTGTCTTTTCCTTGCTGGTTTTTTTCCCCACCATTTCTTTTCTTTTTCCTTCTCCTGATTGCCTGTTATTCCACAATTCAGGAGGCAATAATGTGTTTCAGAAGCTACAATAAAATGGATATACATTTAGTAATCTTTCACCTCTTCACTTATTTCCCATGAATGCTTTTAAAATGAGTACCAAAAAACCATGAAAGGAAGAAGAGACATTTTCTTTTTCTCTGAAGAGGGGAAAAATTTTTATCTCATCCCTTTGTCTGCATTATAAGAAGAAAATGAAAGCTTTCTCTGACCGCAGATCTAGCCTGGAAATCTCAATTTTTAACTACGGAAAAGTATGGAATCAGAGAATCCCAGGGTGGTTCGGGTTGGAAGGGACCTTAAAACTCCTCTCATTTCACCTTCCCCTAGACCAGGCTGCTCCAAGCCCCCTCCAAAGTGACCTTCTGCCAGTTCCATCTGAAGTAAATGAAGAAACCTTTGAAGGGGAGAAATATTTCTATATTGTTCAAATGACATTGTTTTAGAATAATATTCGTGGCCATTTTTATTCAGCCTAGGAGGAAGATGGAGAGAAACTTTTTGCAAGGGCCTGGAGTGACAGGAATTATCGTGATGGACCAATCTGTGAGAGAGGTAATTCTCATGGTGGGATTCCAGGAGCCACTGCCAGGATGAAGAATGTCACCTGGGCACCCACCACACCTCCATGGCCTCTTCCAGGAGCCTAAGGAACCAAAAAAAAAAATTTAAGGACATGTGGAAACCCTTTTATCTCCTTCCAGGTTGGTTTTTATGGCAGCAAATGTTGAACATTCTTATTTTTAATTTTAAAAGAGAGGAACCTTCCACATCATCATCTATTGCAGTATTTGGTGACTTAAGGATAAAACAACAGGTCTGAAAACTGGTGATAAAATAATGAGACTTGGCAACATTTCAGTCAATAAAGGTAGCAGGACTGGAACATTCTATTACCCAAAATCTAGTATCATCCAATACCTATAACATTATGCGATTTTATCCAATTATCTGCATCTATGCAACCTGAGTTTCCCAAAGAAATCATGGGATGAGTGGTTTGGGTTGGAAAGGAGCTGAAAGATCTTCTAGTTCCAAACCCTCACCATGGACAGGGAGCCCTCCACACCATGGGCAGGCATTAAAATGAAATTATCTAAATTCTAGCTAAAATTACAACTGAATTACGGCTGTACTGTCTGCTACTGTGGTCCAGAGCCAAAGTTTCCAGATCCTTAATCTGTAGTTCCTGGTATTGGCCAAACCACAGGGATCTGGACACACTCGATTTGGTATTTGTCTCAGAATATTTTGGGAATAATCATCTCTATTTTTAGAATAAGGTGGAATGGTTCTGCACTGGTGGGCTTCGACACAAATTTTCCAGCACTGCATTGCACAGAGCCAGAGCAGCAGCCACGTATAAATTAGAAGTTCATCAATCAGGATATAATTAATACTACTTTGCCTTGGAGCCAAATATTAGCATCCTAATTTATCACAGTGCAGCAGCACTTTGTAAATGTTATGGCAAAGCCAGACACAATGTGGGAATATTTCAAATAACTCGTGTGGGTAGAGGAACAACCAGAGGAGCAAAGGTGTGTGCGGGTGCACCCGAGGGGCAGCTGGAAAACAAGCAGCTGTGAGATAAAGAACAAGATAAGCAAAGAGGCAGAACATCCCACCCAACACCCAAGAGACTGAGCTGCTGAGGGCAAGTACAAAATCAGCAGTGAAAGGAGTGGTCAGTGCAGCACTTTAGGAGGGATAAAAGCATGAATGGCATAAAAAGATCAGGGAGTGAGGGAGCAGAAATCCAGCAGCCTGTTGCAATTCTGACCCTGCATCCAAGAGCTCTCCAGCCTCCTCACCTCGACCTCAGCACTGACTCCAGCCAGGGCTGTCGGGGTCTGTGCCTCCCACCCCAGCTCAGTGCTGCTGGGCTTCTGAGGGTTAAGGAGTAACAACTTTCTCTGCACGGTGATGTTGATTAATACCTCTAAGTGCTGGTAATTAATACGCGTAAGAACTAACCAGTCAAACCAAATGTGCTGTAAATCACTGAATTTTAAATTGGTCAGTGTTAAAGCTTAAATCTGGCCTGAGCTCCTGGTTCTCTCAGCACGCCGTAGTGCTCCAGCTCCCCACTGACCTTCCTTCCTCCTCAGACCAAATCTTTTCATCCTATAAAGCAATCGGGTTGATCAGGCCTGATTTATCTGTGGCAAACTTGACAAGTCCATGTTGGCTGCTCCTGGTTCTTCTCTACCTCGTGTCCAGAAACATTTCCATGAGGGTTTGCTCCTTGATTTCCCAGGGACCAAGGTGAGACTGACCCTCTCACAGCTCCCTGAATGTCCTTTTGACCCGTTTTAAAGGTGACTCTAACCCTTCCTTCTCTTCACTGCTGGAACACCTCCCCTGATCTTCCTGGCCTATCAAGGGTGACCTGGAATGGTATTGAAAGGACAACTTCCAGGTCTCCCACTGACCCCAGACACAGCCCGGGGGTCCCACTGACCTCCACGGGTCAAGAAATCTCAAGTAAACCCCGAATCTATCCCTATTCATCGCTGTTAAATCTCCCCCCTGAACTCCTTCACCAGACTCAGGGATCTGAGAGACCTTTCTGGTCCTGCCTGAAGGCAAAGGAGGTGCTGAGCGCCCTGTCTGTGTCCCCGTCACTAAATCCTCTCACACCACCTTTAATTCTCCTTGGTTACGTTAACACTGCGCTCTGGAATTCCTGATGCGTCTCAAGAACAGAATTAAAGCAGAAAAATAACAGTAAGATCCAAACTTTCAAGGAGTATTTCAAAACCCGCGCAAATATCAAAATACCGGAATTTTTTGTCACTTGAGTGTCCCAGAAAGTTTGCAGAAGTGGTGTTCTGCTTAGGAATTCAGGAAACACAGAGTCATGAGTTGGTGAATAATCAGAGTCTGGGGTCTCCCACTCTGACTTACATAAAACAGACATTCCAGTGAAAATCCCCTTGTGCTGTTCCAGCACATTCCCCCTCCAGAATGGACAGTCCTTCCACCTTCGTCTCTTGGCTGCCGCTTCCCTCTCTGACCTTTTCCTTGGAGCTGCTCCAGTTTGATAACCCCACGATTTAATTTTGCCAGGTCAGGTTTTATTTTTTCACCAGTCCAGCAAGTTGTACTGATTGTGCAGATTGTTGCTGACATAGAGGGGAAAGTAAGAGGAAAGAAACTCCCACTTAGGAAGCCATAAATTGTGGGATGGACGAAGCTGGACCATAGCACCCCAAATTTCACCTCAAAATTCAACAGAGACACTCCAGCACCTAGCACAAAAACTGTAAGGAATTTGTATTACCCGTAATTGTTGGCAAATTCCATTATTTCAGCCATGTTAACCCATCTCCAATAAATTGTCAGCCAGCTGCTTAGAAAGGTCACCAGCAGACGAGGTGCAAAATCCACGTGAGGCGTCTCAGTGACGTGTCACAGCACCTTGACAAACACTGCAGCTGCCAGCTCAAAATGCTCCTTGCATTGTCACCACTGCTGAATCATTTATTAAAAAGGAATAAATGAAGGCAGCAGACTTTTCTGCTGCGTGAGGCAGCCCTTGTCTGCACTGCTGAGGGTTCTGCAGCAGTCACACAGGGCTTCTCCACTCGTTGCTGTTTCCTCCCTTCTCTCTCTGCACTTGTCAGAGTTATTCTTCCTTGGTGTCACCACCACCCCTCCTGGCTCGGCACACACCCTCTGCTTTTGCTTTTAACTGGATTCTTACCATAGTGGGGTCTTTTGAATGCAAAACATATGATGCAGCCTACACAGTTTGTAATTCACTTTTTTTCCATGGCCGAGTTGGAAGGAGTAGGATAAATGTCCACTCACACAGCTGAATTTCTGCTCTGGCACTGGGAACATTTGGGGGTCAAGTTTCTGCCCCTCTGGAGCTGGGCTGTGTGACTTTGGCACATCCCTTAGGGCACAGAGGACTTTACAACCTGTGGTGGCAGTACTTAACCTGGTGAATGGCTCAAAATGACAACGAGAGGGGATAAATGGGATATTGGGAAGGAATTGTTCCCTGTGAGGGTGGGGAGGCCCTGGCACAGGGTGCCCAGAGAAGCTGTGGCTGCCCCTGGATCCCTGGCAGTGCCCAAGGCCAGGTTGGATGGGGCTTGGAGCAGCCTGGGCTGGTGGAAGGTGTCCCTGCCATGGCAGGGGGTGGGACTGGATGGGCTTAAAACCAGACCCAACCCCTTCCAAACCCAAACCATTCAGGGATTTTGTGAAACTGAGTTAATATCACTACATGCAGAGCTGAGGAAAGCTCCCCCTACTTCCTACCCATGTGGACAGATGTATCTGTTTTCACTTTCACATTACCACAAAAATGCGAATCCATTAGAAGCAAACATGTTTTTCTCTGGGATTTTGGGGTTTTGGTAAGGTCCATCATTGGTTTTGGTTAAGGTCCATAATTGGCCACCTCAGAAATTTTTGAGCACTGTCAGCTGCTGGGTCAAACACCGCCGAATGTTATGGTGCATTGGAAAAAGATTCTTTAAAACCCCAAAATTTGGCTTCTGAACCCCTCTGAGTCATTTGAAAACGCAAACCAGTTACTGGTGTGGCTCCATGGGCTTGCTCAAAAGTCATTTCCATCAAATATTTTGAAGGAATATCTGAGAAAACCCACAAAGTGCTACGAACTTGGGAGTGGATTGAGCAGCAGAGATTTGTGGTTTGCTGCATAATTTGCTGCACTGCTGTCTCACAGAGAACCACGTTTGCTTCCAGAGGTGATTAAATAACAGATGACACTGAACTAATTAGAAGATTCTGCCATCTAGTGACTCGAGCAGCTACGTGGAGCTTTTGCACGACCCTTCAGCTGAGGTTCGAGGACATCCTTGAGGGCTCAGAGCAGCAGCTGACTCTGATCATCAAAACCCAAATTTTCCTCTCAGTACACAGCGTTAATCTTCCTATCTGGCACTCATTTGGTGTCTCTCCAGCATTTATCTGCTACAAATGCTGGCAGTATCTTTATTTATTTATGTTTCTCTCCATATTAAGTCTCTGGAAAACAACCAACGTCTGTTTGCTGCACCTTTATCTTTAACCTGTCTTGCTTTTTGTTTTAAAATGTCACTTTTCTAGGACAGCTGCTGACAGACAGGTACCAGTGTGATGCTAATAACATAACTATATGGCTGGAACATGTTATTTTTCCCTCATGTTGAGTTCAAATAAGACATTGGATGACAGGTGCTTTTGGATGATCACTCACTCTCCACTTACAGCACTTTTTGGCTGTGATGTTTCTCACGGCTGCGTTGTCTGAAAACTGAAAACTTCTCTGAAATTATTTTCCAACTCTGATCTTAATATTTCCTCCCTTCAGAGCCCTCCTCACCACACCACCAGTTTTGGGCTTAAAAACCAGCACCAAATTTGTTTCTTCAATGAGAAGCTGGAGCAATTTGCTCCTTGGAGATATTTCTTACTTTGCTCTTGTAGGTCTCAAGAAAAGGGAGTTTGATCAATGTTTTCAGTTAAATGGAAACATCTGAGAGCCCAAACCCGCATTTTATAAATTGTCGAATAAAACTGGTATCAAAAGGAGCTTCTATTTCTGCAGTATTTTTAAATATCACCCAAATTTATCATTAGTATAATAAAAAAGCGTTTTGAAAAACCTTGACGACTTCATTTCTTAAATGCATTGGTTGCTAAAATGAAGTCATGGAAATTACATCTCACATCACTCACAGAATCTTGCTAATTGGATTGATTATCTTGCTGATATTTTATGACAAACAGAGCTCAGCTTTCGGAACATATGGAGAAATAAGATGTCTTTTAAACTTACCTCAGTACTGGGCTTGCAGGGGTGACTGGCATTATGGAGTCAGAGGATCCCAGAGAGGTTTGGGTTGGAAGGGATCCCAAAGCCCATCCCATTCCACCTCCTGCCATGGGCAGGGACACCTTCCACTATCCCAGGCTGCTCCAAGCCCCGTCCAGCCTGGCCCTGAAGCTTCTTCTTCAGGCTTCATATCAAACAGGATCACTGAAATCTTGGGAATTTGCAACTTTTCTGCTGAAAGAAGCCCAAATCAGGAACTCAGGTCAGCCTCAGAGTCCATTTTCACAGCAAGAGAAGAACTGACCTGGGCATTGCTGGAGGGAAAAAACAGTTCTTGGATTATTTTAATATTGTTATCCAAAGCACTTTTGTGAGATGGATTTCCAGAAAAAGGCCTGCAGCTCACTGTGTGTATTCTATCATTTCATGTTGGACACCAGCAGGAATTTCCCCATGGAAAGGGTGGCCAGGCCTTGGCAGGGGCTGCCCAGGGAAGTTTGGGGTCCCCATCCCTGGAGGTGTCCAAGGAAGGCCTGGAGGTGGCACTCAGAGCTCTGGGCTGGGGACAAGGTGGGGATCGGGCATAAGCTGGACTCGATGGCCTTGGAGGGCTTTACCAACCTCAGTGATCCTGGGATTCTGGGATTTTGATACACCTTTGTCACAGAAATGCTGGGCAGCTGGTTTTAATCTACTGTGCTTGAGCTGAAGCAGCTGGCTGTGATGAATATGTGCTCTGGTACTGCTGGAGATCTATCAAAATAATAAAGCATCCTCAAAAAGAGTCCGAATCAGGTTTGTATTTAGCCTCATACCTTGGAAAAAAAATAAAAAGAGATGAGAAAAAAGAGTACTGAAACGAATCAAGCATTTTAACCTGGGTGTTTTGCTGAAAGGCAAGTCCAGGAACACCCTCAGAATCAGAAATAGATGCTAATTTCTGGAGGACTGTGCATATATTGTTATTGCTTGTTTTGCCAAGAGCTGTCCCTGCTCCTGGGAAGCTTTCACTGCGACGACTTTAAGAGTGCACCAGTGTGCAGGCAGCAGTGGTGCTGCAGCAGATTCCCTAATGGTAGAATTCAGATGGTTATCCCAGAAACTGAATACTGAGGAGCAATAAAAAACAGCTCCTGTCTGGGTCCCAGAAGTGATGAAGTGGCAACTTGCAATGGGAAAATAACAGGAGGCAACGACAGCATCCTGCAGCTGCTGAGCCTTGGAAGGAGAGTTTCTGGCCCACTCAGGAGCTGTTTATCAATGGTAGTGCTGAGGTTTTCGGAGAGTAAAGTGCAGCACCTGAGGAAAAAAAACCCATTATTGAAGGCCCAGGTGCTGTGCTGGGTTTGGCTGGACTGGGGGCTCCTGTCCTGAGTGAGCATCAGAGCAGATGGAGCTCAGAGCTATGGACTAAATTAATTCAACAGACACCGTGTGGCGTCCATGGACATTTTGCAGGGGTGGGCTGTAAAGCAAAGGAGTGATATCTGTGCATTATTGGTAGAGAAGGGAAGGGTAGGAGGGTAAAGGAGTTGTTCTGAGTAGTGTGGGGCCTGAGCGTGACACAAATGGTGGGGAATGAGGGGTGGAATGGGCTGGGTTTGGGCTGGGCTGGGCTTGATTTTCTTCCCAGGGGCTGCTTTAGGGCTGTGTTTGGGTTTGTGCTGAACACGAGGCTGACACCACAGAAATGTTTTTGGTATTGCTGAGCTCACCCAGAGCCAAGGCCTTTCCTGCCCCTGCACTGGTGACCCCAGGGATATCCCAGACCGTGTCACTTCTTGCTCAGGATGTGCAGTGGGGGAAGAAGGAGGAAGGGGGAGGCGTTTGGAGGGATGGCTTTGGTCTCCCCAAGTCACCGCTCTGTGGGATGGGGCCCTGCTCTCCTGGAGGTGCTGAACAGCTGCCCAGGCCAGGCGAGAGCTGAAGGAATTCCTTGTTTTGCTTTGTGTGTGTGGTGCCTTCTGCTTCCCCTGTTCAAGTGCCTTGATCTCAACCCACTGCAGTTTTTCCCCTCCCGATTCTCTTCCCGATGCCGCTGGTGGGGAGTGACCGAGGGCTGTGAGGGGCTGCCTGCCTTAGACCAGGACACATGTGTGGCTCATACAGCTCTAAAAGAGCACAAATGGAGAGATTTTTGTCAAACTCCCCAAAGCTGAACAGTAAATTTTTCTACACATGATTTGCAAGTGGGCTCTGAGGCTTCTCACGTATTTGTTTTAAAAAGTTGCCTTTCTACATACTTTTAAAAGTAGACAAGTACAATAATATACAAAAAACACATACATAATGTATATGTATAACAATATAATAATGTCTATTATATAATGATTTATGATGATATAATTTATAATGAAATTCTGATGTAATAATATACAAGTAGAATAATGAAATACTGGACTTGCTGATTAATAAATAAATAATTAAAACAATATCATAAATAATAAAGAAATACTTTGATATTTTAAGGTTTCTCCTCCAATATTGGAATTTATTTTGCTGACATGCAGTGGCTGCCTCCTGAATGTTCAAAATGCATGGGGATGTGTGTGATGTCTTATGCATCCTTCCTCAAAAATCAATTCCTCCCCCCACCCTCAAGAATTAGATGGCAAACCTGCTGTGAATTACTCAGTCAGAAGTGTTTCAGCTCGTTGGTGTACAGAGCTATTTGCTCAGTCTGTCCAGCTTGTCTTGCTAATGGTCTTTCCTAATTTTTCTTAGCACTTACAAGCATCAGTTGTGGAAAATAAAGCGTTGGAAATAGCTCTGCACAATCACGCTTAAATGATCGTGGTTATTTTTCAAATCAGCAGAGAAATGTTTAATAAGTGCAGGTCACCTGTTCAGTGAAATGGAATTTTTTGGGAGCAGTTCTAATTAGTAAGCTGTCATCTGTTATCAAGTGCAGATCAACCGATATTCCTTAGTTAGACTGTGAAAAAAAGTGTTCTTTTTTACACTGGAAATGAATGGAGACCTAAATGCTTAATAGTGTGAGCACCCAGCCTTCTAAAAACAGGTCATTACACCCATGAAACCAGAGGTGTTGCAAATATCAGCTCATTCTTGCAGCACTAATAAGAAAAGTTTTCATTAAAAGAGAGAAATACCTTCCAGCTAAATAGAAACCTGAAAATAGTAAAAAAGTATATATTACATACATGCATTCAATTACTTTTTTTAATTCCTTTTTTTTTTTCTTTTTAATATCTGTTGCCTGGAACTGCCCTTTTCCTGTAGGTTTTACAGTGTAATCACCCAGAGGGATCTGCCATTCCCACTGAGGAGCTGTGACATCAATGCTTTGCACATCTGCTCCTACATTCTGCATATTCCCACTTGTCCAAGGATTGCGTCCCCTTAACTCCCTCATCCCCCCTTGTTTCCTGGCCATATTTGTACCCTGTAGAAAATTCATTTGTGCTGGCATTGGCAGTAAATTTTTAAAGACTCTGTAGCTCTACCTTTCACGTTTTGCTTATGTTTCTTAGGTTAAACCTCAATTTCCAACTGACATAGAAGTGAAAAGCAATTAGTAGTTAATGGAACAGAGTATTTATGGCTAAGAGAATGCTGTAGGGTAAGGAATATCATCACAGTGGGATTGAGGGAGGGTTGGAAACGGGAACACAGGATGGTGTGGAGAAGAGCACAGGGATGCGGGGATTAAAAGTGGGGCTCAGATCGGCTCTGGAGACCTCAGGTCTACAGAAGGCCAGGAAAAGAAATGCTGACCCAGGAGCTGAGCAAAAACAGTTTCAGAGGTAAAAAAGTAGGCAAAGGTCCTGTTCTCAGCATGCTCGGGGCACTCTGCCCATCCCAAATTCAGCTGTAGTGCAGAATTGCAGGTGAAAGATGAAAGGTCAAGGAATTGGACATTTTTAGCTTAAAAATGACCCCTAAAGGTGCTTAGAGTGAGGAAGAGCATCATACTGCTCCTCGTGAAGGACATGGGGGTGCTGACAACTTCCACCACTTGTCCTTCTCCCGGTGGGAGGTCACCACCTTGGGAGCCAGAGGGGCACTGGAGCAGTGAAGGTAGGAAGGCAGGCAGGCAGGACACAGCCGTGCAAAAGAAGGGCAAAAAATCATTTTACAGCTGAAATCCCTTCCTAGGAAGTTGTCTTCTTTTCTCTGTTTATGTTCCTTGCCCTGCAGCATCGTTAGTCAGAAATATTCTGTTCAACATAGACTAAGCACTTCTCACTTCAATGTACATTGAATATGCATCCATTCCTTCCTTCCTTCCTTCTTTCCTTCTTCCTT
>VYXC01012393.1:85722-142313 GCA_013397175.1 Platysteira castanea
CCCAGGGTGGTACCTCTGAAGGCCTTTCAGATAAATCCCTGCCTTTACTCCCTTACTCCTGTCCAGTCTCTGTTTCTAGGTAGCTGGAGAAGGCATCACAGTCAGAGAAAGTTCACAGTCATGCTGAGATTTCCTGATCTCAAGACATCCGGGATGAAAACAATGGAATACAAAACCTGCTGTTAGGAAAAGCCAGGAGGCTCTGCTGGGGGAAGGCATGGAAATACCCTCAGTTACTGAACCTGTCTTTTAAAAGCTCTTTTATTCTGTGGCTGCTCCTTCTGCTGGAAGTGTCAGCGGCTCATTCCCGCCTCACTGGCAGCGGGAAGGGGCGCTGGGAATCTCCAAATGGGAAGGGAAGGGCAGAGAGGGAAAACTGCGCAGGGAAAAGACGCTCAGGCGCAAAGCAAGAGGAGAAACGGGAGACCAGAAGAAATGGGAGAGAAGAGAAAATCGATGCATCAGAAGTACTGGGAGGGAAAAACCCTAATGAAATAATTCCACTGAGCAGAACCTGAGGCTTACCAAAGCAGCATGTGAAGGTTAGCACTGAAATTCTTCTTTTGTGTGTAATAATATAAACGTAATCAACAAGGAATACATAAAAATGACAAACAGTGAAAGATCTGCAGCTTGGGAGAACCGGAGTGTTGCTGACTTTGGGGTATTTGTGTAGAAGCCACCTGAAATGTAAGTGGTGTTTGGAAGATGAAGAGCAGGTTGTAACTTAGAACACAGAGGAAATGTGCACTGGGAACATGGTGAGAAACATCAGGAAAAGGAGATTACTGTTTGCAAGTTTTTAAGGTAAATTGAGTGGTATTGATAGTAAAAGTTCAAGCAAAAATTCTGAAACTAAATTTTTCTATAGCACGTGTAACCTGTGAATTCACAGGCATCACTTTAAATCATTTTCTAATACAACATTTACAGTCCTCACCCTTTGGTTTTGCCTTGTTGACCTTGCAGCAAGTAATGCAAAAATCTGCACAGGGGACAAAAACTAGATAAGGTTTCTTTTAAAGCCATTGTTCCGTAGGGTTTTATGCATTTTTAACCTTCTGAAAGATGACTAATGGCATCTCAGTGTTCTCAAATAACATTTTATTCATAACAGAACAATAACATTTTATTCTTTCCTTATATAACTCCCTATATTTTAAGACATTTTAGTCTTTTTCTTGATTTTTTACCAATTTTAAGGAAAAAATTTTATAACATACCAAGTAAAATACTATAAATTTATAATACTCCTAGAAAATTCCATTACCTAGTGGATGGAAACAAAGCAAAAAAGTGATCTTCAGGTAGAGAAAATGGATTATTTGTTGTGAATCACCAAATCAAACACAACATTTCCAGTGTCACAAATGGAAGTAGCCATGTGATTGAAATAATTACTGGGATTCATCAAGAAGGTACTCGGCTCTCCCACCAAATTTTATTAGAAGGGGAACAGGGAGTGGTGATAACTCAGAGGGGAGCTAATGGACTTAATTTGGATTTATGGCCATGAAATGGGCAGAAATAATCCATCAGCTTTTGGGGCTGAAGTTTGGGTTCTTTGCACTGCACCTCTGTGGTGGTGCCGTGAAAATCTCTCCGTGCAGAGCAGTGTGGTGCAGGCGGATGCCAGAACTCTTTGTTTTCCTGCCACAATCAAGCCCCAGCTCGTCAATCCCTCCCTATTATTATTTCTTTTTTACACAGAAAGCTGTAAGAACACGTAGTAAGAGAATAGGGATGGTTTCTTTAGGCTTCATCTGACGATCTCTTTCCTTTGAGTAAGTTGTTACCTCTGCAAAGAAAAATTATTCGAATGTTCATAATACACGAAAGTTTTCTGATCAATGTATTTTTTATTAATAACCTACCACAGTCAATGTAAATTGTATTAACTCCCTGGAATGATAAGAAATTCTGAACTTCAAAGATATTACTTCTTTCTTCTCCAGCCATTCATTTCCATTTCTTTTTTACTCGGTCTAATATTCTTCATGCCAGTGTGACAGTTCCATGTTCAGCAGGAACAAATTAAACTTTAAGAGTCTGCCCTGTAATATTTTCATTTGAGGGGATCTGGATTGGATCCATTCATTGCTACTGACGTTTTTTCATTAAAAACACTTCTGTGGTTGTATAATAACAAAGGTGGACAAACGCTTTTTTCTCCCCTCCCTCTGGCTCTTGCTCTGGAGGAAGTACGTGGTTATGTCTCCAAAAAGAGGCAGATTCCAGGTGGATTCAGTGGGGCTGCCCCATCCCTGGAGGTGTCCAAGGGCAGGTTGGAGATGGGTACAGATATATAGATACCTATCCTCTCTGACACAAGAAGTTCATAAGACACGGACAAAAACATCAGAAAAAAAAGGACAGTAAACTTGAAGTACATTCCCTGAAGGAAGACTCTTTGTGAAAATGCAATTTCCTTTATTGTTTTTAAGGTGCTGAAATTTAAGATGTAATAAAACATGAATACCAATTTGGAAGCATTAGTTGCTCCTGGCAACCTTGAGAATGCATTATGCTTCATTTTTCCTCTCCATCATCTCTGCAGAGGCTGAGCGAGGCAATGAGTAACAGCACGTGCTTGCTGAACCAATATACACATCTGACCTCCTTTTCCCCTTCTCAGGAACAATAAATTATCATTAAAATTATGGCTGTAGGTCTGATACTCTCAAGCAGTGCGTCTCAGCTCAGGAAGAAGTTCACCCTCGTGCCACCGTTTGACATTATAAAGCAGTGCATTTCAGCCCCAAGGCAGCTGAGCGGATTTCCCAGAGGACAGCTCTGTTTGCATTTTGAAAGCCTGGCATAAAGACTCCCAAATTAATAAAATATTTTTAACATAAATCAGCATCAGTTTAAAGAAAACCCAGATTGCCTTGTGCAGAAGGGAGTAGAGCAAACTGCATATGATGGAGAGAGAAGGTGAGAAATTATTATTGAGCTGGGAGGGTGTCAGAATTACTTTTTAAACTGTACTTGAAAAGTTTACTTCATTTTTTTTCGATACAGCTAATTTTTCTCCTCGTCTTCTTCTAACACCACTCAGAGCTGCTGCAGCTGAGGAGTCAAGATATGTGGATGCCTGTAAACTTCAAGAAACACTTGTCAAGCCCCACTGCAACATCCAGTCATCAATTTAATTTACATTGCATTATTCATTAGATATTCAGAGAGAGCAACAGAGTGGAAAGAGCTGGAAATCTGTATTAGATCCAAATATACCCATCTAAAAAATTCACACCCGAGAGATTTCTTGACTGAGGGAAAAAAACCCAAAAACCAGGGGAGTTGTATTGCCATTGATTGCTATGGGGTTCCTATACCATCCCAGATATTTAGGGAGATTTGGGGAAATTTCTCCTCACTCAAGGCTCCAGAACATCTCGCCCATGCTGGTTTAGCAATCTCCTCCTGCTCTGTGAGCTCTGCCCAGGCTGTCACACCTGTGGTTCCCTGTCAGTGTGGGGGGTTCAGGCACTGGGTGTGGCAGGAAGAGGTTTGGGTTTCAGGGATACCTCTTTAATGGCTTTCAGCATGAAAGACAAAAGCAAAAGAGTGGGAAAGCAGAAGATTAAACACAGAGATGCATAAACTCTGACAAGGAAACACTTCAGGGAGACTCCTTCCAGGGCCTGAGGGAGCCAACAGGAAACATGGAGAGAGACTTCTGACGAGGGATGGAGGGACAGGACACAGGGAATGGCTTCCCACTGCCAGAGGGCAGGGATGGATGGGATATTGGGAAGGAATCATTCCCTGTGAGGGTGGGGAGGCCCTGGCACAGGGTGCCCAGAGAAGCTGTGGCTGCCCCTGGATCCCTGGCAGTGTCCAAGGCCAGGTTGGTCGGGGCTTGGAGCACCCTGGGATAGTGGAATTTATCCCTGGTGGCACTGGATGACCTTAAAATCCCTTCCAACCCAGACCAGCCTGGAATTCTGTGATCCTCTGACAATGAAGACTCAAGACAGGACGCTGGTGGATAGGCCAGGGAAGGAGCTGCTCATGCAGAATCTTGCAGGGCCTCACTCAGAATTTCCTCCTTGACTAAGAGAAAGGAAACAAGATCATCATGAGTTCCATAGAAAAAAGCAAACTCGAAGGATGTTTCAAGGGGATTGTGGGGATTGGTAAAACTCCTTACGGGAAAGGGCCAAATGTGGCAGGAAGGAGTCTCTGGGGTGTAAACAACTTAGAAAAAACGAGAGGAGGGGTGGTGAAGGTTTACTCTTGCAAGCAAACAACTTGTTCACGTAAAAATGGCCAAACTTGTGGGAGAAAACACCCAGTTCCTGTTTGGCCACGTTTGGTCTGGGGGTAGGATGCTGCTGGGAACACGGAACACACACCTGGGGGATCACGGGTGCACACCAGTTACCTGAGCCCCGTGGTGTGGGACCTGCTGGGCTGCTGTAGGCCACATCAGCTGACCAGTAAGGCCTGTGGCAGGTATTCTATCCCCACACAGTTTGTAGAGTGTTTTATGGCTGTTTCTTGATCTTAGAAAGTCCCATGCCCAAGCCAAGAAAGATCGGAGACTCCTGCAGATTCGTGTTCAGGTTGTTTATTGTTTCTTATCTCTCAGTGTCTGGAGCAGGCACAGCATGACCTGCTCCACCGAGATCCACAGCAGGAGTGACGCCCCGGAAAGGCGATTTCTCCTTTTGATCTCTTTTAGGAAAACCAACCAAGTTCTACAACGTATTATTATTTATCAATTTATACCAATAATTCTCAACCTTTTCTTAACATGACAGTGCTCCCTCCACCAATCCCCATCACCATCGTCACAGCAGAAGATGGAGGGGAGAGAAGAAAGAGGAAGAAGAAGGGGCACCACCCTTTGCCCTCCATGTTTGCTTTTTTCTTTCTCATTCCTCCATAAATCTAAAACCTACATACACCCAGTGATAAGATAAGTTAATTACACACTTTCTTTCTGTTCTGCATTTCATCTCTCAATGTAGGCAGTTTTGTCCAGGGACAAGGCTCGAAAATGGAATTCTGAGCTTTCTGCCAGGATTCCGAATAGGTCTGGCGGGATTCCAGACCCCCCTGGACAGTGAGAGGGATACTCGGGGCTGCCACAAGACCAGGCTCAGCCACTGGGGCTGCCCATGTCTGGGTAAGTGACGCTTCCACACATGGGGAGCCCGGGGAGCTGCGACTCCTCCCTGTACTCACAAACCAGGACTCGTGTCCTTCCCACCAGGAGCAATAAACACACACCGTGCTCTCACCAGCAAGCACCGGGGGAAACTAAATAACTTTCTGATGATTTACTAAACCTTAAATAACTTCAGTGAGAAGCTTTTACATATATTTGATCAGGACAGACAGAAATAGACACATCAATGCGCTACACAGAATTTCCTCTGCTCACTAGCTGGTGAGACAGAGCTGCTTAGCAGGGACCCCAGGGGAGGCACCATCCTCACAACACTTCCAGTTCAATTTCTCCAGCTTGAAGGGCCTGCAGTCTTAAAACTCTACCTTATGGGTTGCTGTTTCATATTAATTTCTGAATCTATTAACGGCTTGTGAAATACCAATCTACATAAAGGGGAAAAAAAGGATAAAAAACCACTGCAACAGTCAAAGTGACGCTATTCCTGGTTATTCCTCTCAACTGTGGCACTCGTTTCTCCGTCCGTCTCTTTTCACTGCTGACACTTGGGAAAGAAAAAACAAACAACTACCACCACCAAAAGAAAAAAAAAAAAGTGTTAAATTTCATGCTTATGCTTATATAGTTTTTTCATTCAGCAGCTGAAACAAAAACTGAATGTTTGGAAAGCAAGAGGAAATGATCCTAATTACAGTTATTATCTGGATTTTATGTCTTTGTGGGGGTTTTTTTGAGAATCACCAAATGATTCCTTGCAGCACTGACCAGTGGATCCACTTTTTTCCAAATCTTTCTTTTGTTGCTCATATCCCTTCAGAAGCCCTTTTTGTTGCCCTTCACATCCCTTTCCAAATCCAACTCCAGGCAGGCTTTAGCTTTTCCAACCCCATCCCTGCCTCCTCAACCTGGAGCCCCCTTTGGGGTGTTGGGAATGTAACTACTAAAATTAATTGCTGAAGCCCGAAAACCTTGGGAGTTTTTAGTTTTAGTTCTCTTGTAAAAAAATAAAACAACCTTCTCAAAATAAAGGGTATATCTCATATGGCTGGACCTCTCTGCAAGGGCTCTCCCAATATGTCGCTGTATTTATAATCACACCTCTTAACTTCAATTTAAGGCAATAAAATATTTTTGTAAAAATCACCTTGAAGAACGTCAGATTGTTTTCAGCTTTTTGGGAATCACCTTCTTACCTTTTCTTTCACCAGAATTATCAAAACAGATGATTTAAAATTCCAGTGATTAATCAAAGCCTGTCCTCGTTCTTCCACCCAACATACAGTTTTTTCCTCTAAATCAATTATTTGCCCGGATCTGCTCACAGAGTAATACTTTTTCTGGTTTTAGCTAATTAGATTTTGCCAGGTCTTGTGCATTTTCAGTTGTTCAATCTCCATCAATCACTCTAATTGGAGCAAAGAAGCAGTGGTTTGCATGATCTTGCTATTCAGTGTAGTCAGCTAGGCTGTCAAATAAGTTAGATGGTGCTTGTTTTCCATTTTATTTATGTATTTCAAGCAATATTGGTGAAATTGCAAGCACTGATGTGATTTAGAGGTGCTGTTTTGACTGGGGAGTTACTGGTAAATTAACGATTATTGCAAGGTAATATGGAGCATGATTTTGCAAGTGTCAGCTACTTTTTAAATCTCCAGAAATTGGTTATTTCCCGCTTTATCTCTCCTGGCTGTATCCAAAATAACTGAAATTAGGCATATTCATGCTCCACATCAGTCTCCACCTGTTTTCATGAAGTTTGACTGCAATCTGACTCTGCTGAGGTGCAGTTCTGAAAAGCAATATTCAGTCACTTGAACTGCAAAATCCTGTTGTACGACCCCGTAGCACAAATTCTGCCTCTTTATCAGGGAAAAGCAATGAATTATTACTGCACCTCTCCATTCCCCAGGTCCCGGGAGTTAAAAGAGAGTAATTGCTGCTGTGCAGCTAAATTAAAAGTGTTGTGTAAACTCGGTATTGGCACCTTGCAGCTCAGTTATTTGCAGGGGTGGTTGTTTTAGGGGCTGGTTAAATTAATTCTCTACCAATTCCTCTTCACGGATTTCCCTCTCGGTGACAAATTTAAACTCATTAAGTGCTTTTCCATCGCCCGTGTCCATTGAAAATGGAGAATTTAGCAAATCTCAGGTTGACAGGGAGTTTATACGGGAAGCAGTCAGAACAGTGGGCTCTGTAGCATCACCTGTAAACAATATATTCCAATAAAAAAGCCTTCCCAAGGATGAGATACCCCACTACCCTCCCAGAAAGCCCCACGCTGCTGCTACATTCCACATTTCATGCAAGAACTGCCTCGTGCTCGGGTAGTTACACAACACTCAGCTCTTGCTGGCCAGGTCGGCTCTGCATCTAAAGATAAACAAGCTAAAATGTGCTAAAGTTTGGTTGACTCCTGGAATACTTAGGGAAATTTAGGAGAAACATATGGTGAAACAATCTGGCCGTATTAATTTCAAGGAGAAGTCTTTCTCGCAGATTAAATGATGTAATTCCCAATATATAGCCCCCTTCAAAATTAAAATGTTTGCCTGATGCATGAAGTTCAAAGAGTCTTCAAACTTCCAGAGCCACGTCCTGGGAATTATAGGAGTTAGAGTTTCCTTATGTCACTCACTACCTCTGAATTTTACTCTAAAAAATACAACTCTGCTACCAGATCTGTTCTCCGAGATTCAAATTACTCTAGAAATTAATAATCTAATATTAGGCTGTTTCTGAGCACAGTACCAAGTCCACCTACAGGAAAGTGTATTTATGTCTTGCTTGTAAAAGTTGGAACAAAACTATGTGTGAGGTTGATGACTATTTATTTATTAATTAATTTGTGGGAGCCACATGGACAACTGAAGATTTTTACCCAGTGTATTTCTTTGTCTGGTGGTGAGGAGAAGTTATTTATCAACAAAGTGAGATCTGAAACTGTTTATTATTACTTTTTGTTAATAAAGAGTCAGCCCAAGTACAGTTATGAAAGTCCACTGGCCCAGGCCTGTGGAGCTAATCAAATTGATAAGCCAGCCCCAAACATCAAGGATCCCAAAGGACTTGATTTCTTCCACCAGCTGGATTTCTGAAGCCACGCTTGCCATTTTACTGACGTCTGTTTTTTGTTCCTTCCTTTCCACACTGAGGATCTCTTCAATTTTGGGTCACATTTGGAAGCCTTCCAAGCCATGCCCTCACCAGCTGTGTGACTGTGTCTGTGTGGTTGTCACATCTCCTCTCACTGGTTCAGCCCCTGTGAAAAGCTCAGCTGTGAATATCTGCTCTCACCAGGGATGGACAGGGACTGGACAAGGGCCTGGAGTGCCAGGACGAGGGGGAAGTGCTTTAAAGCTGAAGGAGGGCAGGGTTAGGTGGGATATTGGGAAGGAATTGTTCCCTGGGAGGGTGGGGAGGCCCTGGCACAGGGTGCCCAGAGAAGCTGTGGCTGCCCCTGGATCCCTGGAAGTGTCCAAGGCCAGGTTGGATGGGGCTTGGAGCACCCTGGGATAGCAGAAGTTATCCCTGCCCGCAGCACGGGTGGGACTGCATGATCCCAAAGTCCTTTCCAACCGAAACCATTCTGTGATTCTCTGATTTTCAATCCTTTCTTTAGTTCTTTAGTTCCAGAGATCTTCACACATTACATAGCCCCTCCACCCAACCCAGATTTCTGAGTGGAGGCCCAGTTCTTTTAATTCTAAACCTCCAAATCTCTCTCCGAAGTCCTGAGCTGTGACTGTAGCTTTTCATGGAGTCTGGTAACAAACATTTGCAGAGCCAGGAGTTGGACTCCATGCTCCTTGTGGGTCCCTTCCAGCTGGGAATATTCTGTGGTTTCATCATTCTATGAAGTGCATTTCTGGCACTAATTTCTAAACAGTGTTTGTAGACAAATCCGCATTATTTATTTTCAGAGAGATGGAAAATACATGAAACAAACTCAAACTCAAACAAAAAACATTTCTAATAAGTATTGTGCTTGGACAAAAATGAACGCAGGTTACTTTGTGCTAATTGGATTGGTGTCAAGAGCTGTGAAGAGGATTTTGCTCCTGCTCACTCTGTACAGATAATTCCCAGAATTTGCAATACTCGTATACAATCTGAGCAAATCCTGTCAGACTGGAGTAAGCATTAATCCACAGAAATTACGGTGTGCAACCAACTACATTTCAATCCATTTCAAATCTACCTGTGTCCCTAATCAGTGGACGATCTTTTGAAATTCTTCCTGTCCCCATCCAAACAGACCAGTCTGATAACACACAGCATTTTCTTGCTGGACAATGGAACCTTTTCCTTCCTGGGATGTTACAGGGGCAGTCCAATGACTTCAGCCCAAATGAACAAACCTGCTAGATGGCAAAACATCCTTAGATTCATACAGCCAAGCATTCATGGAATCATTAAGGTTAGAAAAGATCGCGAGTCCAACCTGTTGTCCTGTTTTTTGCTAAGCCTTCTCTTATAGCCTTGGAGTCAGAGATTTTCACACAGTTTCATGTAAATAATGGCCAATGTTTATTTAACTGTCTTTTCTGTTTTTCATTCCTTTCGTGATAAGAGAAAGTTTGATGAGCATCCTTTTTCTCCAGTGGGATTGGAGAGGAAGTGACATGTCCTCCAATCCCTTGTGGAATTGAAAACCCTATAAAGTATCAGAAATGTAAATAAAATCTCTCTTTTTCCCTCTTTCTGATGAACCTAGCAGGTGTGAGAGTGTCCTTTATTGTGCCTTTACCAGCACAGCAACCTTTGCCCAAATTCCCCGTCCTCACTAAACCACCCCACATCTGCTGGCTGCCAACATCCATCACTTCATTTGACCATCTGTAGTGCTGGGCAATTTGCTTAATTGACCTATTCTACAAAACCGCCTTATCTAGGAGAGGAGGCAGGACTTGGAATGTTCCTGTGAAAGATCAGGTGGATGGCAGAGCTGGGGAATGGCTTCCAGGACTGTCCTGCCGTGCAGGGAGCAGGCTGAGCTGGGCAATGCCATGGCAAGAGGGAAAGGAATCGTTCCGTGTTTGTCCCAGGATGGTCCCTGGTGAAACAGGCAGCTCAAGGCTCAGAAACCCCGGCTTTGGCAGTGATATTAAACGAGCTGTGGGACCTGTTATCACAGAGCAGTGCGGGGTGGAAATGTCAGGGAAAACTGAGCAGGAGGATTAGGGGAGGTGTTTAATGACATGTTTTCTCTCCTGAACATCTTCAGGCAGAGGCTGGGACAACAAATGTATTGAGGAGAGTGTGTACCACTGCCTTTTTCTTGTGTTTTCCCATCTGAACCTGTTTTTGCCCACTGCTAAAACACAGATTCTGTCTAAATGACCACTGAGCTGCTGCACGACGTCTGCCCTGGTGTTTGCAGGGAGCTTCCGTGTGAAACTCTTCAATTTATTCTGTAGAGCAGCATTTATTGCAGGAAGGCTCCATCACCATTCAGCTTAGAGTAATTATTCCTGTCTGTACCCAAGAAAGCTCAGCAATCCATCTTGGCCAAGAGAAATCCACATATTTTGTAAAAAAGTGGCCCTGTCAGAGCTCAAAGCCCTTACCCACAGCAAAATCCATGTTAATGTTGCAGAGCAATCTGCATGTGCTTGTGTGAATGCATTACCTATTGATTGGAGAATTTGAAATAGTCCTGATGGAGGTGTTTGCAAAACTGATAATCAAACTAGTTTTAAAATCCAAAAAAAAATATTAAACTTTATTAGATTCCTCCATGGACAATAAATTTCTTAACCAGCTGTTTGTTCTGACATATTTGCCATCGAGTCTACAAATACAGAGGTGCTGGTCTTCAAAAATTGCTTTTAAATTATCTACAGGCCCTGCTACCACGGAGCTGGTGCCATGGAAATGGTGGAGATGGACACAGTCCTCCGAGGTTCTTGGTCACTCAGGCCTTGAGAGGTCTGCGAGGAGAGAAGTTGAAACCAATGTGAACCTTTTTATTTTTTCCTTTGTTACATTTGTGACATTTTTATGTTTCTGCCCAAACCCTCTAAAGTGGAACCTCAGCTGTTCCTCACATTAATTTGGTTTTCTGGCTTCACCAAACATCCCTGTAGTCTCCTGGGAGGGAAATGCTGCCCTTTTGCAGCCCCTAATGCTCATCTTTTCCTTAGCCTGGCAGTTTTTATCACTCGCCTGCCTCCTGTTTGTTGCTGGCTCGGTGGTCACATTGCTCATCCTTCTGTGCCAGTGTGCCTGGGTTTGCCAGCCCTGTTTGCAGCCCCTGGTTACACCATGTTACTACACTTATTAGTTAGTTCTGAGCCCAAATACATTAATTTTATCCTAATAACAATTTGCTGGTGTCACTGCTTTGGCTGCACAGAGAGTGGCTTTTACAGCTGCTGTTGTTTGTCGTGGAGACCATCCTGAAATGTCCCCACAGCCACGGCAGCAGTTTCAGTGCACATCGTAAAGTGAAATGTTTGAAAACCACATTTGTGCCTAAAACCCCCTGAGGCAGATTTCCAGCTCCAGACACTCAGGGCTTTACCTCTGGAAGTTCTGGGCATAACCTGAGCTTGTTTTGGCCTCTCCATCAACCACGTGGAACACTTTTGCACGTGGATACAGGGGAAATTCCAAGGGATTTGAGGGAGGTATCTGCTGATCCTGTTAATGAGGACACAACCCAGCAGAGACAAAGCTTGCAATTCACCTTCTACTGAAGGAGCACTGGCTACCCATCTAAAGAAACACTTCTTTATCATCCTGAAATAAAACGTACCATTTAAATTCACTGTTTGCAGTGTTTATAAGTCCCAGAAGTTGCTATTTTCATTATTTATTCTTTCTAAAACAATCACTTTGTTACCCAGGCAAAAGCAGGTGGAGAAGCCTGTCCAGAATTATTTAAACTGATCTGTAAGAAACATTTTTGTTTCTTTGCCATGCTGCCAGGTATGCCTGCTCTGCCAGGTACAAATAACCTGAATTTATTCCTCTAGCTGCTCTCCCAGGCCCCAGAACTTCATCATGGCTATAACCTCCAACTCCTACTATCCTAATTGCTAATTGTTTGGCTAATTCCTTTCTTAAGAAGTGGATGAAGATAAGGAAGCTCCTATCAGAGACTGCAATGGGATAGAGAGCTCCAGTCAGTGATGTCAGTGGCCAGGATTTTTGGAGGAGAGGGGGGAAGCATACAGGGCTGCTCTGCTGTGAAAATACATTTAAGAAGGGTGAAAACACTTGCACAGGCAGTGAGGAATGAAGGGAAAAAAGGGACAAAAAGAAAAGTGGATGTGAAGATCAGAAAAGAAGGAGGGGGAGAAGATTTTCCAGGTGCTGGAGCAGAGTTTACCCTTCATTTTTGTGGAAGAGACCCCAGTGGAACAGGCATTTCCCCAGGTGTTGTCCTGCTTTTGCTAAGCCTTCTGGGTATATATGGAGTCAGAATTCTTTCTCACGGAGTTTCATGTAAACAATGGCCGATGTTTATTTAACCGTATTTTCTGTTTTTCATTCCTTTTGTGATAAGAGAAAGTTTGATGAGCATCCTTTTTCTCCAGCAGGATTGAGGAGGAAGTGACATGTCCCCCAATCCCTTGTGGAATTGAAAACCCTATAAAGTATCAGAAATGTAAATAAAGTCTCTTTTTTTCCCTCTTTCTGTGAACCTAGCAGGTGTGAGAGTGTCCTTTATTGTGTCCTTTACCAGCACACTCCAAGTCTGTGGAGAGGCCCCTGGCAAGGACTGAGTCCCACCCTGGGTTATCCTGCAGGATTGCAGCTCATGGGCACAGGCAGGGGAAAGGTGGGAGGAGGAAGGAGGGACAGAGGTGAAATACCGCAGATGAACCTGAGCTCCCCATTCTCCACCCCCTCTGTGCTGTTTGGGAGGGATGCAGAGGAGCTGGCAATGAAGGTGGGCTTTTAATTCATTTCTCACTGCCCAACCCTATTTTAATTGGCAATTAGTCATGTTAGTTTCCCCTGGGTAAGTCCGTTTTGCCCATGAAGGTGATTGGTAAGTGATCCTCCCACCTTCATCTTGACCCAGGGGGTATTTTCATCTTATTTTCTTCCCAAAGCTGAGTGAAAGAGCAGCTGGGTGGGCAACTGGCAGCACGGCTAAAATTGGGCAGGCGTCTCGACCGAAATAAGAGGCCCGGTTTGAGAAGGTGGAGAAAGAAAAACTTGGTCCCTGCAAAAGATTTCTGCTGAATATTTATGAGAGAAAAGAAAAGAGAAGGAAGGAAGGAAGGAGGGAAGCGAGGGAGGAAGGGAGGAAGGGAGGAAGGAAGGAAGGAGGGAAAGGAGGAAGGGAGGGAGGAAGGGAGGNGAAGGAAGGAAGGAAGGAGGGAAAGGAGGAAGGAAGGGAGGAAGGGAGGAAGGAAGGAAGGGAGGAAGGAAGGAAGGAAGGGAGGAAGGAAGACAGGGTCCCCAGGGAGTTAACTCTTTGCCTGATATAGTTTGTGAAGAAATAGTTGCCTGAAATATTAAGCCTTCCCTTTATTGCTGATACTTTTATTTCATCAGCTTTATAAACCCACGATGTCCTCTTGCTTTCCAAGGTTTCTCCCGGAGCTGCTGTCCGTGTTACCCCTCAGCCTGACCCTGGCTCCCAGAGCTGTCTCTGCCCCACCACGTGGCGTTCTGAATTTAACTCTGACCATTTCCTGTCACTGAGGGATTTTTATGATGCCGTGGCCTGTGGGTGACTCTTCATTCAATTCTGCCACTGTCCCTTTCTTTCCAAGACGTTTCCGTATTCAAAATGAAGAGCATGAGCACAAATTGGAAGTGAAAATTTCATATAACTGCTCAGTGTTTTACACCCTGGATTTTCTTGTTAGAGTGGTACAAGGGCAGAGAACTACTCACATTCTCTTACAGAAAACTACAGAGGCTGCAATATTTAAAGCTGTTTGTGAATTTGAGCAACCTTTATGTCTTCTTTTCTTGTTTCTTTTTACTAACTTAATATAATTTTTTTTAAATGGGAAGCACATCAGTGCAGCCAGTTAATGCAAAGTGTTCATTTAAACAGTGCCAGAAATGATTTCTCAAACAATAAGTCAGAACCACGCAGATCTTAAAATCTGAGCACGTAGGCTTTGTTCTTCTCCACCTTCCCAGGCTTAGGAGTAAATGTAAACTGCACTTTTAGATGTTAAAACATGATTGGTACATAATGCAGCCTTTTCATTCCATTCAATAGCTGCAAGACAAGAAATGGGTTCTTCAAAAGAATATAAAGGGGGAAAAAAATCACAGGGCATTTCAGCTTTACTTTAATAGACTTAAGATAATACCAGTACTTGAAACAACCCCAGGGGAAGCTTGGTAAGAGCAAAATGAACAAAAAAAAAAATAAATAAATAAAGCATAGGAACGAAACCTACATGTTTTGCACTAGATTTTTAGGAAGGTTTCTTTTTTTTTTAAGGATTTTTTTTTCCAAGTATAGCCCTCTAATTTTCTATTCAATTTTTAAATATGCCTATTAAAAGAATATATTGAGCTATTTCTCTGGTTGTGTTTGCTGTTCATTCTAATCTATTAGTAGCCAAAAGGCAAAAGCACCAGTGCTTAATTATCTTGCTGGTAGTATGGATGGAGCCAGCTGAACTTAAAAGACAGGAATTGTTGATTTAAGCATTGCTGTGTTATTTTAATACAGCTATTTAAGCTGTTTTAAGAATAGTGTAATAGGTGTTTAAATGTTAATATTTCATTCCTCCTTTACAATTAATTTGGTGTAGTGTCCCTGATGAATGAATTATTAGGTAAAACTAATATATTCAAGCAATAGAAAAGGCAGTTTCTCAATTAAAAGGGGCATCTACTTGTTTTCTCCAGAAAAAGTGAGAAAAATCCTATTGGTAAGGATGAACCTATTTCCTTCAATTTAACTTTTAATAGATCAAGTTACATCAGCCAAGAATTTTCTCCAATGGACATTTTTTCAAAAAAATATCAAAGTTATTCTGGGTTAAGAGAACAGCGCAATTATATTTTCATTCTTCTGCATGGAAATTAGGAGCAAATGTGAGGCACAATAACAACAGATCACAAACAGTAATGCATGTTTGTGGTTGACTCTGTGGGATCTTCTCAGCAGGAGCAAGGAGCAAGGTACTTCATAAGAACAATAATTTCTACTGGATTGAGGCCTACAGAAGGAAGGGAGGGAAATAGGGAAAGGAATGGTAGTGGGCTGAAAGCTGTGAAGAGAAGTCACAAAAGTCAAAGAGATTTCTCAAAAATAAGGTTTTCATGACAAACCTCTCAGGCTGCAGAGCAGGTCACTTGGATCTTGAAAGGCACCAACAATTCCCAAACTCTCCACAACCTTTTTAAACATTTAAACGTGATAGGTTGAAGTTTTTTTACTTTATTCCCAGATGGACCTTAAAGCCCATCCAGTGCCACCCCTGCCATGGGCAGGGACACCTTCCACCAGCCCAGGGTGCTCCAAGCCCTGTCCAGCCTGGCCTGGGACACTTCCAGGGATCCAGGGGCCGCCACAGCTTCTCTGGGCACCCTGTGCCAGGGCCTCCCCACCCTCACAGGGAGGAATTCCTTCCCAATATCCCATCTATCCCTGCCCTCCTTCAGCTTAAACCCATTCCCCCTTGTCCTGCCCCTCCATCCCTTGGGAATTGTCTGTCTCCATGTTTCCTGTCAGCTCCCTCAGGCACTGGAGTATCAGGATGAGGTCACTCCAAAGTTTCTCTTCTCCAGGCTGAACATTCCCAATTCTCCCAGCCTTTCCTCTGCTCCATCCCTCTGATCATCAAATCCAGCCCCTCTAGGGTAGTAACCCATTCCTCTTCCATGTATCTCTTGATTGGACAATCACAAACTTTCAGTTTTGATGGAAAAGTGAGGAAAAACTGTTTTATTTTATGGCAGTTGCAGGATCGGGGTCTAAATATTTGCATTTGCCTTGTAAGGTGTGCCATGTCACTTAAATAAATGAGCACACTACTGAAAATTAAATGTTATCTTGCAACTGATTCATTTGCAATCATTTAGCACTGGCTAGATTTTACACTAATTGCTCTATGAGATTAATGAATTTACAGAGCTCTTTGAGCCTCTTTCATTTCTTGGCAAAGCACCTTGCAAGGAGCCAATAAAAGTGGCTCACAAGCTACATCAGATGTGAGATATCTCCCAAACCTCTGCCTAGAGACAGTGAATGCCATAAACTGGAGTTCTCCATGAGATGGCTGCCTCCAATGTAAAAAAAACCAACTCAGAATTGTTTACTTTTTTGTATTTTCTCAGGTTTCTTCTTATTATTTTATTGGATGACTCAAGGAGAGTCAGCATGTAGATCTTTAGGTATGTACTGTCCTTCTCCCATTATCAGGGTAGAGTGCTGCCTTTTTGTAGAATATATTTTAACAGATCTGTTCATGAACAGAAACCCTGAACTGTAAAAATTAGAGGTTAAAGTCCATTTGGTATAAAAATGAATGATTATATATTCAAAAGGAAAGACTGCTAGTCCAAGTTGGAATTCTCTGACTCTTGTTTTCACAGAGAGATCACTGATATTTATAGAAGTAACACATACAACCACACATATCCCTGAAATTTATGGCTCAGTTGAGATCACTGCTTTTATTTCCACTGGAGCTTTTCTGTTGAAGTCACTGGGGATTCATGCTAAGAAAAAGAGCTGTGGGGAGGCATAAGTAGTATTTAATGTGTGTGTGTGCGTGGTGCTCCAGGAGTTCTGTAATCAGAGCAGCAGCATGTGGGCAAAAGCTTTGTCTGCTGGGTAGTCAGAATTTCCAAAAGGAAAAGAGTATTTGTTCAGGGAAGCCTTGTAATAATGGGGTTTGTGGAGCTGTTTATTCCTTGCCTATTTGGATGTAATCTCTCACGACAAATATGACTTTCCAAGTGAAATTTCCCTGATTTCTATGTCAATACTTAGGCATGCTGGCTCCAAAGCCATAGAGGCATTTTTTTTTCTCCCAGATTAAATGAAATTAATTTTTTCCAAGTAGCTTTACAGTTTTAAAACAATTAACATGTTCTGAACCAACTCTAAACAGGCAGATGGTGCCATCATCTTGGGGGATTGGAGCAACCAAGGAAGGTGCCCCTGCAGGGGCTGGAACAAGGTGGTCTGGAAGGTCCCTTCCAACCCAAACCATTCTGGGATTTCGTGATTGCATGATCAAGCACAACAGGTTTTTATTAAACCCTCCATGGCTTCCATTGTGGTTGCCCTTTCACTCTTTCTTGTAGGTTGTTGATTTTTTTTGGGAATAGAGGCTGTAAGTGTGGCTGTGCCTCCAGGGGATGACAGTGTGCTTACAGCAAGTGTCACCCCTAATCTCCAGGTCCTTAAGATGAAAATGAATCAAGCAATGTCTAATTAAAAGCTGGGAATGAAGGCCTTAAGATGCAAAGAAGGGAGACTAACTTATCATTCTACATGTGGCTTAAATGACTGGTTCTGCACTGAAATGCTCCTGAAAGCTGTTTTACACTGGATTTCCATAAAAATCAGTAGTTTTCTCTCTGTTTCACTCTGCTCTCTAGCAGAAGCAGCTGACAGCTGAATGGCTTCATTCTTCCTGCCCCTCGCCCTGTTCACATCCCTGGCTGCTGCTTTGAAAGGTATTTTCGTTTATTATTGACTTCCAATTTGATATTAATTTGCAACAGAAAGAGCTGATCAAAATCGTATCGAGGGAAGACTTCTCCTATCTCAGCGCAGTGTCCTGTTGCTATGGGAACGGGGAAGAGCCGAGGTTTACACAATTACCAGAGTCTAGAGTAATTCTGGATGTTGTCTGATGTTAGATATGTCTACGTGCAGGAACACACAGCCCCAGACACACACGTACAGACAGAAAATACCCACATCTGAGAGCTGCTGGCCACGATGTGAAAGGAGGACACTCCTGGTTGTCACACCTTGCTGGGGTCTCAATCTCTTGCTGCACAGACAACAGGCATTTCTCATGTCTGATCAAGTATTTCTCATTGCAGAGCCCTAAAATCTGGAGGAATTCTGCAGTGATTCCATGTACACCTGGCAGGGCCAGGATTTTATCTCAAGAGTCCTGCAGCTCATGCTTTATCCCACTTCCAGCTGTTCTGCTCTAGAAAGCTTTGAGGGATGTAGAAAGTAGCCTAAAATAACAGAATCCCCCAGAATTCCCGGGATCATCATAAAAAGAAGAACCTCTGTGTTCTGGGATGTGTCGGATCAGGGCAAGCTGTTTGAAATATATTCAGGTCTCTGCTGTGCTTCCTGTGTTTTTTAAAATTCTGTGTTTTCCCTGCTGGAGAATCACGGAATCACAGGATCAGTAAGGGTGGGAAACACCCCTGAGATCATCCAGTCCAACCCAGCACCACCACCACGGTCACCACTACCCCATGTCCTCAGGTGCCACCTTCACACCTTTGCTGGACACTTCCAGGGGTGGTATGAGCTGGATCAAAGCCTTTTCTGATCTTTACCTGCTCAGACAATTAATGCAAAAGGCCTCGGGGTTGGAAGGACCACTGGAGTCACTGACCTCAGGGTCAGAAGGGAAGATTCATCTCCCTCCTAAGCTTCTACAGACATGCAACTATACCCATCTCTGGTATGGTTTGTCTGGAATTCTTTCACCCCACTCTGTTTTTCCACTCTTCCTCATCTTCGTGTACTGAGGGCTGTAAGTTGGAGGTGGGGACAGCAACAGTGTCTGCATTTTGGGGGAGATAATACAGGTTTGGTTATAATGCAGTTCTGATAATCACCATAACTGTGAAATGTAAACAATCCCAGAATGGGCTGGACAGAACCTTCAGGATCACCCTTTTCCACCCTCCCATCTTGGGCAGAGACACCTTCCACTAGCCCAGGCTGCTCAGAAATTGTGTAAGCATGGTGTACAGCAGTGAGTAATTTACTCAGTTTAGGGCATTTTTTGACATTTTTTCCATCACCACTTCTCATGGCTGCTGGTGTCATCGTTATTTTTTTTGTTAGGTTTGAAAATTTTACTGATTATCATGGCTTCCTCTTAATTATGAACATTAGTTAGTGTCATTAGTACAGCAGCACTTACAGGGACGTGAGGTCAGTGTCAAGCTGTTGTTCCCCAAAAATAGTAATAACCAATTCACTGAAAATTCCAAGCGGAAAAGCCACTAATGTTACTGAGTAGAGGAATAAAATGACATTTATTTGAAGTTTTAACTGAATTTTTCCTTTCAGTCGCCTCCCTCTCACCCACTGGGCTGGCATTTATTCAGCTGTTTATTTTGCAGTGATAGGAGCAAACAAAACACACCTCAGACAGTCAGTGAGGCGATGAAACCTAATTGAGGAGTGCTTGTACCTCACTGCATTGCCAAAGGATTAACTTTTCATACCCTGACAGGCAGAAAGACATTAATGTTGTCAAAAACTCTTTCTCAAACCTGAATGAGTGCAAAATATTGGTATTTTCCTCTTCCAAAGCACCAGAGGCTTCCAATGGAATTAAGCACTTGAATCCTGTCCAGTTCCCTGATTGGGTGGGAGATGGTTTGATGGGGAGAGACAGTTACGAACAATTCCCTCGGGACCTTGGGATGCATCTCATCAGGTCCCACAGATTTAGGGATGTCCAGGTCCCTCAGGTGCTCGTGAAGCTGATCTTTACTGGGAGGTGGGAGGGACTTTGCTCCCCCAGCCCCCATCCTGCTGCCCAGCCCCTCCAGAGGTGTGGGAACAGAGGTTGCCATTGCAGACTGAAACACAACACTTGTTGAGCTCCTCAGCCTTCTCCTCACCCATTTTTGCCACTTTCCCAGCCTTGTTTATCAAGCAGTGACACCTTCTTTGACCTTCCTTTCCTGGTGACCAGACCTGAGGAAGCCCTTCCTGACATTCCTTGTGTCCCTTGACAGGTGCAGTTCCAGCTTTGCCTTCTTCACCCCTTCCCTACGCAACCAAATTTCATCCCTAGGCTCTTCCCAGAGTTATAAGTACATATTATATTATTGGCTTTTCGCAAATATTAAAATGAATGCCATATGTGTAACGTTAAAAACTTCGCTGTATGAATACAGTTTCGATCACTTTTTTGCTATTAACAAAACTTAAAAATAGTAGTGTGATAGGTATATATTTCTTAGACTATAGCATGATATGTAGAATGCTTCTTTTACTCATGTAAATTAACTCAGAGAATGGTAATTCCCCACATTCTTGGATTATCCTATCTGGATGAAGATAATGGTGCCAAACCCCAGAGGCAACAGAATGAGTCACAAGGAGATTTAAACTGCAGGATGGAGCCACCAAAAGACTTAATCTGCAGGATGGGACCCCAAGAAGTAATAAAATGTTAAATGATTTTGCAAGAGAGAATGGGGGGCTTTTGGCACCAAGAGAGTACCAAAAAGGGAGTGGTTGAATCAGGTATGAAGGTCTCTGAATATGCAACATGCTGGTACATTTAAAGAAATGTTTTCTGAGTTAAGGTGTGCCCCTGGCTGCATGCCAAGCACCTGTATGAAATTTTGCTTTCCTGTCTCCTAATTGTCCTTTTATTAAACCCTTTAAAATTTTACCAGAAGACTGAACCTTGTTTTTCACACCAGGCCACCTGTCCATGTTCTCACTGCCTGTGCATTTGCTCCTGTCCCTTCAGTCTCGCCAGCAGAGCCCTTCTCAGCCATCCTGGGCTCCTGCCTCCCTTGCCCCATTTCTGGCTCCTGGGGATCAACGGCTCTGGCGTTCCATGGAAGATTTCCCTAAAGACCTGCCAGCTCTGTTCTGCTCCCCTCTCCCCGAGGACAGCCTCCTATGGGATCACATTTACGATCTCCTTGAAGAGCTGTGTGTCTGGGAAAACACAATAAAGACGCTCTCACACCTGCCAGGTTCAGCAGAAAGGAGGGAAAAGGCCTCTTTATTTACATATGTCACATTCTTATACAATTCCCAACTCCACAAGGGATTGGAGGACATGTCACTTCCTTCTCAATCCCACTGGAGAAAAAGGATGCTCATCAAGGTTCTCTTATCACAAAAGGAATGAAAACCAGAAAATATCGTTAAGTAAACATTGGCCATTGTTTACATGAAACTGTGTGAGAAAGAATTCCGACTCCAAGATTATACAGAAGGTTTTAGCAAAAACCAGGGCAACAGAGCTGAAGTTTGTTTTCCTAAAGTTCAGGGGCCTGACTTCACTCCTTACCTGCTCCCTATCCCCCAGGAGTGTGAACTCCCCCAGTGCACGGTGGCTGCCTCCAGGCTCCATGGATGGATAACACTGGATTATTGGATTGATAATATTGGTTATTATTGATAATTGTAGTGCCCAGAGAGCCGTGCAACTCTGTGGGCAGAGCTTCACAAGCAGACAGTGGGTTAATTAATTTAAAATACAGAAAGGAGTGTAAGCACACCTGACGTAACACAGTGGTTTTAAACAAGAAGGAACTCTAAGGCTTTGGAAACTTCCAGGGAGTTCTTGAATTACACTGAGATAACGATATCTTTTTAAATTTTGTAATTTTGTAATTAGCTTTTTGCTGGACCTTTCGTTAAAAAAAGAATACAGTTAATTTAATTCCTTAGGAACGCACTCAAAACATTCTAAGACAAAACTGAAGGTAGAATCCTCCAACCATCCAGGTTGGAAGAGAGTTTTTAACTTCATCCAGTCCAGCCATCAATCCAGCACTGCCACTGTGACCCCTGGATCACTGAACACATCACCCAGTGCCAGATCCAGATGCCTCTTCAGCACTGCAGGGATGGTGAATCCTGTGGGCCCCCAGCTTTCCCAGGGGGAAAAGCAAACCTACAGAAAATAGGTTTTATTTAGAGTAAATACAGGTGTTGAGCATGTTTTAAGAAAAGCACTCTGTGTTTTTTAACAATGCTGTTTAGAGCATTACTTCAGTCTAAATCGCATGAATAAAAGAAACCCTGAAAGGAGAAGAGGGTCAGCCTGGATATCTCTGATATAAATTTGCTGTTTAGCGATTACCAGCCTGTGCTAATTGCTTTCATCCATCTTCACAAGGAGAAAGGAAAGACATGAGGTAAAGGAAAATAAAAACACATATTACAAGTTATAAACTTCCTGGATTTACACTTAAAATGTGTTCAGCCTCATAATCCACTTCTTTCCCCCAAAAAACACGTCAAGATCTGTGATCAGAGCTTTCAGAGAGGCCCTGCACGGGCTGAAGGTTTGGAGTCTGGGTAAATGGAAGCTGGGAGTGCATCATCTCTCACTGATTGACGGGCTAAATTCCTCAGAGCACAACAAGTTAAGGACTAAGTAAATAATCGATTAGCTGTCAGCCTTGCTGGTCATCCTCATGAAAGGGATTAGTGGCAGCCAGGGGCCACAGAAGTGAGTCATGCTTCTACAAATACCTTTTGAACCAGGACAAAAAAGCTCCCAGGGAACTCTTCTCCCCTTTCAAAGCAGGGTTTAAGGCAATGGTGGTGCAGAAAAGGCTGGCTCCCCTCTCTCCCGTGCCTTTCTTAATTAATCTTTCATCAGTAAAGAAAACAGACCCAAAAAATTAGGAGAAGTATCAATATGTTTCTGTTACACTGATTAAAATAGGCAAGGCCCATGTGGGGAAGCAGTTCCGCAGATTTGGACAGCAGGATTCCATCTGGCTACGGAACCAATTGCATTTGTATTTAAACAAATGTGCCAGACAGAAGGAATGGAAATTCTCCACATCCTCCTGGCGGCAAGCAGGCCTTGCTGAGAAGCCACTTATTGTTTGGTTTGTCTGATGACTTCTTTTATTAAATATTAGCTGTATCCAGAAAAAAAAAAAATCAACAACTTTGCACTTCAGGGCTGCACGCACTGATCCCTTAATCCAAGGTCACTTTGGTGCACTGTGCTTTTTGCCCCATCCAAAATCAGAGAGAGCCTTTTATCTGGTACCAGCACAGTTACAGGAGTGGCAGAATGTGACTTTTTTACTGGACACGGCTTCTGTTGCTGTCCTTCAAACCCCCCTGGCTGGCTCTTGCAGCTGTGCCACCTCCTCTGACGGGGAGAATGGTGCTTTTTACTCCCAGGGAGTCTTTAAAAGGGAATTAATTCACTGTTCTCTAAGCAATCTGTGAGCTGAGAGTTCAGTGAGGATGTCCTGAAGGCTGCAATTGCTCCTGCCTACCCCGTGCTGGAAATTTGGGTTTCTGAGTGGTGCTGATTAAATCAGGTGACTGTGAGGAGCCAGGCATGGAATAAAACACACTCGGTAATTCCAAACTAGGGTCTACCTAAAATAAGAACAACTTCATGAATTAAAAAAAAAAAAAAAAGAAGAAGAAGAAAAGATTGCCAGGCTTATTTCGCTATCCAAATTCAACTTATGTTCAGATCAAACTCCACACTCCAATTTCCTGGTGTGAACTACCTCCTCACATTTTCCCTGTTCTTCCTTCACAACTGATTCCAGCTTCAGAACTCTCCCAGGTCCCTGATCTATGATAAGACTGCAAGTGAAATATCTTTTCATAGGAAAAGACTTTGGTGTGGGTCATTTCCTAAGGTTTCGCTTTCTGTGTGGCAGCCCTTACAGCTTGAGTCTTCACAAAGAAAGGGTTCTTGTGGCCAGTTTGAGGAAAATCTTATTCCACAAGCTGCCTGTAATTCCAGTAATTGTGATTTAATTATGGGCTTCCAAAGAGCTTTCTGGTAAGTACAAATTCAAGAGGCACTACTCCTGAGGAAGTGTTTCTTCCAGCATCTTCAGGTACTGAGGTTTTTTTGATAAACTATAAAATATTTTACTAAGTGCAAACATAAAATATTTTATGAAATAACTGCATTTGTGTATTTCCTAAATCACTGCAATTTAAAAAGCTCACACATCTGCTGTGGAAAGCATTATTTTCTGTGTCTCTAAGTAAAATGGCAAAAATTCCAATTTCAGCTGTCCCTATGTTTTCCATGAAGTCTATTTTAAAAATTCCTCAAACAAAAAACCAGGAGTTGTATTAAATGAATGGTGAGGAAAATCCCTTAAATTCTTGGAATTCTTGAAGTTTCTCAATCTTAGAGCTACAAAACTGATGTTCACTCACGTGATGAGCTGCAAACAGGGAAGCCATAGGAAATCTTTAAATGATTGTGAGACACAGCCTTAACCTGACCTGTAGAACTTCTGGAATATTTATTGTACAACCTGGTTGATGCTCGTTTCCCAAGCTATTCCTCTCTTCCTGTCAGTGTTCTTCAGGAATAACAGACTGGAGGCTGAGGTTTATTTTTAAAATCAGAACCTGTGTTGAACAAATCAGTGGCATAAAAATGGAGGCCTTGTTTAAAACCAGTTTTGGTCAGTTCTTGTCGCACAGGCTGCTCATATTTTCAGTCAGGGAGGTGCTCAGCCCTTCATAATGATTGCTCACCTAAGTTGCTGTACAAAACCACAAATCATTATCTTCTGCATTTACATTAATTGGAAAGCACAGATCGCAGAAAGTTTTCTCCTTTTTTTTTTATTTCTACTTTTTTTCCTTTGGGTAAAGTCTATTCACTAAGATTTGTAGAAAACAGATGTGATTCCACTTTAATGCATTCAGACTTCACTGCTTATTGAAATATTAGCATTACTTTGAATTTGGAAAATAAGCTTAAACTGCTAATGGACTTTGAATAGAAAGATATAAAGAATCTCAGTCTTCACTGTTTCCTACTAATTACTAATTCTGTTTCCATAAGAAGGTTTAATGTTTCTGCCTAAAATTAACCGTGCATGCCTTTCAGAATGTGTATTTAAAAGACCTCCTGCTGCTGCGGGAGAATTCTATTTTGTAGAATTCTTGTAAACATGGGAAAATTAACTTGTGCATCTGCTTTGGATAATGGAAAATCCTTGGTATACACAGACACAAGTGTGTGCACACGGGCATATATATATATATGGAGAATATATTGTCCACCTGCACAGAGCAGGGGCTCAACCCCTGCAAACTTGAAATATTAAATCAATTTCAAAGCATTTTGGATCACTTTATGAACTGCATTTGGCTTCTCCTTGTCTTAGCTTGCCTGTGAACAAGCTGTCTGTGTTATAGCTGAGTTACCCAAATGTCATTTAGGAAATGGGTGTGATGACTTGTTTTCCAAGAAATACCAGATACCCACACTTCTGTCGGAAAACCTTTTCTCTCTGCACCAAACTGACTCTTCTTACCTAAAAATGGAACGTGGATTGAGTTGTGCATCCTGTTTGTACAGAGAAAGGACCCCAGACTCCACAGGAGGGGAATGCAACACTCACCCAGTGCAGATTTGGATGTGGATTTTAATCCAAGTGTGTGAAACTACTAAAGACAATGTTCCTAAATATCTCAAACACTTATAAATGTGTTGCCAGAAAGACCCCCCAAAACACTGTTGGCTGCTCTTTTTGTCATCTGCCTTTCTCATTTGCGTTTAGGCTCTGGGTCTCGCTGGTCACTGGCATTTGGGAAATCTTTAAACAGCCTTTATCAAACAGAAAGTGCTCCAAAATCCTTAGAAATTAATGAGGCAGCTTCGTGCCCAGTTTGCAGGGGTTGAGCTCAGGCTATTTGCTGGGGAATGGTGTATGATCCATGTGGATCCATGCGTTTGTGAGAGTTCTGGCACACCAGGGGGTAACAACTCCACCCAAGGCCCTGTTGGGAAGTCGAGAGGGAGTCACAAGTTCCATCTCACCCAAAACTCTGTGCTCAATCTTATTCTGCCTTCCAAGTCCATGATAGATTTGTTTCTCACGTTTGGGTTGGATATTTCACATGGAATCCTTCACTGGGGGTGTGGGCAGGCCCTGGCACAGGGTGCCCAGAGAAGCTGTGGCTGCCCCTGGATCCCTGGAAGTGTCCAAGGCCAGGTTGGATGGGGCTTGGAGAACCCTGGGATAGTGGGAGGTGTCCCGTGGCACTGGGTGAGCCTTAAAACCCCCTCCAACCCAAACTGTTCCATGATTCTGTGACTTCATGAACGCAACCCCTGAAAGACACCTTCCTTCCAGGAAGGCTTTCTGTGTAATTATTTTTAGCTGCATTGTAATTAGGTTTTCCCGCAGTTGGAACAACTGCTTGTGTACTCATTAAGTTGTTAATAACTTAATTAGGCCAGCAGCAAAGTCCCAGCCTCACAGGCGTGGTGGGTTCCCTTCAGGTTCTTTAACATGATCCGTGCGTGTAACACATCCCGGCAGCAGCACGGGGCCATCCCTAGGACCCACTTCAGCCCTTGGTGAGCTAATTCCAGCTACTAATCCAGAGGGCATCTGCTCCAGGAGAACAAGGCAAAACAGGACATTTATGCTGTTTTTTGAACCGTGGGAATGACTTTTGATTTGGACATAACAGATCAACAAGAGAATTTTTTTTCTTTTTAATTGAAAAATAAGATTGATTTATGATCTTCTTTCATTGCTGCTTTCCTGGTTTTTTTTTTCCTTTTCCACTGTTACAATACAGAAGTCCTGAATTTAAATACATCAGTACTGAAGAACAATTTAGTCTGTGAATACATAGAAACACCCATGAGACTCTTTGCACTGTGTAATATTCAATAGAGCTCTGATATTTTATTTTCTTTTACTTAAGATGACAGTGTCTATCAAATCAGAAGAGACAAAAATTTTTCCTCTAAGAGAAAGGTTGGTTAGCAAAGACCAAAACCCTACCAGGACAGATCTCTCAGTGAAGCACAGTTGTACAATGATCTAGCTGCTCATTTCTCATTATTTATGCAGCCTCCTTATTTTCTAAAGGCCACATATGGATAATTTTCTTCTTTTTAAATATTGTATCTTTCTCCATTGTTCCTAGGAGGCGTTTTAATGCAGATAATTGAATTTCAATTAATTCTGCATATGCCGTTCCAGATTATAGTTGCTTACTACTGCTGCTGTGGGCCTGCCATTGCTCACACCCTGCCTCATATTCAGCTCCATGTGACCATTTTTTAAGCCTTGTGTGAGCACATTCCATTTACTACTCATGGGAAGTTATCCAGGAAGGTGCCATAGAAAGTTCTCTAAAGCCTGGTTCTCTTTGTGAAATATTGTGCTCTTTCATCAGCTCGTGCTGTTCTATGGCCAATAATGAAGATTATTTCAAAGCAAATTAAACTGGTGGTGGTAGAGGGTTATTATATTAAATCTGGGGGGTTTTTAATTCTCGAATAATGAGGAATGGATGCCTAAATAAAATGGAACATCTGAGCCCCAGGGTTTCTGCTGCCAGCTTTGCCTTGGTGAAATTACTGCAGAGGACTAAGAAATGCTGAGGTGAGATCTAAAACCAAGAACTTTCCAGTGCTCAGAGGATAAAACTGACTGAAACTTTGTGGAACACCCACAGATGCTGTAAAATATCCTGGAAGAGAAGCTGGGGCAAGAATTTAGATATTAATAGTAGAATCCATCTCACACTAAATTACATCTGGATGCTGTTGCTCTGGGATTGAGAACTCCTCTTCCCACCATCGTGCAGGGGGGAACCTTTCAGTAATTAAATGTTTTCCTCACCTTAGCAGAGAGACCTTAAAGCACAATGAAGTGGCAGTGAAGAAGAATCCACTTTCTCTGTCAGCTTAGATCTTGAAAATACCTTCCTTCCAAAACTGCTTGAAAGGGAATTGTGCCTGTAAAAAGGAGCAGAGGTGGAATCTATTGAAATTCTTTACAGTCAGAATTGAAATTCAAAAAGTAGGCTTGTAACAAAGGGCACTTCTTGTGAGAGGATTAAAAACTGAAAAAAGCACTTTTGATATGACATTTCTGTTCAAAAATACCTATAGGTATTATAAAGAAGACAAAATACATTAAGGTATTATCAGGATTACAATGACCACCTCGAAAAGATGTCACTCATTTATCTTATGGAAAGAGAGATGGGAATGGACTGGGGATCTCACATTTTCCTCAGGGGTGCTGTGACTGTGCTTGCCTCTGTTCATTATGGCAGCTAATTAGCACAACCGATCTTGATTGGGAAAAAATGAAAGCTTTCATTGAAATACCTTCATTCCGTTCAGAACTGAAGTTATACTACATCAGAAAGAGGTGATGGCCATATTTAAGGTCAAAAACTTGCTGTTTCGGGTTCCTAAAATCCCTGTTGAATGGTTTGGGGTGGAAGGGACCTCAAAGCCCATCCAGTGCCACCCCAAACCATGGGCAGGGACAACTCCCACTATCCCAGGTGCCTCCACATCTCAACCCATTGCCTGGGTCTTAAATAAGTTTCTACATTACTCCTGCCTTGCACATAATTGAACAAAACAATCATCAAACCATCCCAGGAAGCTTCAGTGTCTCAGCAGGAATGTGCTAGACTGGATTACTCCATTTAGCTGGCAAAACAGACACAGAATTTGCTCAGTCAAGATCAATCATAATTGGTATCAATCATTAAAAAAAAAAATCTAACTTGATTTCCTCTAAATCACAAACTACTACATTTCACTAAGCTGTTCCCAGGAAGGTAGTAGTCCTGATACTAGAGGCGGAATATAATTTATCCTTTGTTCTTTGTTTGTAAAACCCCAATTTTTCCCCCTTTAAGGAGAGAATCAGTGTTTATTTAGGGAAATTCCTGTGTAGGTACAAAGTTCCATTTTCTCACTTTTAAACTGACTCAACCTCTGACTTCCTGCATAAGAAGTAGCTCCAAGAACTCTACCAAGTGATTTTTAGAGTGAAGGGATTTGTGTTTTTTCCAGCTATGCAAGGGAGCAATGCTAAGAATGATGCACTGTGGTGAAGCAAGAGCAAGTCTGTAAGGAAAAAAACCACATTCTTCATTTAAAACCTCCACTCCACCTAAATGTCATTAGATGAGTGGTTAAAAAAAAAACAAAAAACACTTGCTGCAGAAAAATCCAGCCAAAACCTGGTTTAATCTTAATTTTAATTATTAAAATTCTTTTTCCCCCTCCTCATTTTATATCTTTACCAGCAACCTGCATTAACATACAGCTGTTCTAAGGACAGAATGGGAGCAACCTGCACAGCTCCTGCATCGGATGAGAAAGGAATTAAGTTTGATGAATGCTGTTTATGTCTCACTAGCAGCCCTAAAGGCATCTCATAATTTTGTAATAAGAAAATATTTCCCTGTCAAGAGCCATTAACATCTGTTTTTTCGAAAAGTTTAGTCATTACATGCTTTGCCTGACAGCTCAGTGCAGTACAGCTTGATGGATAACTGAGTGAAAGGCTTGAAAGGTCTCCAAACAAAGTCAGTGTTTCAAATCTAATGAAAAATGCCAAAATGCAATACTGTTATAAACATAAACCATCTAATTGTACACCAAAACAAGGCGCCTTCTTGGTCTGGGTAATTTTAGTGATATTTAAGGAGTAAGGGGATTGCAGGACCTCAACCTCTTCCCTGCATCTCCTTGTTAGAGTTGGTCTTTCCACCTCATAGTTTGCCAAGGTTTCAGCTCTTAGCTACAGTGACCTTTGGAAATACCTATTGCAAAATTAATGGGACTCAAAAATATTCATTAGAATAGAAGAGTTCCACTGTGGACTGAAATTTAACTTGTGAGTTTTGGTCCTCAGCGATGTTTGGAAGTGAATTAATTTTGCACGGCAAGAAGGAGGTTGAAGAATGTATTTCTCCAATGAAAAATAGTTTGCAATTTTAGACACTTTAGAAATTTGTTTGGCAAATGGGTCCAAAATCCAGACTTTTTGCTGCATCCCAGTGAAGTGTCTGTGTCCCCAGGCTGGCTCTGGGGCGCAGGGAGTGCAGGCTGAGCTCTGATGAAAGGCAGACATTCAGGATATGGATGTGAGATGACAGAGGAGAGAGAGCAATCCATGGATACAAAGGGATAACGTTAGAAAAGCCAGAGATCAGCTGGATCTGAAATTTGTGAGGGTTTCAAGGGCAAGAAGAGCTGTTACTGCTCCATCATCAGTAGGAGAATGAACACGGGAAATCTTGGCTTGCTGGGAGCAGGGAGGGGGATTTAGAAGGCAGAGATAATAAATGTCTGAGCTCCGGGGCTCACTTGGAATGTCTCCCAGCCTTTTGTGCCTGGAGACAGAATCCAGGAGCAGAGGAGCTTCCAGCAGTGGGAGAGGAGATTCTCGAGCAGGGATCTCTTCAGAAGCTCAAGATGGGTTGCACTGAAGCACCAGGAGAAGGATGGCTGCTGCCATGGCAACTCTTTGTCATCGCTCACGGGCTTTGCTTTGTTAAACTGTCTTTATCTTGCCCCAGCAGGGCTTTTTCCAAGCCTTATTCCCACTGCCCCTGCCCTGCTGAGGAGGGAAGTGATAGGGTGGTGTGTCATAGAGGACAAAAGAAATGAGACTCTCACACCTGCTGGGTTTTGCAGAAAGAGGGGAAAAAAGATACTTTATTTACATTTCTCGTACTTTATAGGTTTCTCAATTCCACAAGAGATTGGAGGGCATGTCACTTCTTCCTCAATCCCACTGGAGAAAAAGGATGCTCATCAAACTGTCTCTGATACTACAAAAATGTAAGCAAAAGAAGACAGTTAAGTAAACATTAGCTATTATTTACATAAACTCCGTGAGAAATTCATCTGACTCCAAGTTACAATAGAAGGCTTGAGCAAAAACAGGACAACAAGGTGGTGTCCAGCAAGGCTCAAACCCCACACAGCCATCGAGCTGCTCCTGGGGTGGGCTGTGTGCCTCAGGAGAGCCAAGGGGAGCCAGGGTTATCCCAGCAGGAGCAGGCAAAGCTCTGGAGACAGGGCAGAATGAAACTGTACCTGTGGGATGCTAATGGGAAAACAGAGGCAACTCCTTTTTTGCTGAATGATTGATAATCAATCATAAATTGGTAGCAATAACAAAAAAAAAGAAACAAAACAACACTTTCTATTAGCCCACAACACTTTCTATTCAACCCTGCCCCTTTATGTGTTTGTTTTTCTTTCCACAATCGCTTCATACATCCACTGTCTTGTGTTTGCTCATTTATTCAGGAGAGTTCATCTCTGTTACAGTGATTTTCAGAAGTCCTTTCGCAGGACTTTTCTTCACAGACCCAAAAGCAGAAAATCACTGCTGAGTCGGAGTTGCCTGCACACCTCCAGAAATACCCCTGCTGTTGTTTTATCTTTGGCAGGACTGGGGTCACAGCACTTTTTTGTGTCTGGGAAAACACAATAAAGACGCTCTCACACCTGCTTGGTTCAGCAGAAAGGAGGGGAAAGACCCTTTATATACATATGTCACATTCTTATAGAATTCTGAACTCCACAAGGGATTGGAGGACATGTCAGTTCCTTCTCAATCCCACTGGAGAAAAAAAGATGCTCATCAAAGTTCTCTTATCACAAAAGGAATGAAAAACAGAAAATACTGTTAAGTAAACATTGGCTATTATTTACATGAAACTGTGTGAGAAAGAATTCCGACTCCAAGGTTAAAACTAGAAGGTTTTAGCAAAAACCAGGGCAACACTTTTTAATGAATAGAACAGCAAACCCACCTCAGGGGGCAGCACACGGCAGGCTTGGTGCTGCGGGATTAGATTCCAAAAAGAGGAAAACCCTGGTGACGAGGCCGAGTCCACGCAGGCACGTGGGATTTCTGCCCTTCCTCAGGCTCTCAGGGGTTTCAGTGCAAAACCTTGGATGGTTTCTTGTTTGCTCAGCACTTGTGGTGGAGCACAGCACAAGAAGGTTTCCCAGAGTGAGGCCGTGGAGCTCGATTGTTTTTACCTTGCAGTGATTTGTAAGCCCAAAGACTCTATTTTATCAATGGCACGGGGTATTAATGGGATTTTAAGGTGCACCTCCTTCATATATCAAGGGGATAATAGAGTCACAAGCAGACTTACATGATAAATCATTACAGCTTTAGAGGAAAAGTTAATGCTTTTGTTCACAGAAATGTTAAAAGCTTTAGGAGGCAATATTTTAAACTGCTTAAAATGATAAATCAAAGCAGATTAGCTCTCCAGATAAATATGTATGCAGGTAAAATCCTGTGACACTGACTACAGCCACATGTATTGGCTACAATAGGTTGGAAAACATCCCTGTGAATCCATTAATTTTAATATTTCTGACAGAAATTCTACAAGAAGTCTTCCATATGTCCTGTAAATCACGTGTTTCATATGTAGAGCCACACAATACTTGAGACACTGCTTTTGCTTTGGTTTAGCTTATTAATAAAACCCTAATTAATACGCACTGGTTAGCAATTTATTCCTTTACCCCTCAAGGTAAATTCCTTTTGGACAACGAGCATTCCTGTGGGTTTGCAGGACGGGAAAATACCACAAATATAGGGAATTTATTAATTTTCATGAACTACCTACTTGACATTTTGAAGGATCTCTGTGCCACGCTCTTTTCATGGGGTGTTTAGCAATTAAGAAGATCAGGACAAACAAAAAATAATTGACTGTAAGTTTGCCACAGGAGATTTTCAATGAGACGAGGAGAAAGAAAATTAATTTCTTTTTTAAAAAAGAAACTGTGAAGTGTAGCAGAAAGAGAGAATGGTGCTCATCACAAGATCTCACAGAATTGAAGAATTCAGCAACACGACTATATAAATATACATCTGTAAAATAAAAATTTGCAGTGGTTAATATAATAAAAAGACCCTCTTACAAAGCCATTAGTTAAATTACAAGTTGAGAAAGACGAACATTTTCTCCACAGAGCAGACTGAAGGCCTAATTGCCTACTGGAATGGGTTTTATCTCTCTTTCTAAAGAGAAATGATTGCTCATTGGGAAAATAAATCACCAAATCGTCATCATAATCATTGAATAAGTAACTAAATAAACAGAAAGCTGATTTCTTTGAGAAGATTATTTTTGCAGGAGAGGTTGAGAAGGGCATTATGATTCCATTAATACTGAGAGCTGTGGATGTGCAGACCAAGGGGCCATTTTCCTTCAGCATCACATGGATTGAAGCCCCAGCCCCAAATTTCTTCTTCCNAAAAATAAGTGTAACCCACCTAATTTGTTGACTGGAACAATCTGACACTGATATTTGCTGACCTTAATGAATATACAGCCATCAACAGGATATGTTTGGAATAACTTGTCCATGGTAGGAATGTACATTCTGATAACCAAAGCAATATCTGAAAAAAACACAAAACTTTCAGCTTCTTCCATTTTTTCGGTCCTACGAAAATTTTCAATGCAATAATTTTCCCATTTTTCATTGTTAAATTTTTGCTTGGTCTCAGCCTGAGACTACACACAGTAATCGAGGAACATGAAATATCTACATTAAAGGAATCCAGGTCTTTTGAGTGAAAAATAGAGAAGGAATCTTCACAAGGAACAAGTAGAAAATGGAACTTAAACCCAGTTGGTGCTGAGAAGAGTTTGACTTTCCCTGACTTTGAGAATCTCCCCCAAAAATATCTTGTGAAGAGGTTTTAGCAAATTGATTAGCTGTTCAAGACTTGTAAAGTCTTACAACCTCAAATATCAAAAATGTTCTCTGTTCCATGCCACACATGCTCTGTTTCTGAAGATCCACAAGCTCAGTTTGGGGTTCCTGTATTTAATGAATTTCACTATTTCTGTTTTAAAATAACCAAAATGAAACACTTCCATCATGAACTGCACTACAGGAGGGTAATTGGAAAAATCTGAAGCACTGAAAAGAGCCCTGACTCAACAACTATTTATTTACTCCAGTTCTTCATCACCCAAGGCTAAATCAGATGACAACTTTATTTATATATATTTTTATATTCATATATCAATATACGAATATATTTTTATATTTATATATTTGTATATTTGTANGGAATTTCATTAAAACCAAAAGTTTTTAGGAACTAGGACTGCGTTAGCAAATGCAAAAGGAATATTCAAAAATGTGGTTTCCTTTGTTTCCTTTCACTAATTTGGTAATAAAAAAGGTCTGTTTGGCTCAGCTGTCTCTTAGATTGCTCACCAGGATAAAAAAGTGGATTTTGACTTATGGCAGATGGTATCTGGCACTATAAAAATTTTGACATTTTATATGCGTAGAAAAATTTATTTCTAAAAAAACTTTATATGTCTAAAAAATTCTACATGTACAAAAAATTGTGACATTTTATACATATACATGAAAAAGCTGAAATATTTATAAAACCCTATTTGTTATTTTATGCAATGAGATTTTCAGTGGTACTGAATCAATTCAGACCACCCACCAAATTTTGAAAAAATTCAGATTTTGCTTTTCAGAAATCTTAAATCGCAGTGTTTCTCATGGAGTGAAATTTGTTTTCTAAATAGCTTTTTATGCATAATTTTTCTAGTCCCAAATATCTCTTCAACGCTCATCCTTTTTTGTCGCCGTACGAGTTTTGTCAGTTCGATTTTTCAGGATGGATTAAATTTGTGTCTTTGATTTCCTGTGTCTCGGCAGGGTAAGATCGAGATCATCCTCGCAATTTGCTGTCATCCCTCCCTGAACACACACGCATTTTCCCAGGATAAAATGCTACTATTAAAGAAGAAAAAGGCCCATTCCACGTTTTTTCTCTTCTAAACCTGCAGTTATTTCAATCATCAAAGGAAGTCAAAGCTGAAATATTGAATCTGACACATTTCCTTTGGTGTCCAACAACACCAGCACTGGTTTTTAATGCACATTTTGGGTACGTCCTAAACCCCTCCATTGCACCAGATTTGCAGCTCCCAACTCTGCTTGGAATTTCTGGTTCAGGTCAGGGGAGCGTCTCTTTCACGTAAAAGGGCAATGAAACATCCTTCTCTGCAAAGTCTGGGATCACATCCACACTACCCTTTCTCTAGGCCCTAATTTGGATTTCCAGGATGTGAGGAACTTCCCGTTAATTCCCTTTAAAGCCAGGGCTGAAACATCAGGCAGGATGAGATGGTGTGAGGGTGCTTTATTTTCACGCGGCTGAAACTGTCACTTGGCATAAATGCAGGGTGAATTTCAAACCTTGCGGGAGCCCCATCTGCTCGGGTGTTACAATCCCTGGCAATTACACATCAGGAAAAGATAACAGGTCATGGGAAGAGGGTGAAGAGGAAAGAAATACTTTACAATTTTCAGGACCAGTAGCAGAGAGCAAAGAATTTACCCCCCCCCNNNNAAATTATAATTTATTTTATTAATTAGTTACAGTGGGAGAAATCAAGAAGTTCATGGATACCGCTGACCATGACAAACAAAGTTTTGTTTCTGCCCACAAGGTGAAATGATTTCGATATGGAGGAAGAGTCTGTGCCATTCCAGTTTCATGGGGACAGGGTGGAAGAAGTGTTGGCTGTATTCTAGACACACTGAGACTTTGGGGTATTTGTCAGAGCATCTCTCTGCAACTTTAGTTATTTTGAAAATCAAATCAATTCTACACACACACATCCATAAATTAACAGAGCTATCTCTATTTTAAAAGTTGGCTTTATGTCCAATAACTTCTCACAGAAATCAGAGCAGCAATGCAGAAAAAGATAATTAAAATGATTGTTTCACCAGAAGTTTTAGTGTGGAGAACACGGAACATCCTGAACCTACTGCAATCAACTATGACATCTAATTAAGAAATTGAAACAGCTGAATAAACTCATAATGTTCCTCATTATTGTTCTAACTATTCCCCTCTACCCCCTCAGAATATGGTTCCATGGATTCAGATCTAAGTCAAGTTATGTTTAATCTTTTTTGATAATAAAACCTCATCAGGTATTCTTGTGAGAAGCTTGACTCATTTTTACAAAGAGGTTCCTAATTCTGAGCCCAAACCAAATTCTTTCCACGAAGCTGAAATTGCCCAGTGACAGGACAAGGGACAAGAGGCACAAACAGAAACACGAGAGTTCTTTAATCTGATTACAGGAGGTAGAGCTTAAATGCCCTCATTTTGTGCCTTTTGGGAAGAAAGCAACCTGCCTCTGTCCTCAGTCTGCCAAAACAGTGTTAAAACCAGGCCACGGGCTTGAAGTTAAACCTGAACTAAATCCAAGTGGGTCCTGGAAGCTGTGCTGATACAGCAGAAGTTGTGCATTGGGAATAGGAGAGAAAGAAAATAAATAATCACAGAATCCCAGAGGTGTTTGGGTGGGAAGGGACATTAAACCCCATCCAGTGCCACCCCTGCCACGGGCAGGGACACCTCCCACTATCCCAGGTGGCTCCAAGCCCTGTCCAACCTGGCCTTGGACACTGTCAGGGATCCAGGGGCAGCCACAGCTTCTCTGGGCACCCTGGGCCAGGGCCTCCCCATCCTCCCAGGGAACAATTCCTTCCCAATATCCCATCTATCCCTGCCCTCTGGCAGTGGGAAGCCATTCCCCCTTGTCCTGTCACTCCATCCCTTTTAAATTGCCTCTCTCCATGTTTCCTGTCAGCTCCTTCACACCCTGCAAGGCCACAACGAGCTCACCCTGAAGCTTCTCCTCTCCAGGCTGAACAATCCCAATTTTCTCAGCCTTTGCTCACAGCAGAGGTGCTTCATCCATCTAATAAACTATTTCATTTTGGTAAAGTTTAATGTTATTTACAGGTTCTTAAAATCTTCTATTCCACTGGGGATGCAAGACTTTTACTTAGGAAATTGAAGCTTTTTCTAACATGGAGCAATATTTGTCTTGATTAAGGACTGCATCAATCACAGTCAATTTTCCAACTTCTTGATCCTGTAAGTCACAACGCCTAATTTGTGAACTTGGTTTTCCAATCAGCTGCAGTGTGTGACTGCTATTTCATACTTTCATCCTTTCTTTTCCATCTTTACATGGGTTTGAGCCTTATTTTGATTTATTTAAGCATTTGATAAGATTGTCACCCCCATCTCCCTTCCTTTATAATAAATATAAAGATTTTCGTACACATTCACTTTTAATTATTGCTTCCATCTGAACAAATCTCTGCAAAATACCCAGGACTAATTAGTTATTTTGTACTTATTTTTCCATATTTTTTTTTATTTTTTCAATGATTCATCACACTTCAAGGCAAGTCACTGAAAAATTCCACTATATTTCACAAGACCTTATTTCAGATAAATTTATCATTCAAAATGTTTCATCAAAGGCTTAGGTTTTGCGTTTTAACTGCTCGCTTCCTTTTTCCCTCCTACATTAGAGCAGCATCGTTTGGAAACTTAAATAAACTTTTATTCTGAGAGGCTCATTTATCACTTTTTGTCTTGTAATAGAGTTAGATTTTGGAGAGAAGGTTTCTATTATGGGCAAACCATTTTGCTTACCTTACAGCACTTTGTTTTTTAAAATATGCACTTGATTCCTTCTTTCTAATATGAGAGCAAAGACAGGGGAGAGATTTAATCTCGGGAATTTTTAAGCGGAGACATTTGAGCCTCGTGGCAAGAGGCTCTAAATTCATAAAAACCTCTCCCTGTGTAACATTTCCATGGGGTGAATGGTCAGATCCAAAGCTCATTGAAATTACTGTCATTAAATCCTGGCTTTTCCATTGATATAAATTCAGATTAGGGATTTTAAGCCTTCTCTTTCCACAAATACAAACCTTTTGGCTTGGAAGGAGGAGTGCATGGCATCAGGCAGGCTGAGGGGTATCCCAGGAATTCCCAGGGACGCTGCAAGGCCGGGAGCTTGAGCGCTGTGATGTGGGAGGGGATGGACAGCTGAAGGCTGTCCTCAGTGAGCAGGGAAGGAAGGCTGGGAAATCTTCACGGCACAGACAAAATTTTCTCCTCACAGGGTGTACGGAGTGTTCTGGGAAGGGGCAAGGAGGAGCAAAGCCCCTCAGAGAATTCCCAGAGCCCGCTGGCCCTGCTTTTCCCTAGAGCATTTCCACCTTCTCGATGGCTTTGGGTGCTGAGGTCACACACCTCAGGCTCAAGGGCTTTCTGAGGATGGGAGCCAAAACTGAAGGGAACATCTTTCCTCTCCCTCCCTTCCCAGTTTGAGATGGTCTCCTTTAAAGACGATTCAGTTTTAGGTGGTTCTCAAGGCTTGGCTGCTCTTTCCCAGACTCCATAGTACCCAATCCTGCTGGGAATGAGCATCCCAGGCCAGGGCAGCTGCCCTAAGGGGCTGCTTGGCTCTTGGTTTGCTTTCTCTTGGCTGCTTCTCTTTCCTTTTTGGCAAGCTTTAAAAGCAGCCTTTTGGCAGTTCTCAGGGTTGCTTTTACAGTCGTAGGGTGGAACCACAAAATCCTTAAGGCTGGAAAGGAACTTTATGCATCAAGTCCAGCCACCAACCAGCACCACCACCATGTTCACCACTAACCCACGGCCCCAGGTGTCACATCCACGTTTTTTAACACTTCCAGGGATGGTGACCCCACCACCACCCTGGACAGCCTGTGCCAATGCTTGACAACCCTTCCTGTCGATGCCTTCTCCCAGCCACCTAGAAACAGAGACTAGACAGGAGTAAGGGAGTAAAGGCAGGGATTTATTTGAAGGCCTTCAAGGTACACCCTGGGGAGCCAGAGGCTGCTTCCAAAAAATGGACCCCAAGATGGACCCTGAGTCATGAGTTCCTGACACTGTTATAGGTTTTGTCCATTTGCATATCAGCATAAATTCACCAATTAAAACTTTAGCTCTCTTCAATTTCTCCACCTCTTTCATGGTCCTAGTTTACACCTTTTGGGCCTAGGACAGCCCGAGTGTCCTTGAATAGCAAGCTCAGAGAGGCTTTGTTGTGTTTGTCTGGCCTAAGAGAGCAGCTAACGAGCCACAAGGAACTTCAGAGTTACACACTAGGCAGTATAGAATTTGAAAAATATAGAAATTAAAACTTAAGGCATCACTGTGAAGAATTTTTTTCCTGATATCAAGTCTAAACTTTCCCTGGTGCACCTTGAGGCCACTTCCTCTTGTTCTGTGCCGTTTTTTCAATGCAATCCCATAATGGACCTGATTTTCATTCTGGGCTTCCCTTTCGACTGCCTGCCTGTGTTTTTAAGCTGTTTGTCCCCAGTGAAGTGCAGGTTGTACCACGAGATGTGACAAGGAGCTCTCACACAACAAGCCAATAACAAGCCCAGGAGGCCAGGACTGCAGTGGTGGACAGGAATATTTGAGGTAAGACCCAAAGCCACTTCCCAGAGATGACAGTAATATATTTACTGAACCACTAGGTAAAAAAAAAAACCTCAATTTTATCCCCAGTTATGCAGTGTGCTGATGTTACTATAGTAATTATTATTATTATGAGCTCCTATCTTCAATCCTACTTTTTATGCTTTTATGTTTACGAGTGCAATGCTTCTCTGCTTTGGTGGATCAGGGACAGTTCCAGGCATCAGCTCCTCTTTTAGCTCTGAGGGGGGCCCTTATCTGCCCAGCCACTGTGGCTTCCCCCTGCTGTGATTCTCAATTATTTTCTTTAAAGTTGCAATGGAAAAGGGCAACATCTACTAATTCGCGTAACTGTGTACGTCCCGGAGTTAGCCAAAAGCAGCAGCCTTGTACTCAAAAAAAACCCACAAAACCTCCTTCCTTCTGTTATTCGTTTTTTCACCACCTAGAGATGTATAGAGCTCAGAATAAAAGGCACAATTATTATGCAAAAATAGAGACTTCCAACAGCAAAAGCTTTCAGTGTATTGCAATTTATTTTCCTTTTCTAGTGGATTCCAGCGCTAATGATTATGACAAAATATGCACTAAACAGAAAAAAACAACCAACCCAAATTCCAAACTACCTATTTAGCCATCTAAAGTAGAGCTGAACAAAAGTGTGTGTGAAATGCACTGATTAAAGGACTTCACACATACATATCAGGAGTGCAGAAATGTGCTGCTGAGCACAGATGATGTGTTATTCCCCAAACAAATCATTTCAAATATGTGCTTGTTTTGTAATCTGCTGTGCTTTCTCCTCAAGAAGCAAATTGCCACCTATGTTAAAGCACAGGAATAGCTTTCTGACCAAAAAATAATCAAAAAAACCCACAGTAGAATTTGAGATTCATTTATTCCTAAAAAATCTACACTGAGGCTCTTCATGAAATAAAAGGTCAAAGATTAGGCTATTGAACTGCCGAGGCCCTGGGAGGAGCCGTCTTTCAATTTGCTTCAAGAAAACCTTTCAACATAGCTCCTTATTGAGTTTAAGGAAAATAATAACTGAGTTTCTGACTTTAAAGGAACTTCTACTTTTCCTTCCTTTAGGAAGTTGAGGTATTACCCGCTATGAGTCTGCAGAAACGCTTGGATAATTCTTCAACTGGTCTTATTCCCAGAGAGAATAACCAGACTGGACCTGGGAAAGATGTAAGTATTTGTATCTGAAACCACGATCCTCCCTGCCAGGACAGATTCTTGTCCTAGGAAGGGAGGCTTCAGTTCCCAAATACCCTTAGAAAGGTCGGTTTAGGAATTTAAAAAGTAGTTTCTTTGACTTTCTGAAGTGAACTGGGGTCTGACTCCCCGTTCTCTTGCTGATCTCTCCTGGCACTGTGCAGTGTGGGGGTGTTCCCCTGGTTCTTTTTTTAGCCTTCTGAATTTACATTTTTTGGAGTCAGAGTTCTCACAGTTTTATGTAAATAATAGCCAATGTTTACTTAACTGTTCTTTTTTGTTATCATTCCTGTATGATGAGAGAACATTCTGATGAACAGTCTTTTTGTCCAGTGAGATTGGAGAGGAAGTAACACCATCCTTCCAATCCCTTGTCGAATTGAGAAATGTATAAATATCGAGACAAATAAAGTTCATCCCTCTTTTTGCTCTTCTCAGCTCTGCGTGCGAGTTCAGCTATTTCGTGTCCTATAGTGACATGGGGGTGCCCCACTGGAGCCCAAAAAGCTCTTCCTGCTTGGCTTCAGCCCTACAGCCCTGACTGACGACCATGCAGAGTCCACTCCACCCCTCAGACCCCGGGGCTTTACATTTCCTTCCCCTGATCACACTGACCCAGAGCCTCACAGGTTTGGGCTCCTTACTGGAGATTTTAGGAACACTGAATTTTCTGTAGCATTCATCACCTGGAGAGTGCTCTGCAAGCAAGGGGCAGTGGGGAGGTTAAAAGATCAAGTGACAAAGAATTATGTGCTTAGTCCTGCCTGTTCTGGCCCCACTTAGTGCAAAACACAACTTTTTATGGGAATGCTTAAAGATTTTGGACAGTCCATCCTTTCCACAAGGAAACGTAATTTTAAAAATTACTCCTCAACTCTATCAGTACAACAGCTCTTAATTTTGTAGTAATTACTTGAATTTGCTCTAGCAGTCAGACAAATACTTTAACCTGCTGCTCTTTCAGAGTTTTATGTTCCATATTGACTTACAAGGTTGTGCTGGGAGAAAAAAAGGATTGTGGTGATGCAGAGGCCACACCATTGGCAGTGAGATTGTCACAGGAAAGTAACGTAAGATATGTTGAAGTGTCCCATTTCTCGCTGTAACTTCACACAAGTAATGCCCTGTTTGGAATAAAAACCCAAGCAATAGTCAAATGTATCTTTTTATTGGGCTGACATCAGCTATACCAGGCACGTTTTTTTTCTTCATTCCATACTGAATAAAATAATACCAAATAAAATGATACTGAACAATTCCATACCAAATAATAATATACTGAATATAATAAACATAGATTTTGAAAACGATGGTCTTAAATGTTCAAAATCCCATGAGGCAGGATTTTAATAAACACTGTTTTCAAACAAAAAAAAAGGCTATGAAACAACAGCTTTTTCCTGTGTTTGAGGGATATCATTGTGATCCAACACCATGCTCTCAAGACCTCTAAAAGGTCCCTTTCAACTCAAACTCACCCATGATTCTATGAAGATCAAGGCAAAAACCTTTTGCACAGGCTGTGATGGTTTCTCAAAACTTTCATCCCGCTTCAGTGAGATAACAGTGATGAGAGGATGTTACGTGGCAAAACCAGCTGATAAGAGAAAGAATTGGTACATCTCGATTTGTCACTTATTTGATGTGTTATTTTTTGAAAGCACGTGGGAGAAGATTGGGATATCAGCTTTTGTTACTTCAAGGCTTGAGCAATGTGCAAGTCATTAATCTCCTGAGCTTTGAGAGTTAGGCATGGTCAGAGTAATAAAAGACAGGGATATTGGGCAGAGTTTCCAGGCTAGAAAAATCTCTTCTGGGTGATTTTTGAGTTAATTTTACTTTGAATACTGAAATAAAATGCAGCACTGCCATACTTTATAGAAGATGGATTGGTAGGACATGGCTGTTGGAGGAGGATTAGGAGGATTACTCGTTCCTTGGCAAGGGGTTAGAGAGCAAATAAAAAACTAATTAATGAGCATTAATTATCATGCTACGTTCTAGTCAGTGGCTGCATTTATGGAATATAATTTGTGCAGGTTTTTCAGGTACTTTGTACCAAATACGTAGGGAAAAATGTGAGAAGTGTAAGATTGCAAGTGCACTAAAAATACATTTTCATCCGTGCAGGAAACTTACAGGAGGGGTTTTAAAGGGAGTTAATTATGCTATACTTCATCTGATACAAAACAAAGATTGTCTTACATGCCTATGTTACCCATCTCAAGTTCTAGACATACACAAACCCCACATTTTTAAGCTTTTTTTATGAGTTAAAAAAACTCATCTCTCATCTCAAATAAGTTCACTCTAAACCCTTCCTCAACTTCTTTTTAAATACAAATATGTGGATTAGTTTTCACTGTCAGTTTGGTGGAAACTCACCTTCCTCAGGGTAAGCCTGCATTAATTGAATAGCTCTTGACATTTAGATATTTAAAGAAGGTTCTCTTTGCCCTGTAGTAAAAAAGATAAATTTATGGTGTTGGAAAATATCTAGATTTTATTTCCTGCTTGCTTTGCAAACAGAAACTCAAGGAACATATGCAAAAAACACATGTAATTCCTTAGCTCCTGGAAATAAAAGTAATCTCATTATGTGCTTATTGAGGTAAAGGAAATTAATACTAATCTCTTACTTTTGATTTAATCCTTCTAAAACAGAATTGTTTTCATTGAGGCAAAAACCCAAAAACACAGCAATCAAACTTTTTCATTATTTCCTTTCAAAAATAATGTCTAGTTTCTCCTTTATCAGTGTGAGTCACCACAGGTTTTGAATTCCAAATCCTGTGCGTTGTAGGTCAGTAATCAGAAAAGAACAGAGGTAAGGAACTTTATGGCCAAACTGAGGACAACAATGTGACAAAATGTAGGACTTAAATCAATTTTTTCAGGCCCAACCCACATCTTGGGCTAGCAGAAACCGTGGTCTTTCTTGTGGTGGGGTGTAACACATTCCCAAAGCACTCAGCTGTTGTGAGGGTCCCAGCAGGGGAAGGGTCCTGGAGAAACAACAACAAGCCAATATGGTTTTATGATTGTTCTCATTTATTGCCCGAATAGCCATTCATTTATACACTACAAAGTTGCTGTCACGCGTTTGAAGCAGTGTCATAATTGGTTAATTCTGTCTGCTTATGCATACGAAGCTGTCAGTAATTGGTTAATAAGAACAGTGTGATTGTCATGTCTTTTGACATCTCTGCCTTGCTCAGCAGTTTCAGCAATTTGAAGTTTCTAGCATCTTTCCTACATTCCCAGGCCTGGTTGCTACATCTCTCTGTATAGCCCTTTGTGCTCTCTATGTCTCTTTGTTTTCTGTGTTCTCAGTTTGATACATCTTCCCTGGACACAAGGACACTTCCCAGCACACTCTAGGCCTTGCTTGTAATGTATCCATCAAACAATATCTCAGAGATCCAGCTTGGGTTCTCATGGAATACTTCTTGCAGGGGGATTTCAAATCCATCCTGCTCTACCTGCTCCAAAAAATCCTCCACACTCAGCAGTCATTTCCTGGGGCTTGGAAACCAAAGGGACCAAACCCAGGGGAGTTTGGAGAATGGAACATCTTTGCCACATGGTGAGGGAACGAAGGAAGGGTTTGATGGCTGGGTTGAATGGGACTTGGAGCAACCTGGGATAGAGGGAGAAGTCCCTGCCCATGGCAGGGTGTGGAAAGGGATGGGTTTAAGGTCCCTTCCAACCCAAACCATCCTGAGATTCTGTGGTTACTTCATTGGTGTTGGCATCAGGTAAGTGGTTAAACTCTATCCCAACACCCATAAAAACCCAGGTTCTTCCTATATTGAAAAGAAAAGAAAATAATAAAATAAAAAACTCTAATGGCATATATGGTGCTATGTCGGTAAAGGCACAATAAAGGAGGCTCTCACACCTGCTAGGTTTACAGAAAGAGGCAAAGAAGAGAGACTTTATTTACATTTCTGATACTTTATAGGGTTTTCAATTCCACAAGGGATTGGAGGACATGTCACTTCCTCTCCAATCCCACTGGAGAAAAAGGATGCTCATCAAACTTTCTCTTATCACAAAAGAAAAGACGGTTAAATAAACATTGGCCATTATTTACATGAAACTGTGTGAAAATTCTCTGACTCCAAGGTTATAACAGAAGGCTTAGCAAAAAACAGGACAACAATGGTGTTGTGCTGCAAGCTGGAAAACACCAAGAAAAATGTTCAGATGATTGAACAGAGCAATCTTTCCATTTAAATATTGGAAGATGGGGAAGAAAGCTGCTAGTACTCCAACTGAAAGGGCCAGCCCTTCCAGTGAGTTAAATACCAGGAGTAATCCCATCTCTGATGAGAGCACAGCATAATTACACATTGAAACAGTTTGGATTTAGATATTAAAATGAGCCTTGCACAAAAAAACCCATTGGATTTTAAACTTTAAACTTCCCTTGCATGATTTTGACTATTTTTTGTTTCTTTGAAGCTGAGGAAAACAGCTCTGAATACAAAGTGTTCCAATGACTTTTCCTGATGTCTCCCCATGTCAGGCTGGTTTGTTTTGCCAGGTTTAGGCAATTCTGGATGAATTCAGACTTCCCCACTCTTCCACCTATATCTGGGAAAAAATACTGAAATATTTTCATTGCTTCTGTTTGAAAAAGGGCTACAAATACAATGAGAAGGGATGTTGCAGCAGTTCGAATATTTATCTGGGAAAAAAAAAAGAAAAAGAAAGAAAGAAAAAAACCCAGAAGACATGAGAGTGTTTCTTGCTTCAGAAGATTATTTGTGCTGTGCTACACTAGAAAATCCCCCAGCCCTGTAAACAACAATTCAGCTCCCTCTCCTCCTTCCCTTTTCCTGAGCATCCTCAAGATTAGGGAGAATCCTAAAACTTCTGAAGCCACGTGAGCAAGACAGCCAGGTAAATCCTATTGTCATGTATGGCTACAGGATCATTAGGGCTTATTTGTTCAAGTCCCAGTATCACCCTTGAAAATGAGTGTCATAACTGATAAAATTCCTCTCTAGGCCTTTTTTATCATTATTCTTCCTTTCAAACAGGGAGCAATATTGATTCTGAGGTAAAGAAATACATTAACAACCCTGAAACGCTCAGATGGTGGATGGCTATATTATAGTATATATTACAGTATTTTTGGATTAACTGAAAAGGCTTTTTTTCCTTGCTGTTTTAGTAGTTGGCAGAGAGGATGCAGAGCCAAGGAGCAGTTCTGGCCAGCTGTGCCAGCTGTCACACAGCTTAATAAAAAGCACTCAGGAAGGAGCAGAAATGATATTAAATTGTTGCTCCGATGTAATGTGACCGCTAACTTGGATTGTGTCTGCAATTCACTCAATTTAATTTGCATTCTAATCCATTTTTGCTCTGGAAAACATTTAAGTACATTGATTGATGCTGTAAAGGAGCAAGTGCTCGAGCATTCTGTAGATGTGCTGAGCTCCCACTGTGAAAATTGGGCTGTGTTTTTACACAGGTAAAAGCTGCAGAACCACAATGATATATTTCCTTTTCCATAAGCTTAATATTTGTCAGCATTGTTTTGTCATACATTGTTGACATGTGTCTCTGCTCCTGCAGAACACGACAGAACAAATTATATAGACACAAAACAGAGACCATATTTAGGGGAAAAACAGCTTTGTTCAAGTAATTGAAAATGAAATACATTTTAGCCCAGTGTATGATATACTTAAGGAACTTCTCTATTTCCGTTAAAAAATTGAACCAAATCATCCTTGCTTGTCACCAAAACTTTTCCTTTTTTACTTTCGGTGGCAGAAGTACAACAACAAAAATTAACTAACATTTCAGTATTTATTGTATTCCTGCTTTGCTTTGTGTCTGGTTGGATTTGGTTTGTTTCCCCAGTAATGTAGTCCTTGTCCCACATGTTTATTCTTTTTAAGGAGTTCTCATAGGCCTGACTTAGGGGGAAAAGTGTTGGAAGGGAAGCCTTCGAGGAGCTTGGGATGTCAGAAGTTAGGAGCAAGCACCAAGGAGCTCTTGTGTTACTTGACATAACAAGTACAGTGTGTTACAAATACAAAATTCTATGGCCCACACGGGCTCTTCTCTGTATTGAATTTGTGCTTTACTCATTTGTGCTTTACTCATTTGTGCTTTACTCATGGTGAAAGGAGGGTGCAGCCAGGTGGGGGTCGGGCTCTACTTCCAGGGAGCAAGGGATGGGACAAGAGGAAACAGCCTCAAGCCGTGCCAGGGGAGGTTCAGGTTGGGCATCAGAAGGAATTTCCTGACAGAAGGGGTGTGCNGGATGCTCATCAAACTTTCTCTTATCACAAAAGGAATGAAAAACAGAAAAGACGGTTAAATAAACATCGGCTATTGTTTACATAAAACTGTGCAAAAATTCTCTGACTCCAAAATTAAAAAAGAAGGCTTATCAAAAAACAGGACAACAAAGGGGTGGTCCAGCATTGTCAGGGGCTGCCCAGGGAGGTGGTGGAGTTCCCAGCCCTGAAGGTGTCCTTCTTTATTTTTTACGTAAGAACAGATACTAAAAAGAAAGGAGCAATAATATAAAAATTTTCCATACAAAACAGCTTTTTCCTCTGCATGGAGAAGACATTTTTTATTTTAAATTTTAATACAGCAACTTCATTTCTCACAGTGTGTAGGAACCAATTATATTAATGGTATTTTCAGCTCAGACTGAGATGGTTTGGTCTATTAATGTTCATTGTCAGTGTCTTATCCAGAAGCAGCAGGATGAACTCTGCCTGCCACTAATGCTCCATTTCTGTCTCTTTGTGTGGTTATTTCAGCAGGAGAATGTGCTGGATGAGCCACTGAAAACAGATGTACAACACCAGATGAAAAAGTGCTGCCTCGTGTTGGATTTCTGTGGGCAGCTGGTGTTATACCTTTTAAATGTCTCTTTATGTTTGCCAGAAAAGCATAATAGTCAATTCTCTCCTCAATCACAAGCTGCCTGCTCTGGGTAAATAGCAAGGTGCTACATCTATTTGTCTCTCTGTAACAGAGCCTTTCTAGTTCACCCATTAGTTTCACACTAATACAGATTAAAATCTACAGAAGTGAAGGAAAAAAACATCCAAACTGAGTTGTGTACAAGTACCCAAAACAGCAAAAACTGAAGAGACAATTCCTGCTGTACATGAAGCAGGTTGCAGTTGTTTGGTTGGCTGTTCCTTCATTGTTGTTTTTTGTTGTTGTGTTTTTTGTTTTTTTTTTAATTGAATTACTTTGTGTCTTTATCCCAGAGCATTCTTTCAGGGTCACTTTTCCTTGAAGATGCCTTAGTATTATGCGCACAGATATAATCATGGAATCCCAGAATGGTTTCCTGCAAGGCATCTTAAAGATCACCTGGTTCCAACCCCCTGGCTGATTCCTGAACCTTTCCTCATACCAAGTAGCATTTCATTCCTTATATTGCTCCATCAGCTATGAGATCACAGGGAAAGACATAATTTAGCATTCCTGGGGAAATTAGAATTTTACCCCGAATAAAGCACTGTTCACTGGGATGGAACTGAGCAAAGCCTGAACCACCGAACAGCCCCGAGCACAGAGAAATTCATGTTCCACCCTTGCCCTGAAACCGGCTCTCTGAAAATGTTGTGAGCTTGCATTGCTGGGTGCTCCTTGCTGGAATCAGGGCCTTAAGTGTCCTGTGAAAAAATACACAATCACAGCATCAGTAAGGTTGGAAAAGACCTCCAGTATCATCAAGTCCAACCCTTGGCTGGATCCCACCATGTCCAGAAATTGCCTTTTCCTCTGTGCTGTTTTCTGCAGACTTTCTTCTGCTTCCCTTCCCTCCCTGGGACAGCCACAGACCCACCTTCCGCTTCCTACTCCTCACAAGAAAGTCAGCAGAAGCCCTGGAAAAAGAAAGGAAGGTTGGGTGATGCCTTTATCAGCACTGGGTAGGAAGAGGGATGCACTGGTGATAAGAAGGTGCACCCCAAAGAAGGGAAATCCACTCTTAAGAAGGACTCCAGGAGACAGGAGGGAGTCAAGAGGTGATTCAGAGGGAAATTTTGCTCCTGCCAAAGTCCTGATGACACATCCACTCCAACATCCCCTCCGAGCTCCTCTCTTACCCAGACTGCTGGCTGTGAGGTGACAGTTCCAGTGCCAGCTCATGGGACACAGCATGGAAAACACACAGAGACAAGGAAGCGCTGGAATTCTTGCCAAAGGATGCCACAGGTGACACAGGTGTGCAAGAGGGAGCTAGGCCAAGCAACAGACGGAAAGTCACAGAATCACAGAATGGTTTGGGAACCTTAAGGGAGACCTTAAGTGTGGGAAATGAAGCTACAGAAAACCCACTGTCTCTGACAGAGAACACACACAGCATCGTGCTCGAAGAGATAGAAATGGATACATATTTCAATTTGCGGCCTTGGCTAAGGCTGCCAGAGTTAGAACAGTGAGCTTTTTGCAGTTTAAAGTAAAAATGCATTTGTATGGTTTTAGAATATGCTTTATAAAGGCAAAAATACACCTTAGAAAGCAAAAGCATGCTTTGTGTAAACAAAAAGTTATAATGAATAAGTTAAGAAATTTTAAGTTTAGCAGTAAGCGTCATAAGTAAAAACTTGTTAAGAAACTTAGAATATAATAATGTAAGCCTGTAGCAGTAAGGTGATTGGTTAAGAAGTACACATACAGTGGAACCCTGTAAAACAATAGACAATGATTGGTACAAATATGCCAGCGAGCTTTGTGGCACTTGCTTATTGGCTTAAAAAGTTATATAAGGCCTTGTAACTGAATGTAGTGTGGCTTCTGATGATAATGGTGTTACTTGTAACATCTCTCTGCTGTCTCGCTCCGAGACTGATGCAGCAATAAAATCTCCTCACAACGTCTCTCAATCATCCCCGTCTCTATCAATCCCAACACTTAAGGAGGGACCTTAAACGTCATCTGGTTCCAACCCCTCGGGAAATGTCCACTGTGGGTAAAACACATCAAGCTCAGGAGATTTGGGATCCTTAAATTAATGCTGTGTTGACGACTAGTCAAGGTGTACAATTTAAACTGAGACCTGGACCCTTCCTGAGAGTTTTATCTGAGCTCCTGGGGACCATTTGTGTGCCTTCAAGAACACCGAGTACCCAGCAAGAGGCTTTAGTGGCAAGTGAGAGAAATGAGGGAAGCAGCAGCCACGAGGCCACTGCATTCTGGTTTCCTTTGTTGTGAGTTAGAAAACAAAAGTGAAAAGTAATTATTTCAAAGCTTTTCAGAAATTTATAGGACTAATATACTCTCTGAGCAAGAATAATGCATTTTTAAACAACATTCAATTGAATTGGCTATGGGTTAGAAATTCAAATATGTTTTGTGTAATTAAAATTTTCCCAAATGTCTTTAATTGCTTTCTTTGGTCTAAACAAATAAATGTTTGTTTAAGTCATTCTAAAACTGGGGGAAACTATTAATTTTGCATTTCCCGTAATGAAAACTTGCTTATGTAAAACTGTGATGATCTGACACAAATTGGGCTAAGGTAAAAACCTGTCAATAAACCAAAACACATGGGAGCCTTTTCATTGTTTGCTTAATGTAGATTTTAATGGGGAGCTTGTGACTAATATAAATTAAATAGGAAATGTACTTATTTAATCAGAGAGGGAAAAAGTAAAACAATAAACATGGGTATAGTTTCCATAATAAGAGGCCTTTTCAAATCTTTTAGTAAAACTTTGGGGATGCATTATCTTTCTAGTAGTAATAATAAAATAATAAAAACTATAATGAAAAGTATAGTGTAATGTTTAATTTTCCTGAACTCGAAAAGTGCAGTTTTGCTTAATATCTTTGTTATTTTTTAAAATAGAAATTTTATGTACAAACAATGGTATATAATGAACTATAATCTGTCTTGCAGGCAAAGCTTAATGGTTATTGAAGCCTTCTAGCAAATGGTCTCTGCAAATATGGGCAAATACGGGCAAATATGGGCAAATATTTCTGTGGCTGAGAGCAGAGGACACCTGGGCATTGCAGAGCTGGCCAAGGTCACTCCACCACCACAACCACTGAAAAGCAAAAATCAATATTTCGAAGTAGGGAACATGGTAGTAGATATTTGGGCTGTTTAGCTGTTTGAAAATAAAGAGTAAGAAATATGTGTAAAAGACCTCTCTCTGACATTGCATCATTTTCACATTGAATTAACAACATTTTATTTGAGGATAAAACGTAAAAGTAGAAAGACAATCAAAGTGAAATAGCACCTAGAGCTGTAACATAAATTTTATTGCTGGAAGGAGAAAGACACCCAGATTTGTAAATAATTGCAACTCCTTTGACAGCTCCTGATTGTTCCTGAAAAGTTTATAGGGGGTAGGAAGCGATTTGTCTTGCTTCCACAGGAAGTGCTTTGCAGCCATGAATGGGTTATATACTTTTTAGGATGGGTTTAGGCAGTTCCATGAATTTACTCTTTCTTTTGCTTTACTCACTGTTTTTAACTCTAGTGACTCGAAAAGAAAAGAAAATGGATAAATAATAGGATCGTAAAATCCTGGAATGGTTTGGTTTGGAAGGAGCCTCAAAGCCCATCCAGTTTCATCCCCTGCTGTGGGCAGGGACACCTTCCACGAGCCCAGGTTGCTCCAAGCCCTGTCCAACCTGGCCTCGGACACTTCCAGGGATGGGGGAGTCCACAACCTGGAGAGGTAAACATTCCTGGTAGCCACGTTCCCACAGTTTCGGAACATTATAATTTAAACAATGGATTCTCAGAGGTGACTATTGTTTACAGTACAGTTTAGGCAGGCGTGTATAAACCCTGCAATAATCTGGTTTCTGTAATCTCTACAGCACAAGAGCTGCACTCCAAACGCCTCACCCACCTTTGCTTGTTCAGGTATGTGCCGGTAAAGGCACAATAAAGGAGGCTCTCACACCTGCTAGGTTTACAGAAAGAGGGACAAAGAGCACCTTTATTTACATTTCTGATACTTTATAGGGTTTTCAATTCCACAAGGGACTGGAGGACATGTCACTTCCTCTCCAATCCCACCGGAGAAGAAGGATGCTCAACAAACTTTCTCTTATCACAAAAGGAATGAAAAACAGAAAAGACAGTTAAATAAACATTGACTATTGTTTACATGAAACAATAGCCGTGAGAAAGAATTCCGACTCCATATTATACACAGAAGGCTTTAGCAAAAGCAGGACAACACAGGTAGATAATGTCTCTGCCCTGTACAAGAGGTGCAGCTGGAAAGGGTGGTGCTCCAATAACTCAGAAAAGTTTTATATTACTGTAAATTAAGATTCATTCTAGGTTGGAACCAGATGTTTTTATGACTCTTTATACATTTTTCACTTTTGGGTTTTTTATTGACACTGTAACCTTTGGAGGAGAAGACTTTACTCATCTTTATGATTTGCTGGTCCCTTATAGTCTTGGAGCAGACATTCACCTTACTAATTGTGATGACTAAATGCTTATTTTTCAAAAAACACTGGAATTTCCAACAGCTCCAGAGCTGACCAAGTGCAAGGCTTTTAAAGTCTTTGGCACTGCAATACAAACTTTTCACCACCATAAATTCAGATCCAGCCCCAGTCTCGCTGCCTCCAGAAAGAAGTGCAGGACTTGTCTGCACATTGTTGTTTTTATAGCAGCAAAATTTGTGAATAATGGCTTGGCAACACACCCATGAGGGAAGCAACATAAATTATCTCCAAGAGAAATAAGATATTGGTACAATAATACAGGCTGGAGGATGTAGAGAACTTTATGTAATTTGTTGGTGAGAAGATTCAGAAGTGATGGATGTCCTGTAATTACTGAGCTGAATGCAAAGTATATTTTTTTCATGTGTACCCACTACTTAACTGATATAATTCCGAAATTTTACTTAAAAGTTTCATTGTTTTTACAGTTTGTGGACCCACAGCTCTCACCCTTGAAAGAAGATTTTTTGTCAAAAATGCTCCTATTTTAACACTCTCTTTGATGTTTATTTCATTGTAACTCTTCCCAGTTATTATATTTGAGAGAATTGCTATAATGGAAGCATTGGATGCTCACAGATGGTTTCATCAAAATATTTAAAACATTCACATGCTTTTATCCTGCAAGGGTTGTTACCAGGTACTTTACAGTTTTTTATCAGAAAATGCTTGGTGCTCCACCTACAAAATTTTGCACATTCAGGGGTTTTTTCCACATCAAATACTACTTTGAAAACTACTTTGATCTCAGAACCCCGGTGTGGTTTGGGTTGGAAGTGGCCTTAACAACCATTTAGTTCCAACCTCCTTGCATGGGCAGGGGCAGCTTCCACCAAACTTAAAGGAGAATAACATGGCAGAATGTCTGGACCATAGGATAGTTGAGTTTGGAAAAGATACCTGGAGATTTTCCTGTGCTGCTTCCTCAAAGCAACATCAAATAAAGTCCTTTGCTGGACTAACCCTGCTCAGTCCCTGTCCCTCTTGTCCAGCCCTGGACACGTGGCTCCAGCTGTGCATCCCAGTGCTGTGTGACGTGGAAAGAACACTTCCCTTGACTCTGCTCTTCCCAAAGGCTACTGGCTACCTTTGGGCTGTTTTGGTGTTCACCAGGACCCCCAGGTCCTTCTCTGCAGCAAAGCTGCCTTCCAGCCACCTGGTACCCAGCATGGACTAGAGCACGGATTTGTTTCTCCCCACTGGAAGGACTTAGTGCTTCCCACTGTTGAATTTCATGGGATTCCTGTTAGAATTCCTGTAAAAATGAGGGGCTTACCTACTTCCCAGTCAAGAGGTCTGTAGCACAGTCGCCATAATCATGGCACAGGATGGCTTGGGTTGGAAAGGACCTTTAAAGCTCGTCTAGTTCCACCCCCTGCCATGGCAGGGACACCTTCCACTAGACCAGGCTGCTCCAAGAGCCATCCAGCCTTGCCTGGAACACTTAATATTGCCCATGTTGGTCTGTCCTCTCCTGGCCATGAGCTGGCTCATTTCCCAGATCCTAGTTTAGAGATCTCCTTTCCAGATGGGCCAACCTGGAAAAGGTATCTTTGTCCCACTCTATCAGGTGGTTCTGGTCTCTCGCACTTGTCAGTCCTCAAAGATTCCTGTGTGACCACAGAAACCAAAACGCTGCTTCCACCATCCATGACTTGAGCTCCAGAGCTGTTCAGTCATCCTCAATGCGACCCTCTCAGGATCAGGAGACCATCTGCTCTTGACCACCACCGGCTATCCAAATCAAGAAAATTTCAGTGCAGTTGAAAATAAAAACTTCTCTTTAACATTTCTGGGACCTCATTACCCACTTCTTTTTTGGTTTTCCCCAACTACGCTGTGATTTAGACTTCTGTGTAGCAGACGGTGGAGGTTATGAAGTTCCATGATGTTAAAGGTCACAGAATTCTTCTGGGCATGGTTCAACTGGCGTCACCCAGCTGAGGGATAGAGCTGTGCCAGCCAAAACTTTGGAAGTACTAAACTTTTAACTAAGATATATTCTCATATTTCACTGGATGAGCAGATGGATATGAATCAGGAGAAAATATATGTGTGTGGAAAGATTAAGTGGATCTCCTTAAGGAATGGCAGGGCTGTGTTAACAAACTTTAGAATGCATTGGAAAGACCCACCATGCTAAACGAATTCAAATTCTTTTTGAAAACAAAGGATGAATATTTACGGATAGGTGTGCCTTCAGGAAAAAAGAAAAAAAAATAGATATATTAAGAACATTAACAATTTCATCTACTGTAACTTTAATTTTCACTCCATAATTTTCTAAAGCCATTAAAAGCATTTTTTCCCACTGGAGTTCAGCACAATAACACCATGGCAGACTTAACACCGATGTGTGTGCCACATTCCCACCAACTCCCAGCTGTGTTTCTGCTTATATGAAGTTTGCCCACGTCTGCTATCAATTTTAATAGCTGATCTAATGCCTAGTTCTGGAGTTAGGATTTACACTGGCACACAGCAGTAACATGTCTATCAAGTGAAAGCTGAAATAAATTGTTCCATGCAATTATATTGCATTAAATAAGACAATACTTAATCTGAAGAAGAAAGGAGGTAACACATTGGAAAATTGCAATTTCCATGGACAGTTATCATTTTCTGGTTTTGGGTTTAATGAGGTCAATAACATAACAAAAAATAGGTAATAACCTTCCAGTCTTGGAGGTGCTATTTTCCTCTGATCATTAACAAAGTAGGAATCAGATACTCCTCAGTTCTTGTCCTGGCCTGTTGAGCTGCATGGAATAACCATCATGTGATGCAATTCAAAAATGGGTAAAATTATCCTTAAGTATGATCCCTAATACTGCAAAGTGTTTGGGAACTTGCCTGAATGTGGAAATGGCCTTGAGAGGTGAAAGCAAGTCTGCCTGTCTAATACCACTGTGACCACAGAGCTCAGGAACTGAGAGAGAGGATGCTCCCCACGTTTGGGAAACAAAATACCACCATATGTGACATTTCTTCCTATTGTTATCCTGACCTCAAGGAGTTTTCAACCAGCAGAGCATTTCCAGAAGGTCCGTGAGCCAGAAGTGCCCTGGGGGCCAAGGAGCCAATGGGATCCTGGGGAGAGCATTCCCAGCAGGTCAGGGAGTGACCCTGCCCCTCTGCCCAGCCCTGGGACACCTCTGCAGTGACCCTGCCCCTCTGCCCAGCGCTGGGGCACCTCTGCAGTGACCCTGCCCCTCTGCCCAGCCCTGGGGCACCTCTGCAGTGACCCTGCCCCTCTGCCCAGCCCTGGGGGCACCTCTGCAGTGACCCTGCCCCTCTGCAGAGCCGTGCCCAGCTCTGGATGCTCAGCACAGCAGGGCCAGGGAGCTCCTGGAGCGGGGCCAGCAGAGGCTGCGGGGCTGAGNCCGCGGATATTCCAGAGCTGTGTGGGCACAATCCTGTGCCCTGTGCTCTGGGATGGCCCTGCTGGAGCAGGGAGGTGGCACCAGAGGAGCCACTGAGGGCCCTTCCAGCCTCACCCATCCCGGCATTCTGTGATTACTTTTTCCAAGCCTTCTGTGAAGATTATACCAGCTCATACCAATTCATTAATGATATAATCATCTCCGGCTTGCTCTAAAAGTTTTTGTTTCTTTGTGACATCATTAAGTAGACTTCCCTAGGTGTGAAAATGACCAGTAATCCTCCAGTATTAAATATGCTAATATTAAATTGTTAAATTAATATTAAATAATTAAAATAATAATGAATCTTACTATATCATCAAGAATCCTGCTCTTGTTCTGGCCCACACTCTCAAGTGAGGAAACACCTATGAACCTGGAAAGTCTTGGATTTCATATATCCATTTCTTGTCAAAGGGAAAATTGTAAAAAGAAATTAAGGATAATGAACTTGTGTTTATCTGGCACTGTGGGGAACCAGCCATTTATACTACCAGGCCCTCTGGCATAGAGTAGGAGAAAGACTGCTAATTAACAGTAGTTGGTTATTAATCACACTTATTCCCTCTCCATTCACTCCATGAAGTACTTGGACTACAAGTGCTTTCCTGGCTTGGAGAAGAGCAGCTGTATCTACTCCTGTGTATTCAAACATACAGATGTTAGAAGGACCTTAATTTTCACACATTTGTCCGAAAAAGGGTCTTATTGTTACAGTCTCAATCTTGAGACTAATGCTTCTTAAAAATGATGCTTCTTAAATGCTTCTGAAAATAGAGCACTTGAGTGCTCCCAAGGATAGTACTTTATAAATTCATTATAGACACATTTAGAGGATAATACATGGAAAAACAAAGATAAAACTGTGACTGGCTCCATGCCGATCATTCAAGAGCATGACATCACTCTTGGGATAGGCAGCCCATGAGAGGTCGTCTCAACAGAGTGAGAAGTCAGATAAAATGGTAGAAATCAGTAGGGAAAGGCAAAAGTGCAAAATAACCTGTTAATGCCACTGCTCAAATCCAAGTGTATGTATATCTTACACACTCCCACAAAATCCCAGCACTGCTGAGGTGGGAAGGCACCCCTGGAAGTGATCCAGTCCAAATGTCTGGTCAGAAAGGACCAGAGCAGACTGCCCAGACTGTGTTCAGCAGGTCTCTGGATAGCACTATCACATATCCGGAGTGGCACAGGCTGCCCAGGGAAGTGGTGGATTTGTGCCGGTGAAAGCACAATAAAGGACACGCTCACACCTGCTAGGTTCAGCAGAAAGGAGGGGAAAGAGAGACTTTATTTACGTATGACATATTTTATAAGATTCC